>BPLQ01014081.1:0-585000 GCA_021605075.1 Caerostris darwini
ACTGGCTCTCATGGAGCAAATAATGTGGTGATACTCATGGTGGTGATTAGAAAAAAAATTATAAAATACATAACTGAGACAAATGTTTCTTGACTAAATATCGGGCTCTTGGACAATGGACTGGCTCTCATGGAGCAAATAATGTGGTGATACTCATGGTGGTGCTTAGAAAAAAATTATAAAATACATAACTGAGACAAATGTTTCTTGACTAAATATCGGGCTCTTGGACAATGGACTGGCTCTCATGGAGCAAATAATGTGGTGATACTCATGGTGGTGATTAGAAAAAAATTATAAAATACATAACTGAGACAAATGTTTCTTGACTAAATATCGGGCTCTTGGACAATGGACTGGCTCTCATGGAGCAAATAATGTGGTGATACTCATGGTGGTGATTAGAAAAAATTATAAAATACATAACTGAGACAAATGTTTCTTGACTAAATATCGGGCTCTTGGACAATGGACTGGCTCTCATGAATCAAATAATGTGGTGATACTCATGGTGGTGATTAGAAAAAAATTATAAAATACATAACTGAGACAAATGTTTCTTGACTAAATATCGGGCTCTTGGACAATGGACTGGCTCTCATGGAGCAAATAATGTGGTGATACTCATGGTGGTGATTAGAAAAAAATTATAAAATACATAACTGAGACAAATGTTTCTTGACTAAATATCGGGCTCTTGGACAATGGACTGGCTCTCATGGAGCAAATAATGTGGTGATACTCATGGTGGTGATTAGAAAAAAATTATAAAATTCATAACTGAGACAAATGTTTCTTGACTAAATATCGGGCTATTGGACTCTTGATTAGAAAAAATTATAAAATCGGAGGTCTTGGACAATGGACTGGCTCTCATGGAGCAAATAATGTGGTGATACTCATGGTGGTGATTAGAAAAAAATTATAAAATACATAACTGAGACAAATGTTTCTTGACTAAATATCGGGCTCTTGGACAATGGACTGGCTCTCATGGAGCAAATAATGTGGTGATACTCATGGTGGTGCTTAGAAAAAAATTATAAAATACATAACTGAGACAAATGTTTCTTGACTAAATATCGGGCTCTTGGACAATGGACTGGCTCTCATGGAGCAAATAATGTGGTGATACTCATGGTGGTGATTAGAAAAAAATTATAAAATACATAACTGAGACAAATGTTTCTTGATTAAATATCGGGCTCTTGGACAATGGACTGGCTCTCATGGAGCAAATAATGTGGTGATACTCATGGTGGTGTAGAAAAAAATTATAAAATACATAACTGAGACAAATGTTTCTTGACTAAATATCGGGCTCTTGGACAATGGACTGGCTCTCATGGAGCAAATAATGTGGTGATACTCATGGTGGTGATTAGAAAAAAATTATAAAATACATAACTGAGACAAATGTTTCTTGACTAAATATCGGGCTCTTGGACAATGGACTGGCTCTCATGGAGCAAATAATGTGGTGATACTCATGGTGGTGATTAGAAAAAAATTATAAAATACATAACTGAGACAAATGTTTCTTGACTAAATATCGGGCTCTTGGACAATGGACTGGCTCTCATGGGCTAGAAAAAATTATAAAATACATAACTGAGACAAATGTTTCTTGACTAAATATCGGGCTCTTGGACAATGGACTGGCTCTCATGGAGCAAATAATGTGGTGATACTCATGGTGGTGCTTAGAAAAAAATTATAAAATACATAACTGAGACAAATGTTTCTTGACTAAATATCGGGCTCTTGGACAATGGACTGGCTCTCATGGAGCAAATAATGTGGTGATACTCATGGTGGTGATTAGAAAAAAAAAAAATTATAAAATACATAACTGAGACAAATGTGAGACAAATGTTTCTTGACTAAATATCGGGCTCTTGGACAATGGACTGGCTCTCATGGAGCAAATAATGTGGTGATACTCATGGTGGTGATTAGAAAAAAATTATAAAATACATAACTGAGACAAATGTTTCTTGACTAAATATCGGGCTCTTGGACAATGGACTGGCTCTCATGGAGCAAATAAATAATGTGGTGATACTCAAATGGTGGTGATTAGAAAAAAATTATAAAATACATAACTGAGACAAATGTTTCTTGACTAAATATCGGGCTCTTGGACAATGGACTGGCTCTCATGGAGCAAATAATGTGGTGATACTCATGGTGGTGATTAGAAAAAAATTATAAAATACATAACTGAGACAAATGTTTCTTGACTAAATATCGGGCTCTTGGACAATGGACTGGCTCTCATGGAGCAAATAATGTGGTGATACTCATGGTGGTGATTAGAAAAAAATTATAAAATACATAACTGAGACAAATGTTTCTTGACTAAATATCGGGCTCTTGGACAATGGACTGGCTCTCATGGAGCAAAAATAATGGTGGTGATTAGAAAAAATTATAAAATGACAAATGTTTCTTGATACTGGACAATGGTGGTGGATTAGAAAAAAAATTATAAAATACATAACTGAGACAAATGTTTCTTGACTAAATATCGGGCTCTTGGACAATGGACTGGCTCTCATGGAGCAAATAATGTGGTGATACTCATGGTGGTGATTAGAAAAAAATTATAAAATACATAACTGAGACAAATGTTTCTTGACTAAATATCGGGCTCTTGGACAATGGACTGGCTCTCATGGGCTTAGAAAAAATTATAAAAAATAATGTGGTGATACTCATGGTGGTGATTAGAAAAAAAATTATAAAATACATAACTGAGACAAATGTTTCTTGACTAAATATCGGGCTCTTGGACAATGGACTGGCTCTCATGGAGCAAATAATGTGGTGATACTCATGGGTGGTGAGAAAAAAATTATAAAATACATAACTGAGACAAATGTTTCTTGACTAAATATCGGGCTCTTGGACAATGGACTGGCTCTCATGGAGCAAATAATGTGGTGATACTCATGGTGGTGATTAGAAAAAATTATAAAATACATAACTGAGACAAATGTTTCTTGACTAAATATCGGGCTCTTGGACAATGGACTGGCTCTCATGGAGCAAATAATGTGGTGATACTCATGGTGGTGATTAGAAAAAAAAAATTATAAAATACATAACTGAGACAAATGTTTCTTGACTAAATATCGGGCTCTTGGACAATGGACTGGCTCTCATGGAGCAAATAATGTGGTGATACTCATGGTGGTGCGTAGAAAAAAATTATAAAATACATAACTGAGACAAATGTTTCTTGACTAAATATCGGGCTCTTGGACAATGGACTGGCTCTCATGGAGCAAATAATGTGATACTCATGGTGGTGCTTAGAAAAAAATTATAAAATACATAACTGAGACAAATGTTTCTTGATTAAATATCGGGCACTTGGACAATGGACTGGCTGTCATGGAGAAAATAATGTGGTGATACTCATGGTGGTGATTAGAAAAAAGTTATAAAATACATAACTGAAACAAATATTTCTTGACTAAATATCGGGGTCTTGGACAATGGACTGGCTCTCATGGAGCAAATAATGTAGTGATACTCATGGTGGTGATTAGAAAAAAATTATATGTCTCACTTATGGGTTTCATATTTCCTGATAAAAAGTCGGGCTGTTGGACAATGGAGTGGTTTTGAGGGAGCTAATAATATTTTAATTTTATTCAACTTTTTTAATTTTCATAATTGTAATTAAATGTAACGTTTTTGTCATTTAAATGCAGTGTGTTAAGTCCATTTGTTTTAATTGAACATAAACTATATATTTCATTCTTTAATACTGAAAGTTTGATTTTATTGTTTAATATTAGCATGGTTAAAACGAGGAAGTTGATGAATACTGAAAAGTTATATAAATTGTAATTTCTAAAATATCCTGACAATAAATAAAAATAATAAAACAGCGCAGACAATATTTTCGCATAACTTCATTATTTTGTAGCAAAGTGCAGAAGAAAATAAACTATAAAAATCTGTCTGAAATATAGATACAGAAATATAGAGTAAGGAAAGTTTAGTGAAATAAACTGATTAATCGATACTACTTATCAATAATAAAAAAGTAACGCATTGAATAATCGACACACTACAAAGAATATATTATTTCATTTTAAAAATAGGCATTTTTAGTGAAGAAATTATTCGGATATAATTATGTTTTCACAGTTATTTAAAGAGAAATTTCTCATAATCATAATTTTTTGTAAAATGAAAAAGCTCTATGTTAAATATAATATTTTCGCTTAATAAAACAAATGTAGTCCTAAAGTGATATTATATTGTAATATTAGTATTTTTTTATCAAGAAACAATACTATCTATGTATATGCAATATATTTAGGTATTATATTGTAAAAAATTGTTTTTTACTTCAAAAATTTATTTTAATGTTAATTCTTTCTGTAATTTTGTGTATAGTATAACATTATTAAGAACGTAATATATAAAACGGAGAAAAAATTATATTTCTTATTAGCATCTACTTCTGCATTGTATTTTATTAATGATTCATATTAAAATATAATATTTATAAATTGAGGTGTTTTATTTTTTATACTATGGTTTTTAATTTGCTATTCATCAGTTATCAGCAAACACTTTTTTTTCTTTAAAAAAATAACAATTTAGTACAAATTTACAAAAACATGTTGTAACATGCCTTAAAATATCTAAAAGGGGTTTAGTTAAGAAATAGCCATATCAAAATTAGTAATATTCTTCTTTTAAACCTATTCGGTAAAATTAATGTTACGTCTTCACTTAGCCAAGAATAAATTTTGCAAGCCTAAATCTGGCATTGTCTATAACACAACTAGAAGAATTTAATAATCGTACTTAAAAATAATTTTTGAAATTATTACATCAAATACAACAGTATATTGTTATGTATTAATCACAATTTGATAAACGAGGATATTATATTCAATTTCGTCAAGTTCAGGCCAACTACTTTTATATGAATTAATTGTTTACGTTTTTCTTTGATAAAAGTAATTATCAAATTGTTATTTTCTAAATGACAAGAAGTAGTTAAATGTTAATCCTCACATTCATTCATTTATTAAATAAAATTGATTAATTTCTACAGAATTCTTATAAATTAGAAACAGATAAACAATAGCTTCTTTACTTTCCCCGTTCTGGTAATTAAAATTAATTCAAAATTGGAAATATTACTCTGTTGAAATGTCTTTCTGAATGAACTAATCAGCAATAAAGTCTTTAAAAAAAATAATTGTGATAATCTTTTTGAAATTATTCAAATTATCATCAAAGGATTTAAAAAAAAACCTTATTCATTGAGTTGTAAATTTACTTCTTGAATTAGTCTTGTTTGTAACTAAAATATTAATTATTGAAAGTTATTAATTGGTTTTCTTTACAATACCATTTAGAAATGAAAATAATTTGCTCTTAATCATTCAAATGACATAACAATATAAATGAACAAATAAAGTTTAGCCTAATAACTAAATGAATCATTTTGAGATACATTTTAGAAATAAATTTCAATTATGAATAATAATTACCTTTAAATTCACAATTCAGAAGATTAAATATTTTTAAATCAATTAATTGAAACAATCATAGCGTTTATATTTTTTCATTACTTCTAAGGAAAATAATTCTATTTACTTCCGATCATTATTTTTCTATTGCAGCTGGCAAATATTTAGGCAGTTATCTTTATGTCATAAGCAAGAGCTGCACCTATGTAACTCATTTAGCACTATCCGCGTGTACTGTAGCTTGAAGTTATGCTTGTAGAGCGGGAGTATTGTTACTCCGCGACCGTAGCTTATTGATCTACGGCTTAAAGTGGATTCTGAACCACTACAAACATCCATGGCACCACCGGAACTCGAAATCGAAACTTGTGGTACCGAGCGCCAGAGTTGGTTTATCGCTCTACAGTCATCTTGTGCACACAAGGCGTAAACAGACTGGGACCTACAGTTTAACGTGGACCACTCGCAAACATTCATGCCAGCGCTAGGATTCGAAACTGGTGGCTGTGGTGCCAGACCGCTAGCCAATTCCCCCAATTTCGATCATTTTGGAAGGTTTTTAATGCAAAATGCGCAAGGCGATCGAATAGAAAATATGTCATCGAATCGACGGAAATGTTTATGCCTAAATAAGATGCAATTAACCTTGTTACCATGGTAACTCATTCAAAATACCAAAAATTATAACAGTGAACGAAAATGTTGAACACATTAAAATATTTATAATTTTTTTTTCACAAAATGCTTATACTGATATTTTGGTGAAGTTTGCCATTTTTATTTTATTGATGCTACGTATAAAACAAGAAATAAAAAAATGAAAGAAAATTATTTATAAAGGACTTTCTGTAATAGAGTGAAAAAAAAGTAGCAATTGACCTCAAAAAATTTTTTTTTATAAGTTTATCGGGCGGCATCTATTGGTAGATATATGCAACTTAAATCTAAAAAGTAACTAAAATGAATTGATTAAATTTGATGAATGAATTAATATTTGAAAAAAAACTGTATTAACATCAAGTGTCATCCACTACAAGTTCAAATACATTTTTTTGAACAAGATATATAGAGGGGGAGTGTGAGCTAATAGAAGGAATTGAATAACAATAGAAAAGAAAGTTATTGTTGACAGTGCTTTCTGCTGAATATTCGTATTGATTACTGATGCATTTGTTATGAATTTCCATCCATTAAGCTGTCAAAATGATGCAACATTGTTTGATTGCCGCAATAAAATATATTGTTGTTTACTTAGATATCAAACAATCGATCCGATGTCATTACTCGCACTAAGATTCACCATTAAATATAATGTATGTTTATCAATCATTTTAAAAAGAAAAATACACAATGCTCGTTTCTTAATATATTAAATACAAAACTATTTTTGTTTTTTCATAGTATGTAATATACAATTTATAAAAAGAACTGAAGGTTTTTTCTATATTCTAAGACCTGTCTCAAGTATTCAAGTTCTCAGTACTCTAAAAGCGTGTTTTTTAACTATATTACACTCATGTCCATAAATTAAGGATAATTCAGAATCACACAGAAATTGAACTCTAACATAAAAATTTCATCTGTAGAATTATCACACACATCTTGAAGAATATGCAAATTACAGGAAACCTCCAGATGGCGCGGATAGAGTGATAACCACCAATGACGAGAGTGTAAGAGTGGGGTATATAAGGAATGGTGGCAAAGAAGTAAAATTGTTTACAAGCGCTTTAAAAGCCTTTCAGTGCAATAACCGTATAGTTATGCACAGAGGAAGCATTTGGATGATTTTTTACGTGGTAGAATTATCAGACGACTGGAATGTGGACGTACCCAGCTGGAAGTATCCGAGGAACTTGGAATCGCCCAGAGTGTCATCTCCATGCTTTGGCAACGATTCCAAGATGATGGTAATGTGAGTAGATGTTACAGCACAGGTCGCCCCGAGTTACAACGCCGAATGAGGACCGGTATTTAGCAGTTACTGCCAAAAGAAACAGACGGAGCACAGCATCAGACCTGTCTCTTCAGCTACTGGTACGACAGTTTCAAGGCAGACCGTGTACAGACGCTTAGGGCACATTGGTCTATATGCTCGTAGGCCTGTCAGATGTGTTCCACTTACCGCAACTCACTGTCGCCTGCGATTAACCTGGAGTAGAGAGCATGCATTGTGGACACCGCGACAGTGGTCTTGTGTGATGTTTTCCGACGAGTCCAGGTTTAGTTTACAGTCTGATTCTCGCCGGACTTTCATATGGAGAGCGCCAGGTACCCGTTACCACCAAGAGAACAACACCATTGAACGACACCGTTACGGTTGTGCAGGATGGCTCGTTTGGGGAGGAATTATTCTTGGTTCCAGAACTGACCTGCGTGTTCAGAGTGTAACGATGACAGGCCACATCTATCGGGATGTCATTCTGGAACAACATGTACGTTTGGTTCGGGGCGCCATGGGTGCTGAATTTCTGTTTATGGATGACAACGCCCGTCCTCACTGTGCAAACAATGTAGACGAATGCCTTCAATTGGAGGATATCACCCGTATGGATTGGCCAGCATACTCACCGGACTTGAATCCAATAGAGCATGTGTGGGATATACTTGGCCGACGAATTGCAGCCCGTCAACCCCCTCCCACCTGTCAACCGGAACTTCGGAGGGCATTGCTTGATGAGTGGAGTAATATTCCCCAAGATCAGATTGATAATTTGATACTCAGCATACCTAGGCGTTGTAAGGCCTGTATTGCATCGTCCGGGAGACATACTCCGTATTAACCATCATACTAACCATGTTATACTGTTTTTTGTAAATAGGTTCTTTTTTGAAATTTGCTCCAGGGAGTAAAAATCGCAATTTTTATTAATTATGTTAAACATATAGCATCTTTTTTGCTCTTTACCTTTTGTTTAATAAATAGACTTTACAAATAAGTCAAATTTGTTTTGCTTCTGTCTTTTTCTTTGCCTGAACTTCATTATCCTTAATTTATGGACATGAGTGTATTTAAATGAGGTCCCGGTACGGAGGACTGGAACTATAGTTCTTACAATAATTAAATTGTGAGTAAAACAAAGGTTAAATGCGAATACGTAGAGTCATCCAGTATTCGAACAGGGAATCTCCTGATTCGCACCGGTGCACAAGGGTGCGTTGGCGATGGGAAAACTGCGGGATTTGGGGTACGATTTGCTCGGCCATCTCCCCCTATTCTCCTAATTTGGCACCCTCAGACTTTCATTTGTTCCCAAACCTGAAGAAGTTTGTTTCCGGGAAGAGCTTTGCATCCAATGGAGAAGTTGAGAGGGCCGTAGATGGATATTTTCACAACCTTCCAGACACTCACTTCCGGGAAGGAATACTGATGTTGGAGAAACGTCGGACCCGGACCCAGTGTGTTGAAGTAAAGGGAGATGATGTAGAAAAATAACGAAATTAAATCAATTACGAAAAAAAAAAAAAAAACTACTATAACAAGTAACGAATGTGCAAAAACACATCAAATTTAAATTACCGAATACATATTGAGAAACGTGTGATAATGATGTTGGAGAAACGTTGGACCAAGTGTGTTGAAGTCAAAGGAAAGATCTGATGTTGGAGAAACGTTGGACCAAGTGTGTTGAAGTCAAGGGAAAGATCTGATGTTGAAGAAACGTTGGACCAAGTGTGTTGAAGTCAAGGGAAAGATCTGATGTTGCAGAAACGTTGGACCAAGTGTGTTGAAGTCAAGGGAAAGATCTGATGTTGGAGAAACGTTGGACCAAGTGTGTTGAAGTCAAGGAAAGATCTGATGTTGGAGAAACGTTGGACCAAGTGTGTTGAAGTCAAGGGAAGATCTGATGTTGGAGAAACGTTGGACCAAGTGTGTTGAAGTCAAGGGAAATATCTGATGTTGGAGAAACGTTGGACCAAGTGTGTTGAAGTCAAGGGAAAGATCTGATGTTGGAGAAACGTTGGACCAAGTGTGTTGAAGTCAAGGAAAGATCTGATGTTGGAGAAACGTTGGACCAAGTGTGTTGAAGTCAAGGGAAAGATCTGATGTTGGAGAAACGTTGGACCAAGTGTGTTGAAGTCAAGGGAAAGATCTGATGTTGGAGAAACGTTGGACCAAGTGTGTTGAAGTCAAGGGAAAGATCTGATGTTGGAGAAACGTTGGACCAAGTGTGTTGAAGTCAAGGAAAGATCTGATGTTGGAGAAACGTTGGACCAAGTGTGTTGAAGTCAAGGGAAGATCTGATGTTGGAGAAACGTTGGACCAAGTGTGTTGAAGTCAAGGGAAGATCTGATGTTGGAGAAACGTTGGACCAAGTGTGTTGAAGTCAAGGGAAAGATCTGATGTTGGAGAAACGTTGGACCAAGTGTGTTGAAGTCAAAAGAAAGATCTGATGTTGCAGAAACGTTGGACCAAGTGTGTTGAAGTCAAGGGAAAGATCTGATGTTGGAGAAACGTTGGACCAAGTGTGTTGAAGTCAAGGGAAAGATCTGATGTTGGAGAAACGTTGGACCAAGTGTGTTGAAGTCAAGGGAAGATCTGATGTTGGAGAAACGTTGGACCAAGTGTGTTGAAGTCAAGGGAAATATCTGATGTTGGAGAAACGTTGGACCAAGTGTGTTGAAGTCAAGGGAAAGATCTGATGTTGGAGAAACGTTGGACCAAGTGTGTTGAAGTCAAGGGAAAGATCTGATGTTGGAGAAACGTTGGACCAAGTGTGTTGAAGTCAAGGGAAGATCTGATGTTGGAGAAACGTTGGACCAAGTGTGTTGAAGTCAAGGGAAAGATCTGATGTTGGAGAAACGTTGGACCAAGTGTGTTGAAGTCAAGGGAAAGATCTGATGTTGGAGAAACGTTGGACCAAGTGTGTTGAAGTCAAGGGAAAGATCTGATGTTGGAGAAACGTTGGACCAAGTGTGTTGAAGTCAAGGGAAGATCTGATGTTGGAGAAACGTTGGACCAAGTGTGTTGAAGTCAAGGGAAGATCTGATGTTGGAGAAACGTTGGACCAAGTGTGTTGAAGTCAAGGGAAAGATCTGATGTTGGAGAAACGTTGGACCAATTGTGTTGAAGTCAAAAGAAAGATCTGATGTTGGAGAAACGTTGGACCAAGTGTGTTGAAGTCAAGGGAAAGATCTGATGTTGGAGAAACGTTGGACCAAGTGTGTTGAAGTCAAGGAAAAATCTGATGTTGAAGAAACGTTGGACCAATTGTGTTGAAGTCAAGGGAAAGATCTGATGTTGGAGAAACGTTGGACCAAGTGTGTTGAAGTCAAGGGAAAGATCTGATGTTGGACCAAGTGTTTTGAAGTCAAGGGAAAGATGTGATGTTGGAGAAACGTTGGACCAAGTGTGTTGAAGTCAAGGGAAAGATGTGATGTTGGACCCAGTGTGTTGAAGTCGACGAAGTTCATGCAGAAAAATGAAATCATTTTTCAACTGAAATTCGCAGTCTTTCATTGTCGGGCCGAGAACTCTTCACCTCTCCCTCGTAAAGTCAATCACAAAGAAGACAAAGCAGACGATCTACCTCCCCGTGATGCACCTGGTAACACTTTTTAGTGGCTAAAAGATCTGCAACTTATCATTATTCTTAGATTAATTAACTCTGTTTCAGCATGTTTTGTTGTATTATTATGTTGTTGTTGTATGGTTTTTTTTTCGTTGTTCTTTTTTTGCTGTAACTGTTCATAATCTGCCATTGGAAATAAAATATAAAAAAAATCACAAAGAAGACGAAGCAGAAAAGATAAATATTTTTTTATTCATTACATCTCTCAAATGCATTACACGCGTAAGTGTCTACTTGGAAAGAGTACTTAAGTGTCTCTCTGGAGTGCATCAGTGTAAGAAGTTCTCACTTCCCCTGCCGGGCCTTCACTATGAACCTCCGGGCCATGGCCTGTATCTTGATGATCTTCTTCACGTGCGTCTCGTACAGCCGGGAGAGGTACTCCTCCGTGTGGTACTTCAGGAACACCTGCGAAAGAGAGATTCAGAAATGCAATGCAAAATTTTCTTTATCAGCAGGACTTTATTCTTTTAAGAATAAGAATTAAATGTTAGAAATAAAGTATAAAAAAAAACAATTTTCAAAAAATGCAAAGAATAAAAAAAAGAACATTTCTATATGCAGCTGTGTTGTTATGACTAGTATTAATGTTGTTTTTGTCTCAGTTTAAACATCTGCTTTTCTCTCCATCTAAAACATCTATTCATTTCCAATCCAGATAGTGTGGAAATAAAAGCTTGATTAAAGTCAATCCCAGTTAAGTTATTCCCTAAAGATAAACAGTTTCACCTTTAGATATATGAAATGATTTACATAATGAACTTTTAACTAATGTTAATGTAATTAGATGTATATGCATGTTTACTATCAAAATTCTAATAATTACTTTTCATTAATTTTGAAAAACTCCTCCAAGGTTATGTTAAACAAAGTATTAAACAAATATTTTCAATTGAACAATTTGTTTTTGTTGGTATATCAATTCTTTTTTCAATTCCTTCTATTGGCTCACACTCTCCCTATATATATCTTGTTCACATTTTCAATCGGTCATGAAATACATTTTAGTCATCCACTCGAGTTCCAATACATTTTTTGGACTTGATGACACTGGATGTTAATCCATTGTTTTCAGACATTAATTCAGTAATTAAATTTAATTTATTCATTTAAATTTTTTTTTTATATTTAAGTTGCATGTATCTACCCATAAATGGCGCCAGATAAACTTGAAAAACGAATGAAAATTATTTATAGACGGCTTTCTGCAATAAAGTGAAAAAACAGTATGAATTGACTTTAAATTTTTTTTTTTATATATTACTTGTTTTTTTTTATCATGTGTGAACATGATGTTGTCCTGGTTAGGTGTTCGTGGCGCAATCCAAAAAGTGCAGCAAGCAAATAAAACTCCATTGTTAACTATTGTTTACAAAGGACCATGAATAACGGATAAAGCAATGGACAGGTATAAACATTGCTTAACGAATGTAAACAATGTTTGCATTTGTCCATTAGTGCAGCAAGCTGGCATGAATGGCCGAGTGTCTGGCGTTCGGTGCCACTGGTTTTGGGTTCGAGTCCCGGCGGTGCCATAGATGTTCGTAGTGGTTCGGAATCCCCTTTAAGCCGTAGGTCCCGGTTTCCTATGACTGTAAGTTTGAGTTTGGTTCGTCGCTCTACGGTCATCTTGTGCCCACGAGGGCTAAACAGACCGGGACCTACTGTTTAACGTGGATTCCGAACCACTCACCATCCGCAAGCATCCATGCCACCGCCAGGATTCGAACCTGAAGCCTGGGATACCAAAGGCCAGAGCGCTAGTTACTTGGCCACCAGGCCGCTTCTATGACTGTAAGAGTGTCACGGAGCAGAAGTCAGACTTCTACCTACGGGTGCTCCATCAAAACAGAAGCTGCACCCTTCCTTCCATGACAGCAACAGTGCAGCAGGCAAATGAAGTGATGTAGGTCGAGCCGAGCTGCCGCCCGACGAAGCTCGGAGGAGGAGGCTCGCCGAAGCAGCCTGGAGTGAAGCAAAAGACACTTGAAGCTGAGCGTGAAAAGCGGTTGGAGAAAGTTGCAGCGTGGGATTCGGGCCGACCCACCAAGCCTGAATCCGTGCGCGTCAACATGTGGCCTGCATGATAGCCTTTAATCCTACAAGCTTCCTTTTGGATTCTTGTTGTTGCGAAACAACGACGGTGTGTTGTCCATAGTATGGTAGATATGGATAATTATAGATCCTGTCACTGTCCTGCAGATACAGAAAATGTAAAGCTGAACGAAAACGTGTTAATTGTCAGCAACCACACTAAAAAGTGTCCTCGCTGGTAAACTAGAAAGGAAATCAAACTTGCCTTATCAGCTTGAACATCAACTTGCCTCAATCCACTTGTTCCTGTGTTAAAATAACTAAACGAATATGTAACTCATGCAATAGTTCTGATTCTGGAATAACCGACAGCAATGCAACAGGAATAAATCGCCTGCAGCTTAAAAACCGAAGCTTCTTTCTTATTTAAATTCCATACATAGTGATTCTGCTCTTTATGTCAATTCAAAATATCATACATAAGCAATTTAAGCATTTTTTAAATTTGATATCTATATATCAAATTTGATATCTATATCAAATATATCAAATTTGATATCTATATATCAAATTTAAAAAATGCTTAATTTGTTTATGTATGATATTTTGAATGATGATCCAGTGATGAATGATGATATATGTATGATATTTTGAATTGTCTTGAATGTATGATATTACGAAAACGTTTTCGTCTGATATCTACTACATCAATTTGATATCTATAACCGATAATTTCAATATGATGTCTACTACATCAGTCTGATATCTATTACTGGTAATTTCAATCTGATATCTACTACTGATAAGTGGAATACTGTTTTGATTTAATCGGAAAATATTCTATGTGTTTTACCTGCTTAGTAAGATTTTTGTGTTTATGGCGAGACATTTTAATGTAACAGAAAATTCTACCTTTCGGCTTAACTTCATCGGTGTTTTTCATTTTGGGTCTTTTTTCAATTCCTACTATTAGTTCACAATCTCTCTCTCTATATTTATATATTTTGTTCACATTTTCAATCGTTCATAAAATATTTTTTATTCATCCATTCACGTTCAAATACATTTTTTTAAAACTTGTAGTGGATGACATTGAATGAGAATACAGTTTTTTCAAATATTGATTCATTTAATAAAATTTAATTTATTAATTTTAATTTTATATGGGAGAAAAAAATTTCTCTTCAATAAGATATTTAGCAGGTTATAAATGTAGGAATCAATACTGTCAGTGGCGAAGCGTGTGAATCGTTGGAAAAAAAAAATTTCTTTTTCAGATTCTTTTTTCATTCTGAGTTCTAGTCTGAGTCAAGGAGGAACACAATGGAAAATCAAACATGTGAATAAACGAGTGAGAGAGATGGACAGTGTGTTTGAGAGAGAATTTTTTCTATTTTAAAAAACATGAGTGAAAATTATTTATAAAGGACTTTTCTGCAATGCAGTGAAAAAAAGTAGCAATTGACATTAATTTTTTTTTTTTTTTATATTTCTTGTTTTCAAGAAAAAACGCACTCTCGTCATACATTCGGAAATATTCAATAGTATAACATGAAAATACTTTTTTTCCCGAACTTGATTTTTTTTTCTTGCTTAGATCCTGAGAATTTTATCAGCTCCGATTACTCAATTTTTCAGTTCTGATGCAAACTGCTAAAGATTGCGAATGTGTGAAAAATAATTTCGATTTTTGTGCAATTAGGTCATTGGGTAGCTTAAATCCATTGAAGTCTAACATGACATAGTCGCAACATATCATAAACTACTATGATTTTTTTTTCTAATTTTTAAGCTACATTTTTCGCATAAATATATTTTACTGAGGGGTATAGGGGCCCGATGGCCGAGTGGATAGCGTTCTGGCGTTCGGTACCACATGTACAAACAGCGGGCGATTCCCTGCTAGGGATGTGTGTAGTGGCTCGAAATTCACTTTAAGCCATAAGTCCCGCTCTCACAGGATCGTAGAGTGTTGTAGGGGCATTGCTACTTCGCGTCCGTAGCTTCTCTTCAAGCTACACGCACCTCCTGGGTAGTAGTGTTAAGTTAATAACGTCGGTGCAGTGCTTGTCTTAAGGCATCGAAGATAATTGTATAAGTGTTTGCCAGCTGCATTAGAACAAAAACAAGTAATATTAAAAAAAAAAAAAAAAAAAAAAATTAATTCAATTCCTACATTTTTTTCACTCTATTGCAGAAAGTTCTTTATAAATAATTTTCATTCATTTTTGTAAGTTTATCTGGCGCCATCTATTGGTAGATACATGCAACTTAAATCTAAAAAAAAACTAAAATGAATGAATTCAATTTAATGAATGATGATTAATATTTGAAAAAACTGTATTAATATCCAGTGTCATCCACTACGAGTTCGAAAAAAAAAACGCATCTGAACTCGAGTGAATGAATAAAAAGTTATTTTATGAACGACTGAAAATTTGAACAAGATGTATATAGGGAGAGTGTGAACAGATAGAAGAAATTTAAATATAGAAAAAATCATAATAGTTTATGTTACGTTGCGTTTCCGCGACGACAGTCTTTAATGGATTTAACCCCAATCATTTTTTTTTTCAATTCCTTCTATTAGCTCACATTCTCCCTATATATATCTTGTTCAAATTTTCAGTCGTTCATAAAATAACTTTTTATTCATCCACTCGAGCTCAGATGTGGTTTTTTTTTCGAACTCGTAGGGGATGACACTGGATATTAATACAGTTTTTTCAAATATTAATCATCATTCATTGAATTTAATTCATTCATTTTAATTTTTTTTTAGATTTAAGTTGCATGTATATACCGATAGATGGCGCCAGATGTGAGAGGAAAATTTCAACTTTATTTTTAAAGGATTTTTCTGCAATAGAGTGAAAAATATTTTATTTTGAATATTACTCGTTTTTGAGATTTTCCTCCGCCCCATCACTCAATTTCTAATTTCCGATTCGAGCAAGTCTCACCTTGGAGGCGCCCATCTTCCACCCGTCCATCTTGATCCTGATGAGCAGCAGTTGGCAGTTCTCCTTGCTCAGCTCCACCTCCTCGTCGAAGTCGAACGCCAGGTGCTGGTACCTGCGCAGAGAAGAATGCTCAGTAGGACTTCCCAACTAGCATATTATCAGTAAGCATTTTTCAGTTATTGCGTTGTAGTTGGTATGAACATGATACATATATATATACTAATGTCCATTAAAATTGCTACACCAGGAAGAAATACACCCGTACAGACACTTGTTGTCCCCAATTCTTGACTCAGGGCTCGTGACGTGGCTGCACGATCCATTAAGGCTATGCCTGTCTTCTCGGCTGCTGGTGAGAGGGAGCCGTTGAGATTGAGCACGGCTTACCGTCCTGAACACATCGATTTCATATTCAGTAACAGTCACTGGACTCGACTGCAATACTAAGATACAATAAACCACAATCCCGATACGCTACAATTAGACCTTTATCAAGGTCATAAAAATGCTAGTACGCATTTCTGCTTCTTACACGAGGCATCACAACAACTTTTCACCTGGCAACAACGTTCAAAGGAAATTTGTGTAAGAGAAACCGGCTGAACAGTTTCCTCATTTAAACACATTGTAGGTTCCTGCTTTGTCTGAATGCGCTGAAGCGCTAATCATTTGCATATCGCAGCACCTTCTTCCTGTAGCAATGTTAATGACCTGTAGTGTATATATATATATATACACTGAAGTGACAAAAGTCATGGGATAGCAATATGCAAATTTTCAGATGGCAGTAGCATCGCGTAGAACAGGTATAAATGCGCAGTGCTTTCGCAGAGCTTTCATTTCTGTTCAAGTTATTCATGTGAAGAGGTTTTGACGTGATGATGACCGCACGACGGGAATTAACAGACTTTGAACGCGGAATGTTAGTTGGAGCTAGACGCATGGGTCATGCCATTTCGGAAATCGTTAGGGAATTCAACATTCCCAGATCCACTGTGTCAAGAGGGTGCCGAGAGTATGAAATTTCAGGCATAACATCCCACCATGGACAGCGCAGTGGTCGACCGCCTGCACTTAACGACCAAGACCGGCGACGTCTGCAAAGAGTCGTAAATTCTAACAGACAAGCAACACTGCGTCAAATAACCGCAGAAATCAATGTGGGACGTACAAGGGACTTGTCTGTTAGAACTGTCCGAAGAAATTTGGCTTTCTTGGGCTATTCCAGCAGAAGACCGACTCGAGTGCCTTTACTGACAGAACGACATCGCTTGCAGCGACTCTCGTGGGCACGTGAGCATATCGGTTGGTCCCTAGATGAATGGAAAACCGTGGCCTGGTCCGATGAGTCACGATTTCAGTTGGTAAGAGCTGATGGTAGGGTTCGAGTGTGGCGCAGACCCCACGAAGCCATGGACCCAAACTGTTAGCAAGGCACTGTTCAAGCTGGTGGTGGCTCCGTAATGGTGTGGGCTGTTTTTTCATGGCATGGACTTGGTCCTCTGGTGCGACTGGACCGAACATTGACTGGAAATGCTTATATTCAGCTACTTGGAGATCACTTGCAGCCATTCATGGACTTCATGTACCAAACAACGATGGGATTTTTATGGATGACAATGCGCCATGTCATCGGGTCGCAACTGTTCGCGATTGGTTTGAAGAACATTCTGGACAATTCCAACGAATGATCTGGCCACCTAGATCGCCCGACATGAATCCCATCGAGCATTTATGGGACATCATCGAGAGGTCTGTTCGTGCTCAAAATCCTGCACCATCAACGCTTTCACAATTATGGACGTCTATCGAGACAGCATGGCTCAATATTCCTGCAGAAGACTTCCAAAGACTTGTTGAGTCCATGCCACGTCGAGTTGCTGCACTTCGCCGGGCGAAAGGAGGGCCGACACGATATTAAGAGGTATCCCATGACTTTTGTCACTTCAGTATACATATATATAGCATCTCTCACAGCATTCTATATACATAGGAATTCGTCCGTAGATATATTTTAAACCTGGATCCAGACATCTAGTGAGCAGAAATAACATATCCTGATGGTGCGTATTCCTTGATAAAAGTTTAAGCTATGCTTAAGGTATTCTAATTAATATCTTTTTGGTTCTTAAATTTCTGTATATTTCACAGATTTGAATGCATGTTTCACACCCTGTTTTTCAAAAATTTGGCTGTAATTCAATTGCAGTAGAACCTGTGTAAGTCGATCTTCAAGGGTGACGCCAAATAATTCGAGTTATAGAGTTCTCGGCTTATGGAGGATTTCGACTTACGCGGCTTTTGTAAGGAAATATTCGTTTAGATTGTTTCTAACTTATTTTGAGTTAGAGAGGTAAAATAAATAAAAATTCAAGTTACAGAGGTAATAAACGTGTTTATTTGAAACTTAAAAGTTATAGTATGTATTACAATGAAAAATCAAAATAATTCCGAAACAACCTTAAAATTAAAAATATTATGTATTAAAAAAGTCAGTTATTATTATTTATTTTTCCTGCTTTAGACAATTCGATCTTTCTCTATCTATAGCGTTATCTAAGCTATAAAGAGCATGAAGAGAGAGAAGAAAGAAGGCTCAGTAAGACTTCTCATCAACCACACATGCGATTGGAACATTATTATCAGTAAGCATTTTTCAGTTATTGCGTTGTGTAGATCTTTTTACATAGTTGGTAGGAACATGATATATACTACTGTGTCCAAAAAGTAAGACCAGGTTTCAATTCAGATTTCCCGGGGCTTATGGAATTTAAATTTTTTTTTCTTCTTTTTTTAGGCTGCTGGTACTGTCCTCGACATCAGTGTGAAATGTGACGTCAAAATATTCATTGGTGTATGAGTGACGCTTGGCTTTATGAGACGCCGAAACTGATTCCGAGCGATTTTTGAAATGTCTGAATGAATTGAGCAAAAGAACTTGTATTCAATTTTGTTTGCGGAAACGAACAGAACGTTGCAGAAGGCATTCGGGAGCATTACTATATCGGAAAAAATGTTTACAAAGGGTATAAACAGTTCAAAGAAGGCAGAGAACGCAATGAAGACGAAGAGCCCTCTGCGCGACCATCAACCTCAACCGACGCAGATCACGTCAAAAAAATTAAAGGTTTGGCCCTTGCAAACCGTCGATTTACAATTAGAGACCTTGCTGAGGATGTTGCGATTTCAAAATTCCATTTTAAAAGTTGGTTTGCCTCAAACGCGTCAAATCTCGATTGGTACCGAAAACACTGAATGCGCCAGCTCATACTGCATGGATTCTTCGTGACTTTTTCGCCACAGATGAAATCCATATCATTCCACAACCACCGTATTCCCCTGAGTTAGAATCGTGCTACTTCTGGCTATTCCCTAAACTCAAAGGACCACTCCGGGGACATCGTTTTGAGTCGATTGAAGAGACATTTCAATAATCGCCTGAATCAGTTTTATCGTCTCACAAAACCAAGCGTAACTCAAATACTAATGAATATTTTCACGTAAAATTTTACACAGATGTCAGATGCCTAAAAAAAAAAAAAAAAAAAAAAGGAAATACCATATGCCCGGGAAATCTGAATTGAAAGCTGGTCTTACTTTTCGGACACAGTAGTATATATGTATCATCTCTTAAAGCCATATATACTAAATGCTAATAACTAGAAATAAATGTTAAATGCTAATAATTGGAAATAATAAAGGACATATAACCTAAAAGTGGAAGGATATTTCCATACATAAATTTATGAAATATTGTAAATTTTTATTGAAATAAAACACATTCAAAGAAATGCCTGATAATTATGCACCAACCTAATACTTATAATGGTTATGGATTAGCTGAAGTATTTATTAATAGTAGACATATTGTTATAGAAGCCGGCTAATCTCTTATATGTGCTACCTCAGATATTGGCAGTGATTTTTGAACAACGGCATTTTACTGAAGATTCGGCTGTAATTCAATTGCCAACATTTGGTTTAAAAGGCATAGTGGACAAATCTATTCAATCTTTTGGACGGGTCTCAGAAAATGTAAATAACCAAAAGTGATCAAGTTATTAATTAAAATACTGTGCAATGATAGTCATTAGTAAACTTTGTTCCTATAAATGAATTTGTGTTCTTATGTTAATTTATTTGTTATTTAAAAAAAAACATTTGAGAAGATGGTCTGTTTAATAAAATATTAACAAGTTATCAAAATAAAATACAAAACTATATTTATATATAATTTATGCCATTAAAATAAATATAAAACTATATTTATATATAATTTATGTCATTAAAGTAAAATATAAAACTATATTTAGAATATTCATGTCATTAAAATAAAATATAAAACTATATTTATAGTATTTATGTCATTAAAAAAATATAAAACTATATTTATCATCATGATTGGCGCAACAGCCCCATGGGGGGTCAAGGCCGTCTGCCTACTGGCAGATTTCGAAAAATGAGATATTTTCTATTTTACGGGATAGGGTTATCAGCCCTACTCCCAACGCTCTACAGTCATGTTAGACTGGGACCTACAGTTTAAAGTGGATTCCGAACCACTAAAAACACATCCATGTCACCCCTGGGACTCGAACCCGAAAGCTGCTGTACCGAGTGCTGTGGTTGTGTGTTGTATATATATTCTTTCTAATGCAGCTGGCAAACACTTAGACAGCTTGGTCTTGGATGCATTAAGGCAAGCGCTGCACAGATGTTACTCACTTTGCATTATCCAGGGGGCGCGTGTAACTTAAAGATAAAACACGGACGCGGAGTAGCAATGCCCCCGCAACGCTCTACGATCCTATTAAGACCGGGAGCTACGGTTTAAAGTGGATTCCGAACCGCTACAAACATCCATATATATATATATATATATATATATATATATATATATATATATATATATATATATATATATGGTGGATATATATGGTATATATATATATATATATATATATATATTATTTATGCAATTAAAATAAAATATAAAACTATATTTATATATAATTATGCCATTAAAATAAAATATAAAACTATATATATATATATATTATTTATGTTATTAAACTAAAATATAAAACTATATTTATAATATTTATGTTATTAAAATATAATTTAAAACTATTGTTATATACAGAATTTATGTCAATAAAATAAAATATAAAACTATATCTATGTTATTAAAATAAAACGGTTTTCCCAACTCCAAACAGCACAGCGATGAGTTACCTGTTCAGAAATTCTGAAAAGGAGAGTCTCCGGGCGAAGCCTTGCTGCCTGATGAGGATGGTCTCCATGAGGTTGAAGGTCCTCAGCTGCTGGGTGATGTACCGGGGCTCGAACCGGACGTCCTCCCTGGGCGACTGGGAGGGCTGCAGGCACACCACCAGGTGGGGGAAGTCGTCGGTGACGATGTCCAGCACCCTCGGGAGGATGTCCTGCATGTGCTCCGACAGAGAGCGGGTCTCCTCAGGGGACTGCGCGAAAGAGATCAGTGCTTACACAATTGCATACTTATATTTCAGTTGCATGTTTCTACCAACAGATGGCGCCAGATGTAAGAGGAAAATTTCAACTTCAAATGAAGATCATTATTTATTTATTATTATTTTTTTTTTCAATTCCTTCTATTAGTTCACACTCTCATATTTTCAATCGTTCATAAAATACTTTTTATTCATCCACTCGAGTTCAAACACATTTTTTTATTTAATTTGTAGTGGATGACACTGGAAGTTAATGCAGTCTTTTCAAATATTGATTCATTTATTAAATTTAATTCATTATTTTTAGTTTTTTTTTAGATTTAAGTTGCATGTATTTAACAATAGATGGCGCCAGATGTAAGGGGAAAATTTCAACTTTTTTTCTAAAGATACCTCTCCGACCGGATAGACGGGGAGAGATGGAAAGAGATTATTGACTTCATAAAGATTGAGTTCAATGCTAACACAACTGCATACTACTGTGTCCAAAAAGTAACATCCATTTTCAATTTAAAATTCACGTGGCTTATAAAAATTTCAATTATTTTTTCCTTCTTTTTGGTTGTTGGCCCTGTCCTTGGCTTTGTTTGAAATATTCATGAGTGTTTGAGTGACGCTTGGCTTTGGGGGACGCTAAAACTGGCTCCGGCGACATTTGAAATGTCTGAATTCATTGAGCAAAGAACTTGCATTCAATTTTGTGTTTCGGAAAAGTATAGAATGTTGCAGAAGGCATTCAGTGAGCATTCCTGTATTGGAAAGAAATGTTTAGAAGTGGTATAAACAGTTCAAAGGAGGCAGAGAACACGTTGAAGACGAATCTCACGTGAAAAAAAATTAAAGATTGGGTGCTTGCAAACCGTCGATTTACAATTAATTAGAGACCTTGCAGATGATGTTGGAGTTTTAAAGGGATCGCTCCATTCCATTTTGGACCTCAAATGCGTCAAAGCTCGATGGGTACCGAAACCACTGAATGCGCCAGCTCACAGTGCATTGATTCTTCGTGACTGTTTCGCCAAAAATGAAACCCATATCGTTCCACAATCCCCGTAACACCAAACGACTGGGCAAGAAATTATTGAGTTCATGAAGATAACAATGCTAACACAACTGCATGCCACTTTTCAATTCCTACTATTAGTACACAATCACTTTTTATATATTTATATATCATGTTCTAATTTTCAATCGTCAATAAAATACCTGAAGCCTTCGGTACTAAATGTGCTGGAGAAGTATTGGCTAATAAAGTCCGTGGTTAAAAAAATTCGCCAAATGCCAGGACTGAATCTATTTTATGTAATGTTATAACGAGGCATAATTTGTCTGTATTGTATTTTACAGGTTTCGGCTCATTTTTCAATTCCTACTATTAGCTCACACTCTCCCTATATATATATCTTGTTCAAATTTTCAATCGTTCATAAAATACTTTTTATTCCTCCACTCCAGTTCAAATACAGTTTTTGAAACTTGTAGTGGACGAACACTTGATATTGATACAGTTTTTTCAAATATTAATTCAGTAATTAAATTGAATTATTATTTTTTTTTTAGATTTAAGTTGCATGTATCTACCAATAGATGGCACCAGATGGAAAGGAAAATTTCAACTTGAAATGAAAACCTTTCTTTTTCATTCAATTCCTACTATTAATTTACACACTCTCCCTCTATATATTTATATATCTTGTACAAATTTTCAATCATTACTGTAATATTTTCTATTCATCCCCTCAAGTTCAAATATATTTTTCTTTTAAACTTGCAGTGGATGACACTGTATGTTGATACAGTTTTTTCAAATATTAATTCATTCCTTCAATTCAATTAATTAATTTTAGTTTTTTATAGATTTAAGTTGCATGTATCTAACAATAGATGGCGCCAGATGTAAAAGGAAAATTTCAACTTGAAATGAAAACCTTTTTTTTTCATTCAATTCCTACTATTAGTTCACACTCTCCCTCTATATATCTTGTTCAAATTATCATCATTCATAAAATACTTTTTGATTCATCCACTCAAGGTGAAATACAATTTTTTTCGAACTTGTAGTGGAATATAAATTTAGGATATAAATTTAGGAATAAATACCGTCAGTGGCATTCTTTTTTCATTCTGGGTTGAAGTCTGAGTCAAGGGGGGAACAAAATGGAATATACGTGCAAAATTCAAAAATGAGCAAAATCTTAAATGGCTGTTCATAACGTTAGCTTATAGGCAACAGAGATGAAAGCCGAATTCGAGGGAAAACATTGCAGAGCTTAGAGGGACAAGCCCTAAAAGTTTGGTAGGGGGCGCCTAGTACAAGTGATCCACTGGA
Organism: Caerostris darwini; assembly: GCA_021605075.1. NCBI lineage: Eukaryota > Metazoa > Arthropoda > Arachnida > Araneae > Araneidae > Caerostris > Caerostris darwini. The sequence continues at coordinate 23,899 of BPLQ01014081.1, forward strand.
TATCAGTGGTACGGAGCAAACTGTGAGAGTCTATGGGCGTTTATCTCAGGAGGAAATCTAAATAAATTCCTGAAACATTCCTTCTTTCTTTTGTTTATTTCATATCCTCAACTCTCCAACTCGCCTCCCCCTGCGAATCTACACTGCTGGCCATTCAGATTGCTACACCAGAAATAAACACAGATAACAAAATGATATTTATTAGACAAACATATTATACTGGAAGTAACAAGCGATTCAATTTTCAAGACATTTGGGTGCCCTGATGCTGAGAAATCAGTACCCAGAACAACCACCTCCGGCAGTAATAACGGACCAGACGTTTTCTATTGGCAATAGGTGAACATTTTCCGTATCAAGGTCCATACAATACCGGAAGCATGCGGTCGTGCCTTATCCTGCTGAAATGTAGGGTTTCGCAGGGCTCGAATAAAGGGTAGAGAAGCGGGTCGGTAATGTATCTACAGAGATGCATTTACGCATGAAGACAACGATGCAGACCACAGGACTTTGCCCCCTTTTTTTTGAATTCGAATTTAGTGTAAAAATAAAATCTTTTGATTGTTTTCATCATGAAGGGGCCTGATGGCCGAATGGCTAGCGCTCTGGCGTTCGGTACCACAGGTATCGGGTTCAAATCCCGACTTTGCTCCCATGGGTGTTGTAGTGGTTCGGAATCCACTTTAAGCTGTAGGTCCCGGTCCTAATAGGATCGTAGAGCGCTGCGGGAGCATTGTTACTCCGCGTCCGTGACTTACCATCAAGTTACATGCGCCCCCTGGGTAATGCAAAGTGAGTAACATCGGTGCAGCCCTTATGGCGAAAGATCACGGTCTATTTGCCAGCTGCATTAGAAGAGGAAGAAAAAAAAAGGTTTTCATCATGAATACTCATTTAATTTTGCATCTCTCGAATAATACACAAATCAGCGGGTCTGAGATATCTACAAATTACCAATGAACTAAAAACGCATTTTCGAACTCAGCAACGCGTCTCACCAGGTTCGCTATGGCGGAAGTGACGACATCGACGGTTCCTTTGAAGGTCTCCGCGAACTCCTCTTCGTCGGGCGAGCCCACGTTCTCGGTCGTCAGGTCAGGGATGCTGTAGGTCACCTGCAAATAAACTTTAATGTAGCTCACCCTCCTACACAGGGCCCGTTGAAAAGGTGAGGATTGTATTAGAGGATATTAAAATTTAAAAATGTCACAATGATACTACTGTGTCCAGAAAGTAAGACAAGTTTTCAATTTAAATTTCCCGGGCATATGTTAGTTCAATTTTTTTTTCTTTTTTAAGTTATTGGTACTGTTCTTGACATGTGTACATTGACATTGCACGTAGCAAAATATTCATGAGTGTTTGAGTTGCGCTTGGCTTTGTGAGACGCTCAAACTGATTCCGTCGATTTTTGAAATGTCTGAATGAATTGAGCAAAGAACTTGCGTTCGATTTTGTTTGCGGAAACGTATAGAATGTTGCAGAAGGCATTCGGTGAGCATTCCTATATCGGAAAGAAATGTTTAGAAGTTTGGTATAAACAGTTCAAAGAAGGCAGAAAACGCGTTCAAGACGAAGAACCCTCGGGCACCAACCTCAACTGACGAAGCTCATGTCCTAAAAAATTAAACATTGGGTGCTTGCAAACTGTCGTTTTACAAGGAGAGACCTTGCTGATGATATTGGAATTTCAAAATTTCCTTTTAAGCGATGCTTTGGGCTTCCAACGCACCAAATCTTAATTGGTACCGAAAACACTGAATGCTCCAACTCACACTGTATTAATTCTTCGGACGTTTTCGCCAAAAATGAAGCATATCGTTCCACAATCACCGTATTTACCTGATTTAGCACCGTGCGACTCAAAAGAGTGGCTATTCCAGTGGCTATTCCCTAAACTCAAAACACCACACCGTTTTGAGTCGATTGATGAGACATTTCAAAAATCGCCGGAATCCGCTGTAACGTCTTACAAAACCAACCGTAACTCAAGCACTAGTGAGTATTTCGACGTGAAATTTCACGCAGATGTCGAGGACAGTGCCAACAACCTAAAAAAGAAAAAAAATTTAAATACCATATGCCCGGGAAATTTAAATTGGAAACTTGTCTTACTTTTTGGAAACAGTAATAGAATTACATAAATATAATGAACCTTAACACTTTTACTAGATAGCTTGCGTCAGCGCGTGATGTTCCATCAAATTATCAATTATCAATCTGATCTTGGGGAATATTACTCCACTCATCAAGCAATGCCCTCCGAAGTTCCGGTTGACAGGTGGGAGGGGGTTGACGGGCTGCAATTCGTCGGCCAAGTATATCCCACACATGCTCTATTGGATTCAAGTCCGGTGAGTATGCTGGCCAATCCATACGGATGATATCCTCCAATTGAAGGCATTCGTCTACAATGTTTGCACAGTGAGGACGGACGTTGTCATCCATAAACAGAAATTCAGCACCCATGGCGCCCCGAACCAAACGTACATGTTGTTCCAGAATGACATCCCGATAGATGTGGCCTGTCATCGTTACACTCTGAACACGCAGGTCAGTTCTGGAACCAAGAATAATTCCTCCCCAAACGAGCCATCCTGCACCACCGTAACGATGTCGTTCAATGGTGTTGTTCTCTTGGTGGTAACGGGTACCTGGCACTCTCCATATGAAAGTCCGGCGAGAATCAGACTGCAAACTAAACCTGGACTCGTCGGAAAACATCACACCAGACCACTGTTGCGGTGTTCACAATGCATGCTCTCTACTCCAGGTTAATCGCACATCTGACAGGCCTATGAGCATATAGACCAATGTGCCCTAAGCGTCTGTACACGGTCTGCCTTGAAACTGTCGTACCAGTAGCTGAAGAGACAGGTCTGGTGCTGTGCTCCGTCTGTTTCTTTTGGCAGTAACTGCTAAATACCGGTCCTCATTCGGCGTTGTAACTCGGGGGCGACCTGTGCTGTAACATCTACTCACATTACCATCATCTTGGAATCGTTGCCAAAGCTTGGAGATGACAATCTGGGCGATTCCATGGTCCTCGGATACTTCCAGCTGGGTACGTCCACATTCCAGTCGTCCGATAATTCTTCTACGTAAAAAATCATCCAAATGCTTCCTTTGTGCCATAACTATGCGGTTATTGCACTGAAAGGCTTTTAAAGCGCTTGTGAACAATTTTACTTCTTTGCCACCATTCCTTATATACCCCTCTCTTACACTCTCGTCATTGTGAAGTACTATCTGCGCCATCTGGTGGTTTCCTGTAATTTGCATATTCTTCTTCAAGATGTGTGTGATAATTCTACTGGTGAAATTTTTATTTTAGAGTTCAATTTCTGTGTGATTCTGAATTATCCTTAATTTATGGACATGAGTGTAGATGACGTAATTGCAAAATTTTGCAGACGAGTACCTGAGTAATGTTATTTATGACAGCCATGAAGAATTCATTCCTGCCTAGGGTTTACAGTCATAGCACTGTTACCAACTTATTGTCATTTAGTTATGTTAAATATATGTGCTATATTTGCACGTGTAGCGTTAAATTATATTTACATGTGTAGCGCGTGTTAATGTTTAATGTTAAGCGAAATTGGCAACGTTATTGTTGTTCTAAGAAAAGATGGCTGTCGTTGCATTTTAACTTACAAGTGTAATTGTGTTGTAATTTTACTTTATTGCGGCGAGTCTGGGATTCCAGTAAAGTAAGTGTTATTTGCAATTCTAAAGCATAAGATTATAGAAAGCATAAACTTTATTTTGAAAGAGAGAGATAACGTAAAATTTTATGACTGTTAGTGACTTTCGTTTTTACGTTAAATATATGTAAGTGATGTATAATGTGGCATTTAGGAAATGCCACATTATACATCACTTACATATAGTTAACATAACTAATTTCTATTTTATAATAATTTTAAAAAAAGTTTAAAAAAAAAAAAAAAAAAAACTAAACTAATTTTTACACATCTATTACTAAAACATGTAATAGGTGTGTAAAAATAAATCATCAAAAATACATCAAATCAAGACATAATAGTCAAAATAATAAAAAAGCCTGCAAAATAAAACTGGAAAAAATATACTTGGTTTTGGTATAATACCATACAATCTTCAATATATAATTGCTATAATGCCACATAAACTATTGTGTTTTTTTAAATAAGCAGACCATAATTATTTCTTAGAAGAGTCATTCTTGCAGTGAAATACACACATAGAAAATATTTTTGCTTTTTTAAAAATAAGCCAAGCGATTTACTTTTTAATTCTTAACATAATGATATGGTGAACATTATCTTTACAAGTGAATCCCACATGAAAGACGAGTGCATAAAGCAATGCTTGAATCATTCAGTAAAGCAAGCCGGAATTTGTTTTGCTTTGCAATTACAGCCTTAAGTTGCATTTTTTTATTCTAATTCAGCAACTAAAATTTGGCGTTTAATGGGCCGGAAGTTGAAATCGCTGACTCAACCAATACTCTTTTACCAGAAGTTTAAAAAAAAAAATATTCGTTTAGCGTAAAAGAATAAACAAAACGCTTATTTACTCTTAAAAATAAAAAGCAAAACCATCGTTTTAGCCATCTTTTGTTCTTGTTGAGTACACCACGGTATTGTGAAACCCGACCAAGCGACTCTAACGAATCTTTCTGCTCAAGTTGGCGTCATTTTGTGTTGTGCGTTCGAAAAAGGCTTAACTCACCTCTTCGAAGGTATGTTTCACTGTAACTGTATCGTTTTCCACTCGGATGCATTCGCTGGGGAGGGATTTCATTTTTTCTGGAAAAAAAAAAAAAAAGAAGAAAGGAAGGTAAAAGTTTTTTGAAACGATTTCAAAACAAAGAAAGCGATTTCATTCGCCGTGAAATTTACATGGAAGAAAAAGAAAGGGACAATATCAATATCAAAACTCTCTCTAAGCAGACACATAAAGAGAAACATGTTGTGAGTTATGGACAGAAAAAACATTTTAAATTTTTAAAACTTAAGTTTTAAAAGTATTAGTTTCATACTTCTTAATTACATGTCTATAAACTACGGTTTATACTCTAAAAATCCTCAAGTTTTGCTGAGACTCATAGGCTATAGCAGGGGAGGCCAGCCCAAATGATTTCGCGGGCCACTTTGGAAATGCACTCTAATACCGCTGGCCGCATATAAAATTATAGATATTAGATTTGGTCCCACTCTAGACATTTTTTGTAGTGAAAGATTGAAACATGATGAGTTATTATTTTATGTTTATTGTTATTCTTACATATAAACATAAATAATATATTAATAATGATTCTAAGCGCACATTGTAAAGAAATATATAACACTCAAAATGAAATATAAAATATATATAAATATAAACGAAATGAAAAAAAAAATGAAATTATTACAAAATATTTAGTTTGCTAGTGCGATATGTGTTTCTCCACTCTTTCGCTCAGATTTTGCAAATCGATCTCCATTTGGGTATTTATACATCGTAATGGGTGCTGTAGGTCAGCGTCCGTTATGTTGGAGCGTGTTTTGTGTTAGGTCCATTTATTACCATTCGCAGGTGTCAGTTGAACCAAAAGCGCTAACAACTTGAACTAAGAGTCTGGTTTGCTCTGCTATTAACAACAAACAGTGCGTAATAAATATAGATATCCATATCACTTACATCAAAAATAAATGCTGGAATAAAATTCATCTCAGTCTCCCTTTAATTGGTAAATATTCAACCCTATCACTTCAAAATACAGTTCTACTTTACAAGCAGGTCATCCGCCCAATTCTTACTTATGCAGCACCTATTTGGGGACTTGCTCGTAAAACTAATAAATACAAAATTCAAATTCTACAAAACAAAATTCTTCGTATAATCACTGGGGGGCCCCTGGTTTATCAGAAACGACGTTATTCATAACGATCTCAGAATTGCTACAATAGACAACTATATCACTCAGGGATGGGCAAACTTTTTGAAGAAACTGGCGAAGATAAATTTTTCTAAAATTTTAAAATAATATACAATATTACAATTTAAATATGTTAATGAGATGAATGAAATTACGATTTCATTTTTAAAAGTTCCCTATATTGAGGTTCGAAGTGCGATGTACAGATTCTAAGGAACAAGGCTCAATGCTCATATGTAAGTCTACTTCTGAAATAATTCTTTGTAAGGTTCATAGTTGATATATATGATATATTGTTCACATATATAAGATGAAGCAAACATAGAACTGATTTTCTTGCCGTGATATATTAAATTTGGAAAACTTACTTTCGATAATGATTTCTAAAACTCTTACTTGTTGGCGCCAATCTATAGCTATAACTAGCAAAGAACTTCCGCTTTTAACACTTTACCGATTGAAAGCTCTCTGTGCTTGCTTGCTATTGATTTATGTTTTGTAGAACAAAAATAGACAAAGTAAAAAGAACAACAGTCCTTTGAAAAAGAGGAAGAAAAAAATAATATTTAATCAAAGCAGAAAAGTGGATGGATATATAATATATACATATATATTCATTTTAATTTGCCTCAGACCGGCAAATTAAAATTCTATCCGCGGGCCGGATAGAACCTTTCGGCGGGCCGTAGTTTGCCCATCCCTGGTTTACACTGGTTCCCTGGTTTGGCCATCCCTGAAGTTGCGCCAATTAATGAATAAAAATAAAAGAAAAAGAAAACAATTACATTTAAGAAAACATCTCTTGCTTGAGAAAAATTTAAGCGAGAGATCGGAAAAGGTAAAGCTATCGGTATAATTAGGAGTCCGTTGACGATGCCCAAAAATAAAATAAAATAAAAGTTAAAGTTAAAATTAAAAATTTTAAGCTAAAAATAAAAATTAAAAGGGATTTAAGATTAAAACAAATTATAGATAAGGTACAAATATAGAACAAATTATCCAGTAAAAAAACAAACATATAAAATACACAGCCCAGTCACAATTATGTGACCACCTGTCAAAAGCCAGAATATACACTCTTGTATATTCTGCCTTTAAGTGGAGTGTGGTATTTAAGTGGTATTCTTTATATACACTCCATTGCAATGTGCTGCCACCTGCCTTTTGTGATGGGTTATTTCACGTTGACGTCGAAAGTACGTGGTGGTCACATTAATGTGACTGGTCTGTGCTTTTTTATGCATTGAGATATTTCAAAGAATATCCTATGTAAATGAATTATGTTGAATTTTAAATTGTTTAATTGCATTACACACCAAATTTCAATTACATTTGTACAACTAATAAAAATGAAATGATATATTTTATACAACTGTTGTCATTGAATAACTAATAATATTTGTCTTTGTATGTAGAAGTGTTTTGCATATTTCGTTTTAATATTAAATGTTTCAGTACTTTGATGGATGTGAAATGACTGAAGATAAAACCTTACCAATTCATACTTGCATTGTCATTCAAACTACACAGTTCAGTCGCATTAATGTGACCACCTGTGAAAAGCCAGAATATACACTCTTGTATATTCTAGCTTTAAGCGGAGTGTGGAATGTGGTATTTAAGTGGTATTTTTTATATACACTCCACTGCAATGTGCTGCCACCTGCCTTTTGTGATGGGTTATTTCACGTTGACGTCGAAAGTAGGTGGTGGTCACATTAATGGGACTGGACTGGGTATGTCTTCAATTTGGGATCTTCAGTACCTTGTGGCGCCTTCTTTCGGTGAACAATATCATTAAAAAGTCGGGAAAAAACGCACACAAAAAAAATACAAAATATAAGTCTTCGATTTGAGATCTTCAGTTCCCTGTGGCGCCATCTTTCGGTGAACAATATTATTAAAAACACAACAACAACAATAAAAAAAAAAAAAAAAAAAAAAAACTTTTTTTTTGGATATGTCGTTTTTTAAATAGGGTGCAAAATAGAAGAAAAAAAAAAGAACTTCCATCTTACTTAACCAATTGAAGGTTCCTTTGACTCCGGAATTCTGGAGTCCGTTGAGGAGGATTCTCTCGCTCTCCACCAGACTGTCCAGGAACTCCTTCTGCTGGGGGGTCTCCTCGTACTTGAAGGGGATGTCCACCCCTTCCTCCTTGTACTCTTCCTTTAGAACGAGAATAAAAAGACATATATGTACTTCTTAAGTGTCGTCTGAAAAGCTCTTCACTATAATCTGAGAACGAGATTAAAGGTCCAAAGATTTTATGAAACTTTCTACTGCTGTGCCCAAAAAGTAAGAAATTTTTTTATTTTTTTCAAATGCTCTTTATTTATTCTTCCACATTTATTTCATCGCTTTCAAAGGAATCCAACTTTTTTTCCAATCCTCAATGCATGCTAAAAAGTCATCGGCAGGGATGGCCTTCAAAGAGGGCGTTGAATCTCTTCAATCAAATCAAAACGGTGCTATTTCAGGTGAATACGATGGTTGTGGAAAAAAATTGAAATTCCACATTCCCGGTAAATTTAAATTGAGAATTGGTTTTACTTTGTGGACACAGTAGTATATAAATGAGAATAGAGAATTGTATCACTGAGAAAGTACACATTTGTAAAGTACACATATTGCTTTTCTCACTGAAGGAGGGTGAGTCGAAAGGAACGGAGTCAGCTCACCAGTTCCCTGAAGAAGAGCAGCTGCTGGATGTACTTCTGCAGGAAGTCGTTGATGATGTTGGTGGTGAGTCGGAAGAGCTGGTTCTGCTCGTGGCTCCCGAACCCCGGGGGATCCACCACGGTCACCGAGTACGAGTTCCCCCTGCGAAAACACACACGAAGCATCAGTCCTGCGAAATACACCAGGGCTAGCTACTTCTACAATTCGGCAGACACTCAAACAGCCTGCCGAAAATGAGATGAAATTAGGGAAGTTACCCTTAAAAGTCACTCTCAATTCCGTCGGTGTGTGAAAAAGGTAAAAGAAATTTTATATGAAATTTTCTAGTTCGGCGGATTGTTTTGGTGAGGTAAAAACATCTCTTTAAACCGGATGTTTACCTTTCCACACAATCGGCGACTATGTGCAATTTGAGATTTATTTTTTGAAAGCTTGACTGCTGCCTTGACGAATACTAACTCTTTATTAGCTGTGTACGTTACAGCCAAGCCAACAATCAGTTTCTCAACTATAACGTAAGCCATCACTTGGTTGCATCACTCCTATGTGCTACATCTCTCCACATTGACTGGGGTGCATTGTAGCACATAAGATTTGAGAGATGCATTGAATAAGTCTAGCTCTATCTAAGGGAGGAATGCGTTATTTAAGGCAGGACTGCCTAGTCGTGGATCCCTGGAGCTTTTATTATGTCTAGTTTGTTTTCTATTTCAAAAATTGTATAAAATCCCGGGTTTTGAATCTCAAACGAAATGAACTTTTGAATCTTAAATAACAATTATCATAATGTGGAAATATACATAGTTAAGGCTACGTTATATTTTTAGTAGAAACAAGTAATATAAAATTTTTTTTTAATAGTCAATTCCTATTTTTTCCACTCTATTGCAGAATAGTCCTTCACAAATAATGTTGAAATTTTTCTTTTACATCTGGCGCCCTCTATTATTAGATGCGTGCAACTTAAATATAAAAAAACCCCTAAAATTAATTAACTAAAATTAATGAATCAATTAATATTTGGAAAAAACTGTATTTACATCAAGTGTCATCCACTACAAGTTCAAAAAAAATGTATTTGAACTCGAGTGGATGAATGAAAAGTATTTCATGAACGATTGGAAATTCGAACAAGATATATATATAGGGAGAGCGTGAACTAATAGTAAAAATTGAAAAAAAGGACGTGACTGAACATTCTCCAACGTCTATTATTCTACAATTTGATATTTTCTTGAAATAAAAATGATGCCTTTCATTTACATTTGCAGTATCGTGTTTGCCTTAAATCGTGACTGTACATTTGCTGGCTGTAATGGGTGAATACATATTATTTTAAGGCAGAGCCATGTTCATTGAGTGAAATGGAATTTACTGTAACGGAATTGAAGGATTAGCTTGTACAGAATTGACTCCTTCGCAAATCGTGTAAAATCTAAGCAGACGAATGCAGTAAAGGATCGAATTTTCTTAAGGCAAGCAATGAAAAGTGATTGCATTCTAAAAATGATGATATAATTAATAATTCTTCAGTACGGTCTAATAAATGATTTGCGAAGTGGATTTTTGAAAAGAATGATGTCATTGATCGTCATGCTCTTAGTATGGCCGCCATACTTGATGGCGTAAGTCTGATGCCAGAATGAATGCCTTTACACTTGTAATATCTGTCATTTTTTATTTGTCCTTTGGCTAGTTGAATTGTAATATTGGCGCTCTCTGCTTGTAGAGGGTTACCAAAATTAGCATTTTTAATGCAGAACTGTAGGTCGGAGAATGAGTAGGGAAGAGCACTGCTGCTAGTTAAAGATTGCTTGTTATTTTGAAGGAAAATAAATTTGTATTGTTATTGTTTTAAAATAATCGCCCTGCATTCTGAGCTAACACACTTTTCTGAGTTGTATCAAAAGAGATTTTGAATATTTGGAGTAAACGCATTACAACATTGTTGAAAAATGAAATCCTAACACGAATAAATTAATTTTTAGGAATAAAATGTGCAGGTAAAGCATTTGTCCAGGTTACATGGCAATTTGATTAAAAGTCATAGATGCGTGAAGTACCCTTTAAAATGCGAAAGGAATGGTACTCTACTACAGTACCAAAAAAAGAAAATAATTGTTAAAAGATTTGCAAAGGGGTGTTGTTAGTTGGTGATTTTCAAAGAGAATGGCGAAGAAGAACTCTTAAGGCTCGTTCCAACCGAGGCGTGAGGCGTTGACCCATCACAAGCCTCGCCGCGTTATACCCCAAACAACGCCGCTCGAAGTTGCTCAACTTTCAACTCTCAAATGCTTGCCGCGTCATGTGACTTGGATTGAGCCAATAGTAGATCTGCCATCTAGTAGAAGTAACTGGAACTTCACTTGGCGTAAAGCGATTTCTGAAGCTTCGGTGACAAAGGGTCAAAAAAATTATCTTCCCTGCCGCATGGCGCGTCGCCGCCTCACGCCTCGGTGGGAGCCTTTAGGTATATATTTATTGAAAGTAAGCCACCCACTAATGAAACAATACTGAATTTCGCTCGGCCTAATACAAATTAGGATAAATACCAGATTGCGATTAATTTCAGAGAGAGGTGTGGAACTCACAGGACGAGGCGGGAGAATGAGAGCTGCCTGTTGATGGAGGAGACGATCCAGTCGAACACCCTCAGGTATAGGAACTGCACCCAGGCGTCCCTCTTGGCCACCACCTCCTCCACCCCCGCACCCCTGCAGATCACGGAGCACAGCTGCTCGTGGTCTACGCTCAGGTTCTTGGCGGCTGCAAAACAAACACTAGAGAGTTACTCCAGGACGTAAAAAAATAATTGGTCTTACTTTTTGGGCACAGCAGTAGAATACAATTTCTACTGTGCACAAAAAGTAAGACCCTGGCCTGGTGGCTAGCGCTCTGGCCTTTGGTATCCCAGGCTTCAGGTTCGAATCCTGGCGGTGGATCGATATCCACCTTTCAAATTGCCCTGCAGTTTTAACGCAGAGTCACAATTTCCCCTAGAAATTGTTTTTGTTTCTATTGTTTATTTTTTTATATTACCGTCTATTCTTTACTTAAAAATTATAATAATAATATAAAAAAAATAATAAAAAAATTATACATATATAAATTTAAAAAAAACTTTACAAGTTAATTTTTCAAATAAATTTATATATATCTCCTTTTCTATAAAATCAATGAGCTGAAAGCTCAAGAAACTTCTCTCATTGGCAGAAAATAACAAAAATAATACGCACAAAATAGCTGCCTGGTGGCCAAACGTCTAGAGCTCTGGCCGTTGATACCCCAGGCTTCAGGTTCGAATCCTGGCGGAGGCATGGATGTATGTGAGGGGTTCGGCATACACGTTAAACTGTAGGTCCCGGTCTGTTTAGCCCAAAGTGTGCACAAGATGACCGTAGAGTGGCAAATCAAATTAAACCAAACCAAAAATTAAGACTAATTATTTTTTTCAAAAACTCTTTAATTTATTCTTCCAAACTTATTTCACCGCCTTCAAAGTCATCCCCTCCGGACACAATGCACCTATGAGAACTTTTTTTCCAATCCATAGTGCATGCTAAAAAGTCATCGCCTTCAAAGCGCGCGGCGATTCACGTTGAATCTCTTTGTGAATCGGCGTAACATTCTATATGTTTTTGCAAACGAAATTGAATGCAAGTTCTTTGCTCAATTAATTTAGACATGGACGTGAGGTTCATCGGTTGAGGTTGAGGGTCGACCAGAGGGCTCTTCGTCTTCAACGTTGTTGCTTGTTGTTTTCCTGTTGCTGTTCTACTGCAGCTGGCAATACAAACACAGTTAATCTTCATGGCATAAGAAAGGTCTGCAACACTGTTACTCATTGAGCACTACCCAGGGGGCACGCGCAGTGTGAAGATATATTACGGACGCAGGGTAACAATATTTCCGCAACGCTCTACTGTCCTATTATATCGGGACCTACGGTTTAAAGTGGATTCCGAACCACTACAAACATCCATGCCACCGCCGGAATGAATCAGAATTTCAATAAGAAGGAAAAATATCAAAACACAAGTTCAAATTAAATAAATAAAAATAAAAAAAGACCTGACGTCACGAGGTAAGGATTGTTGGCTGTAGCAGTCTGTCCTTTCATTGTGTAAGTGACGTCACCCAAGAGCAAGATGGCGGCTAAGATTCGAAGAACCACTAAGATTTCCTGAAATAAAAGAAAATTTTTTAAAGTAAGGTAATGAAGTAGAGATATGAGAAAAAAAGGAAATTGAAATATACACTCATAACAATAAAACACAACACAGTGCAACAGAGAAAATGTTTTAAATGGATCGTAAGATCTGTTTTCTTATTAAATTCTTCAGAAACGTGTCATTTTTGAATTTTTTTTCCGAATATTAATATATATATATATATAATATCTTGAAATTGAATGCATTTGTTTACTTTTTTTTTTATCTTTAGACATGAAAGGTATACAATACATTTCACTGTGTTTATCTGCTATTTTGAACAACTTTTAAAATCCAGGCAGCTTCGAAAACCTTGCTTTAAAAATTGCTAAATGCTATTGATTGGGGTGGTACGAATTCTCCGTATAAATTCTAAACCACACTTTGCAGGGGCGTAACTGGAGATTTGGGGCCAAGGTGGAACGGATGATAATTTGGCCCATTTATCTTTATTTTTTTCTAACCTTTTTTTTGCTATTTATGGTATATCATTTTTTTAATAATTAAAGTACCTTTTTACACTTTAATGCGATGAAATTCCTTTCCGTAAATATCTCGTTTATGTTATATTTTTATTCCTGCTAAATCAATCGGGAGGTCCCCGTGGCAGTGCTCTGTTGCTTTTATGACAGTGCCTCTAATTACGTCCTTGTTACTTGTAGTGGATTTCGACAGCATTGATCATCCCGAATAGACCCCATTTTAAGGCGATGTCAAAAAAAAAACAGAATTCATATTGCTAGCTGTCTCTTACTGTTCTATTGAGTTAGATCTCGATGAAATTTTTTCAATCACTCCCGTTACATATCTAGATGAGATAGAACAGCGGGAATTGAGCGCATGGTTCCGGACTCCAGGATAATTCTTCTTCACCCCAGCTCTCTAGATGGCGCGGGGGTTCTTTTTCACTAGAATCTTTCTACATTTCTCTATACGGTGATCTATTTCGATCTTCCAAACTTTGAATATTGATACTCGTATCAAACTGAACGTGAACTAAACTATCCAATTCTGAACCCGGCTAACAATACGAACTGATTTTAAAGGGTTTGATATAACAAGAATTTAGTTTAGTTTTTCTGCATACGAACTGTGCTTTAAACAAATTTTTTAACCCATAAAAGACCCTATTGTGAGACACAATTCTGTTTGTTACTTTATGTAAGATATTAGAGAGTTTTTGCATACCGTATTTTCATAATACGGTATTTTTTCTCCCTAGCTCGTATACTCATAGGAAACATCATTACAGATACGCCTGCGCAATTTCCTATGAGCCTGCGCGCTAGGGAGAAAAAAATACCGTATTATAAAAATACGGTATGCAAAAACTCTATATTATTTCAGTTAAGATATTATTATTATATATGTGTTCACGTCTAAATAATCTTTTTTCGAGCTGGTTGGAATGAGCGAGTGCATGAGTGAAGTAACCTACCTCCTCCGTGAAGGAGAGGACGCGGAAGGAGTGGTAGAGGGCCTTGTATCCGGCCACCAGGTCGGCTGCAGACCTGGAGGGCTTGGAGGGCAGGGCGCGCATCGCCGACAGCTTGTCCAGGCCGAACTCCGCCAGACGCTTCTCGCTCTTCAGCCCCTCGAACACGTAGTACAGCACGTGGAAGTTGCCCTCGTTCCTGGTATACACACAAGAGACATCACCATAAGAACCTTTTTGCTATTACCATGAAGGGTTAAATGGAAACTATTTAATTTTTGTGCCAGTTGCTGCAAAAAAACGCACTGTCAACCACAATCCACGAAATTCATTAAAGCTGTGTTAAAAACGTTACACTTTCTGCACATAGTTACATAATTTGGATTGACTGTCTTTGGGAACTGATGATGAAGTGGCTAGTGCTTTGGCGCTCGGTATCACAGGTTTCGGGTTCGAGTCCCGGCGGTGCCGTGGATGTTTGTAATGGTTCGACGCTTTATTTTCACAGGGGATTAATTATGGCCGTTTAAATTGAACTCTCAGGGACTTCAAAGGAATCATTACAACTCGCAAAAAAACATGGCGTCGTTACGTAATTAGATCCTTTGAAGTGCACCATGATGATTGCAATCCTTTAAAGAAAGAAAATAAAAAATGAATTTCGCATGACTTATTCTGGTAATTATTTACTTTAATTTGAGGGAATTCCTCTCTTTTAAAACATAAAAAAAAGGGCTTCGTTTTTAAAAAATTTAAATGACGAAAATTAATGGTCCAAAAGGTAAGACCCCTTTTCGATTTGCGATTCCCGGGGCTAATGGAATTTCAATCTTTTTTTCTTCTTTTTTTAGGTTGCCGGCACTGCCCTTGACATATGCGCGAAATTTCACGTCGAAATATTCATTAGCGCTTGAGTCACGCTTGGCTTTGTTAGACGCTGAAACTGAATCCGGCGATTTTTGAAATGTCTGAATTCATTGAGCAATGAACTCGCATTCAGTTTTCTTTGCGGAAACGTATAGAATGTTGCAGAAGGCATTCGGTGAGCATTCCTGTATCGGAAATAAATGTTTACAAGTGGTATAAACAGTTCAAAGAAGGCAGAGAACGCGTTGAAGACGAAGAGACCTCTGGTCGAACCTCCACCTCAACCGACGAAGCTGACGTCCAAAACACTTAAAGATTGGGTGCTTGCAAACCGCCTATTTACAATTAGAGACCTTGCTGCTGATATTAGAATTTCAAAAGGATCGGTGCATTCCATTTTGGGCGTCAAATGCGCCCAATCTCGATGGGTACTTAAAGCACTGAATGCGCCAGCTTAACACTGCATTGATTCTTAGTGACTCTTTTGCCAAAAATGAAACCCACATCGTTCCACTACCACCGTACTCACACCATGCGACTTCTGGCTATTCCCTAAACTCAAAAGACCACTCCGGAGACACCGTTTTGAGTCGATTGAATATATTCGACCTGAATCGGCGAGCGCTTCGAAGTCCATCCCTACCGATGATTGAGGATTGGACAAAAAAGTTGGCAGAAGTGCATTGTGTCCGGAGGGGATTAATTTAAAGGCGATGAAATAAATTTGGAAGAATAAATAAAGAGTTTTTGAAAAAAAAAATGTTGGTCTTACTTTTTGGGCACAGTTGTATACAAGCTACTGGCCATACTAACCAGTATAATACGTTTGCAAAAAGCTATTATTTGGATTTTTATACCATTAATTTTTGTCATTTAAATTTTTTAAAAGCAAACCCTTTTTTTTCATTCGTGATGTAATCCTAGGCTTAAAAGACCAGAATTCCATTGAATTAAAGTAAATAATTACCTCAATAAGTCACGCGAAATTCATGTTTTTTTTCTTTACAGGATTACAATCATTATGGTGCACTTCAAAAGGATCTAATTGCGTAACGACGCCATGTTTTTTTCCGAGTTGTCCTTTGAAGTCCCTGAGAGTTCAATTTAAAAGCGCATTCGGGCCATAATTAATCCCCTGTGAAAATAAAGCGTCGCCGCAACTTGATGTGTGATCTTCTAAAAAGCCTTTTGAGTTTTATTTACGACAACCGTTGAATTTTGATAATTAGAGATATTCTTAAAGTTTATTCTGAAAGGAAAAAAGAATAGTTTAAAAAACTAAAAAAAAAAACGCTTTTAGAGTTAATCTATCTAAAAAGTAAAAAATAATTGTTAACATAACAATAAAATGATTGACGAGAAAATGAATGTCACTGTTCTAAAAGCGTGGGGTGCTCGATATCAATCGTTATAATTTTTCACTAGTTTCATTCCGAAATGCAGAGTTAGTTTAAAAATGTCATACAAAGCACCCCACGCTTTTAGAACAATGACATTCATTTTCTCGTCAGTCATTTTATTCTTATGTTAATGATTATTTAATACTTTTTAGTTTGATTAACTCTAAAAGCGTGTTTTTTTAAACTATAATTTATTTTTCGCTTTTTAGTTCGATTAACTCTAAAACCGTGTTTTTAAACTATAATATTCAAATGAGGTCCCGGTACGGAGGACTGGAACTATAGTTCTTACAATAATTTAATTGTGAGTAAAACAAAGGCTAAATTCTTATAAGTCGAGCCAGCCGGGATTCGAACAGGGAATCTCCAGAACATCAGCCAGGCGCGTTATCCGTTGTGCCACGTACATTTGAATGACATAGGTACTTTCATTCTACATGGGTTAAATTGCTCTTCGTAAGTTGAAATAAAATCCCTCATCCTGGCGATCCTCATCATGGTGAGATAATAAACTCATCAAAATATTTTAGTGTCCTTGATAAGTGTACAGCCCAAATCGGCTGATTTGGGCCAAAATCGAGCCCAAAGAGTCTATTACAAACAAACATACAGGTGAAACTAACAAAGCGTATTAAAAAGAATAGTTTCCTCTATTTTTTGTTGTTGTTGTACTTCTTCTTCAATTGCCTTTCCAGCCTAATCAGTTTTGAAATTAAAGTTGCGAATAATAAAGGCAAATAATAATAATGCAAATAATTAATAATGCATTACAAGATTCAGTGATTGGCATATCGAATTTTCTGATAACGGAGAAATATATGGGTTACCATGGCACCAAAAATTAATTTGAGTCATATGAGTTATGGATAAAAATGTGTCTGGCAAATTTCTGATTCCTTAGAAAGGTTTAATTCTTTTGTTTCGTTGTACGTTTCCAACTATCAGATTTTAAAACTAAATATCATTGTATTAACTGTCAAGTTTCAATGATCGAAATCAATTTTGAACATGAGTTTGACATGTGACACAAAGTTTTTGCCGTAATTTTAGGATGAGCTAGACATGGACTCAGCTTTAAAAATTATTTCCTTTCATAAAGTAATAAACTTTCTAAAATATCGTTAAACTTCAGAATTAAATATTTTTCTAATTTTGTTCATAAAATTCGAATTCTCTGCTTTTGCACTCCAAATTATAGACTTTAAAATGTTTTCGTGACACATTTTGGCTCTTTCAGGTCGAGTATTATTTTAAGGAAATTATTATTATTCCAGAATTAAAAAAAGATTCAAAATTTTCCAGAATTAAAAAAGATAGTATTAGTTTAATTAATAGAATTATAATTTGAATCTTCCCTCAAATAACTTAAAAAAGGATTTCATACACTTTGACGTGAAAAGCTTTAATTTACCCATGGGTTGAAATTTAATTTTTTTCAGTATACATGCTGTCTTAACTTAAACCAAATAAATTGTTCATGTCACACGATCTGCAAGATCAAAATAGAGTCATTTGGAGTTTTATCGTACAGAAGCAACAGAAGAAGTTCCTGGCTCCAGTTTGATCTCATGAACGAAAAAGCATAAATTTATTTTAATTAGCAAAATATATTATTAAATAATTAGCAAAAAGTATTTTCATTTGCCGAATAGCAAAAATTTCTTATCTGTTGGTCGGAAAACACTTACTCTGGTATTGAAGTGATTCTTGTCCTGTCCAGCAGGATAGCAGTGATGATACCTGAATATAAAAAGAAAGTGTAGAATTTCATCCGCTGAGTGAAAAGCACATAAATATTTATACCAATTATGCAATGACAGGGTGTGAGACATGTTTCCCATGAAATAAGTAAAATCCAAGAGAACTTTGTCAAACCAAAAATAAATGCTTACAAAAACTCAAAACCTAAAAGAATAATTATATATTCTGAAAGAATATTGTGTTATTAAAGAATAACTCTCTCTATATATATTCCATTATTATTGAGGATGATTTTATCAAAGAATGCGTACTTACAATATATCATAAATCAAGTAACATATAATGGAATCTTCAACATGAAATAAAGATGCAATAATGGAATACACACACATATATATTTATTTATATAAGAGGAAGTGTAAAAAGTTTCCGCCCTGAACTTGTAGATGGCAGTACTCATCAACAAAATAGATGGGACGTGTTTGCGCATGCGCTAAGCGTTATTCGCCTAAATTTCAGTCATTTTGAAAGCTTAGCCGTTGTTTTTTGTGAAACTGAATTGAGTATCGCGTTGTCATTAAAAATAAAATACTTATTTATTTTTGAAGGGCAATTCGCCTACACAAATCAAAGATCGTATATATATATATATATATATATATATATATACATATATATATATGTGTATATACGTAGATTTCAATCTAAATAGGGAGACTTTGAACTGGAGACTGGATTGATGCGCTTTTTGAATAATAAGTCTTATTCAAAAAAGGTGAAGATTTTTCCACCCACCTATACGTGTAAAATTAAAGAGATTTTAGTAATTTAATCTCGTTCCTTACCAATGAGTTTGCATCACACATATCAACTCAGCGAATAAAAGTGAAATAGAGTTTATTTGAATAAAATTGAAAAACAAGTAATACAAAAAAAAAAAAAAAAAAAAATTTAAATCAATTCCTACTTTTTTTTCACTCTATTGCAGAAAGTCCTTTATAAATAATTTTCTTTCATTTTTTTAAGTTTATTTGGCGCCATCTATTGGTAGTTACATGCAACTTCAATCTAAAAGAAAACTAAAATGAATGAATTAAATTTAATGAATGAATGAATATTTGAATAGACTGTATTCACGTCACGTGTCCTCCACTACAAGTTCAAAAAAATATTGTCCGTTAGTGGATGATTAAAAAGTATTTTAAGAACAATTTAAAATGTGAACAAGATATATATAGGGTGAGTGTGAGCTAATAGAAGGAATTGAATAATAAAACTTCTCCATTTGCTCTCATTATTGAGCAGAACTCACCTCCGGTGATTTTCCCGGTTTTGGTGAATGTCACTGCGACCGTCTTGAGCAGACGACTGGCGTTCTGGTTGTAGGCGGTGCGGGCGGATCCGAACGCGTCCAGCAAGGGGCACAGCTGCTGGATCTTCTCTGCCATCCCGATGTTGCCACTCTGGAAGGGAAATATATATATATATGGAATGTAATTTTTATAAAAGTTTCAGATGCAAGTAAAAGAGGCTAGTAGTTGTAAAAGATGGTCATTGTGTTTAATTGCAAATTTAAATATCGTTCTTATTTATCAACTGCTTTCTGCATTGGAGGAATTCTGTTGGTTACTGCAGTCTTTAGGCTTAAAAAAATTATCAACGGTGTGTGCCTTTTTTGGATGTGTATTTCGAGTCTTCTTTGCATGATTGAGGATTTTATTTCATTTTTCGCCTTCTACTTTTCAGTTTTAAAGTACAGGGGGGTTATAATTAAATTGACCCTATTCAGACCCCCCTGGCACCCGTTCTACCTAACGGATTTTGATGAAACTTGGTATATGGACTATGAGGAAAAGAATAAAAAAAAAATAGTTCAAATTTTGACCACCAGGGACCATTGTGGCGCCTCAACATGTGCTCCCTTGACATCAATTACGTGTTGTAAGCGCATTATAGCGTGTTCGATGATAGAGCGAAGAAACTTTCGAGGGATTTCAGTAACATGGCGTCTAATGCTGGATTTCAACTCGGGTAAAGTCCTAATTCCTCCTCCACAAACAAAGTCTTTTAGGAATCCCCACAACCCTGTATTATTAATTATCTTATAATATTGCATAATATATATCAAACGATTCAAAACTTGCTTAAAAGCGATGTTTCGAAAAGAATGTAACTTTAAATTGAATAGATAACATTCTTCATTTCAAACAACAAGCCCACGGTAAAAGTTTCTACTGTCTCTTTACTTCTTATGACTTCAGGTTCGAGTTCTGGCTGGGGCATGGATGTTTGTGAGTAGTATAGAATCCACGTTAAACTGTAGGTCCCGGTCTGTTTAGCCAAAAGTGTGCACAAGATGACCGTAGAGTGACAAACCAAACCAAACTGGCCTATTCAGAGAAAAAAAATTCCGACGTTACCACTCCGAAAGAGTACAAAAAAATTAAATAGTTTACTCACCTTGCAATTTCTGACAGCCACAACGGTCGCATTCAGAAGTTTTGACTCGGAATCCTCCTCCACGTTACCTTAGCGAGTTAGACTTAAGTATCGCTGAACGTTATGGTTTTTTAAAGCTATAAATCTTTTTTTTTAAGGATGCAATTATAAAATTCTACAGTGAATTTTATTACAAATGGTGTTACCAAATGGTTGAGCTAGACGAATAAAACAGATTTTCAAACTGTGAATTTTAGTACTAGAGTCGTCGAGAGCGGGGCATTCTTCTGTAAGCAGACATTTTTTGTTGATGTAGTTGTGTTTCTAAAGCATTCTTGGAAGAAGGAACGGGGGGTTTTGCTCGTAGTTGTAAAAGTTGGTAATTATATTGCAAATTTAATGTGTATAATTGCAAATTTAAATATCCACGTAAATATTTAGCTTAAATTAAAATACTTCAAAAATCCACAACTCAACTATTTGATGTCTTTTCTATTACTAAGCAATTTAGTGTTGTTCGATCCAAGATACTAGAAGGCTAAATTCAACAGGTTCCTTACCGGACTGAGGAATGCCAGCTGCTTGATGATCTGGGTGGTGGAGAAGGACTTGCCGCTTCCGCACTTGCCGAACGTGATGATCACCTGAATCGAAAATAAACACCGAATCATAAGGTCAGTAGTTAATAACGTTAAATATATACTTATTATGACAAGACATCAAACAAAGTCATTTGCATGACTGACATTACTGATACTTTAAATGTCGCATGGTTTAAAAAAAATCCTGAAAGATTCAAATACTGAAATAGTCAATATTGAAATAAAGTAATTAAAAACACTGAAATCTGCTGGGAAAATTTCAACTTATCATGTGTGAACATGGCTTTACTTTAAGGCAGCCAAGGAGATACTTTACTACTTCTTATGTGGTTCTTGTAGATTGAACAAAACTCTCCTTCGTCAGTGTTGGGAGGAAAGATTTCTTCAATGACAGCAATTTGACATTTTTAATTTGAAGTTTCGATTTTGACTGTAGAGTCATGGATTGATGGAACCATAATTGGTCGCAACAGATACATCGATGGACTGGACATGTCAGAAATGTATTTGAAGAAATCGTTCTTGGCCTTATCCCAAAGAGGCTGAGGATAAGAAAGAAGGCCATCATAATACATTGGAGCAGAAGACTCGTTATCAAGTCGACGTCGTTTACTAGACCGTTGGATGTTTGTTGATGTTTCTTGGCACCACGTTCACGACGTAACGCATTTTCGTGCTCACGTTTGGTTGGGTCAGCTCTAAACTTTTGCCACGCTGGAACATTGTTGACGCGCACGGATTCAAGTTTGGTGGCTCGGCCCGAATCCTTCGCTGCAACTTTCTCCAGGCGTTTCTCCAACCACCGTTTACACTCAGCTTCACTTATCTTTTGCTTCGCTTCAGGCTTCTGTCTGCCACATCAAGCCTCCTCCTCCGAGCTTCGTCGGGTTGGCTCGACCCCTACCACTTTATTTGCTTGCTGCACTCATGGACAAATGTAAACATTGTTTATATTTGTTAAGCAATGCTTACATGTGTCTATTGTTGTATACATTATTCATTGTCCTTTGTGAACAATAGTTAACAATGGAGCTTTATTTGCTTGCTGTACTTTTCGTATTAAGATTCTCCCAGACAAGACCAGGGAATGCATCCCCTGCAGAAATTGCTCCAACGCTTTCCTAACAACTAAGCACATTCTAGAGTGCCCAGCACTCACTCCCCATGTATTGCAGTTGTGTAGGGTGCCAATCGAGACCAACTTAAGAGAAGTCCTGTAGAGTGAAGCGGCGCCGTTGCTAGCGGCCGCTATCGTGAAGACTTTTGACATGATCTGACTTTGATATTTATATTTTAAATCCATGTACACGATAACAATAACAACAACAACTTTTTGGATTGCGCCACGAACCCCTCACCAGGATAACATCATGTTCACACATGACAAAACTAAATAATAATAATAAACCAATAAAAATAATTGAACGGCATTTAATAAAATATTTTTTTCCGATCTTAGGAATTTTACCCACTAAGAGTTGGGATGTGATAAAATTGACAGTTCCTCGTGAGAAGGAAAGGTACCTGGGATCGCTTGTGGTGCAGCATCTGCTGGTAGGCCCTGTCGGCGATGGCGAACACGTGCGGGGGGTTGTCGGACCGGGCCTTCTCCCAGTACTGCCTCTGCACCTGGATCGAAGGATTGCATGGACGGGTTACATTGCAAAAGATACTGACACAAAAACAAGTAATATAAGGGAAAAAAGTCAATTTCTACTTAGGTCGACAAAAAAAATTATTTTCGTTGCTTTTTGTTAATTAATTACGATTAATATAAATATGTATATACACAGGACGGAATCACACTATTAAGTAGCAAAATAGAAATCAAATTTCCTTGCAATTTTCCATTTTCCTTTCTATATAGGGTGTTAGACTATTATTTTTGTTAGTTACTATTTATTCGCTTTTCTATTTTTTTGTTCGTTTCTAATGTATGAAGCTGGTGGTGGTCTATAATTTCTAATTCCATCCATCTCTTGTAATGCTTCATTATTGCAAGGAACCTTTCCAGTGAGTTTCGATCAGTCCAGTTCTTCAATTAATTAAATTTAATGATTTCACACGACTCAAGGCGACATACGCTTGACCTGCTTCGTCCTAGACATATTACTGCATAATCTACAGTGCTACCTTGCATCTTATGTACTGTTGTTGCCCATGGTAGTATTAATGGTATCATTCTTCGTACAGCAGTACCATAGCTGCGTTTGACGGGGAATTGCACTGATATTGGCACGATACTGTGAACATCATTATTGCTAAATTAAATTGAATTAAAGAATTAATATTTGAAAAAAACTGTATTCACATCCAGTGTTCATACACTACAAGTTCAAAAAAATGTATTTGAACTCGAGTGGAAAAAGTATTTTAATAAGGATTGAAAACGTGAACAAGATATATATAGGGAGAGTGTGAACTAATAGTAGGAATTGAAAAAAGCGTGCAAAAATCTGGAATCCTGTATCCTCTCAGCCAATGCAGCCTGGTGGTCAATTGAACAGCGCTCTGGCCTTTGGTACCACTGTCTTCAGGTTCGAATCCTGGTGGTGGCAGGGGATGTTTGGGAGTGGTTCGGTTAACGTTAAACTGTACTATACACTGAAGTGACAAAAGTCATGGGGTACCTCTTAATATCGTGTCGGCCCTCCTTTCGCCCGGCGAAGTGCAGCAACTCGACGTGGCATGGACTCAACAAGTCGTTGGAAGTCTTCTGCAGGAATATTGAGCCATGCTGTCTCGATAGACGTCCATAATTGTGAAAGCGTTGATGGTGCAGGATTTTGGGCACGAACAGACCTCTCGATGATGTCCCATAATTGCTCGATGGGATTCATGTCGGGCGATCTAGGTGGCCAGATCATTCGTTGGAATTGTCCAGAAGGTTCTTCAAACCAATCACGAACAGTTGTGGCCCGGTGACATGGTGCATTGTCATCCATAAAAATCCCATCGTTGTTTGGGTACATGAAGTCCATGAATGGCTGCAAGTGATCGCCAAGTAGCTGAACATAAGCATTTCCAGTCAATGTTCGGTCCAGTCGCACCAGAGGACCAAGTCCATGCCATGAAAAAACAGCCCACACCATTACGGAGCCACCACCAGCTTGAACAGTGCCTTGCTGACAGTTTGGGTCCATGGCTTCGTGGGGTCTGAGCCACACTCGAACCCTACCATCAGCTTTTACCAACTGAAATCGTGACTCATCGGACCAGGCCACGGTTTTCCGTTCATCTAGGGACCAACCGATATGCTCACGTGCCCACGAGAGTCGCTGCAAGCGATGTCGTTCTGTCAGTAAAGGCACTCGAGTCGGTCTTCTGCTGGAATAGCCCAAGAAAGCCAAATTTCTCCGCACAGTTCTAACAGACAAGTCCCTTGTACGTCCCACATTGATTTCTGCGGTTATTTGACGCAGTGTTGCTTGTCTGTTAGAATTTACGACTCTTTGCAGACGTCGCCGGTCTCGGTCGTTAAGTGCAGGCGGTCGACCACTGCGCTGTCCATGGTGGGATGTTATGCCTGAAATTTCATACTCTCGGCACACTCTTGACACAGTGGATCTGGGAATGTTGAATTCCCTAACGATTTCCGAAATGGCATGACCCATGCGTCTAGCTCCAACTAACATTCCGCGTTCAAAGTCTGTTAATTCCCGTCGTGCGGTCATCATCACGTCAAAACCTCTTCACATGAATAACTTGAACAGAAATGAAAGCTCTGCGAAAGCACTGCGCATTTATTCCTGTTCTACGCGATGCTACTGCCATCTGAAAATTTGCATATTGCTATCCCATGACTTTTGTCACTTCAGTGTATGTGCCTGTGTAATTAGTCCAAAGTATGCACAAAATGACCGTAGAGCATTAAACCAAACCAATTTATGCTAAATGGATTGCCAGATCGCCAAGTAAGGATTTTTCCGCCGTAAAGAACCCTCAGCTTTGCACGAAGTTGGTAATCGCCAAACCTATTTTTTTTATTAATTATATGTTTATTCGTTAAACCAGATTAGAAAAGTAAGTTTACGTTGTTGTTCTAATGCAGGTCGCAATACAGAGACAGTTAATCTTTACGCCATAAGCAAGGACTGTACCGCTGTGACTCATTGAGCACTATTCAGGGGGTGCTTGTAGCTTGAAGATAGGCTGTGGACGCGGAGTAACAATACCCCACTACTCTCTAGGATCCTATTAGGACCGGGACCTACAGTTTAAAGTGGATTCCGAACCAAGTAGACTACAAACATCTAGGGAAGAGCCGGGGTTCGAACCCAATTTTTTATTCATATTTAATACCATTTAAAACTAATATTTATTATTAAATTCGCATAATTTTGTATTACGCTTAAATTCATTCTTTAAGACAAATTTCATAATATGTTAGCTTGTGCATGGATTGATATTTGGTATTTGTGAATTCAGTTACTAAAATTTATGTTTAAAAATTTATAATTTATGTATATAATTAATATATGAATGTATTATTATTAAGTGTAATAAGCGTAAGTTGTTTAATCAGGTGTCATTGAGCATCTGCATTGAATGCCTACTGTAATTTGTTATTTGTGTATATTTTATATGAACATACTTTTTCTTGCAAATACATAACAGTTTCTTTACATGATTTCATGATGATTCATTTCTGCTCGCTTTATTACATGGAAGCAGAAGAACGGAGCAGAAGTCAGACTTCTACCTACGGGTGCTCCATCAGAACAGAAGCTGCCCACTTCCCCTTCAACCATGAGTCCATACGGGTTCGTGGGCGTGGACTAGATTAGATATCTACCAAGTGGGATAAGTAACAACAACAACAAACGTATATAAGTTGGGTTCGTCGCTCTACGGTCACCATAAGCACACTTTAGGCTAAACAGACCGGGACCTACAATTGAAAGTGGATTTCGAACCCCTCACAAACATCCATGGCACCGCCGGGACTCGAACCCGAAACCGGTGGTACCGAGCGCTAGTCAATCGGCCATTCAGGCCCCTCAAAATAAAAATTAGAAGCAACATTTTTAATTTATTGTTGAAAAAGTTTTAATTTTTAATTTAGAAGCAATTAAAAATTAAATTAGCAATTTTAGAAGCAACATTTTTAATTTATTGTTTTAAGGTTAATATTTGTCATGAAACAATCTAGATTAAATTAATTTAGGTTGTTTTATAACAAATATTACGTTTTACGCTTATGTTCTTTTGCTATTATTATCATGGAATAACTTAAAGGTATCCATTGCTACTATTATTATGGCACGGAGGGACCAATCATTGATTCTATTGATTGCAGATTTGTCAAACAATTTGGCGCAGAATTGGCTGCACATTATGCAAATGATTCCGGCGCGTCACGCCAAGATGTCCAAGCGATCTCTCAACTGGTTTGTGGTGACAATTGCTCCTGTGATATTCCTCCCGCCATAAATTAAGCGGTAAGATCTGCCCAAACCACAAAGCTGATCTGCGTGTGAGGGAGATTGGAACGTTTAAGCCCTCTGTTCGACGGGCACCTTTATCAAACCACCATTATTCTTGGGGATGTCTCCAGCCGATGAGTAACAGGGATCACTGATTAATGGCAGTTAGTCATTGAATGACAATGGATTGAGTTGTTGCAAATGGAAGTGACTGAAGATCGGCGATTCAATTTAGAATTGAACACCCTGTTCAATTGAAGGGGGCCTGAATGGCCGAGTGGCTAGCGCTCGGTACCACAGGTTTCGGATTCCGAGTCCCAGCGGTGTCAGGGATGTTTGTAGTGGTACGAAATCCACTTTAAGCAGTAGGTCCCGGTCCTAATAGGATCGTAGAGCGTTGCGGGAGCATTGTTACTCCGCGCCCGCGGCTTATCTTCAAGTGACAGGCACCCCTGGGTAATGCAAAGTGAGTAACCCCTGTACAGCGCTTGCCTTAAGGCATCGAAGACCAAGCTGTCTAAGTGTTTGCCAGCTGCGTTAGAAAAAAAGAACAACCACTTAGACAGTTATAAACACTTAGACATGCATGAGCTTTAATTTCAGATTTTTTTTTTTTTTTTTGCATGTCACAATTTTTTTTTATGTAGGTCGTTTTACATTCTGACATAAACTTTTGCACGTAAATTTTATAATATACATTATGAATGAATATTTTTCCAAGTATAACAGATAATTATCTTTGATTAATGTTGTAAAATAATTGTTATATTGTTACTACTTTTTTTTGTTCTAATGCAGTTTTTGTTCTAATGAAACTGAAAACATCCTTTTTTCGCAGCCCTGAAAGTCAGCGTTTCGATCGCTTGATAGTCTTTATGCTTAAGGAATCAAAATGTGCTTATTATTTTATTAATTTAATTATGTACACCAAATTCATCGTCATCATCAATGGCGCAACAGCCCCATGGTGATCCAAGCCGTCTGCCCGCTGGCAGATTTCTAGACAGGAGATGCATTCTTTTTTTTCGGGGTAGGGTTGTCAACACTACGCCCAACGCCCTTACAGTCATATGAGACCGGGACCTACGGTTTAAAGTGGATTCTCAACCCCTACAACATCCATGGCATCGCCGGGACTGGAACACGAAACCATGGATCAGCGTCAGATCGCTAATTACTCGGCCATTCAGGCCTCTCAAAATAAAACCATTTTTAATTTATTGTTTAATTTAATTTAGTTGTTTTATAATAAATATTACGATGTGCGGTACTTGACTGCGACTTGGACAAAGCGCTTTACTGGCGTGCGGCGAGAGAACTCTTAAGGCTATGACTTCAGTCATCTTTGCATTTTTTGGACGTTTATTCTTTTGTATTTTTTTCCTTGTTATTATTGTTATTATTATTATTTTTATACTTCATTTCTTGCACTTGCCTTGCCATTGGAAATAAAAAAAATTAATAAATATTAAGTTCTAATAGTATATTTATGTTCTTTTGCTATTATTATTATGGAATAAATTACCAATTGCTACTATTATTGTGGGACAGAGGTACTATTCATTGATTCTATTAATAGCAGATTTGACGTAGAATTGACTTTGAATTATACAAATGATTTCAGCGTGTCACGCCAAGATGATAAGCTATCTCTCAACTGGTTTGTGGTGACAATTGCTCCTATGTTATTCCTCCTGCTATAAATTAAACGGTCAGAGCTGTCGAACCATTAGGCGACACAATGCTGATCTGCACTCGGGGGAGATTGGAACGTTTAAGCCCTACTGTTCGAAGGGCGCCTTCATCAAACCACCATTATTCTTGGGGATGTCCTCAGCGATTGAGTAACAGGGACCAGTGATTAATGGGAAATAGTTATCGAATGACCATGAATTGAGTTGTTGCAAATAGAAATGACTGAAGACCGGCGATTCATTGAGGATCGAACACCCTTTTCAATTTGAAGGTAGTGAATGAAATTTCATTTTTCCTCTTAGAATAGTCTAATGCAGGGAGCAAAAGGGTAAAAAAAAATGTTTTTTGATTTAACGGAAAAATGTACTTTTCATACTTTAGTGAATTGTATTTTTAAAAGATATGTTGCTAAAACTGTAAAAACTACTACGAAAACTCAGAAATAATGGCAAGGAACTTAAATCAACTTATTTAATACAGTATAAGGGCCTGACTGGCGCTCTGACGTTCGGTACCACAGGTTTCGGTTTCAAGTCCCGGTGGTGCCACTGTCATGTCAACATGAACAATATTTTTTATGAAGATAAAATTTTATATAAATTTTATAATTCATATGTTAGACAATATTCTATGTGCGTAACTTGAAAGGGGGTGTTTGTTGGTCTCTGCTCCTGACTGGATGGGAATCCGATATGTTCAACGGAGCAACCCGTTTTCAAATTATATAAGTCTCTGAAGGCATGCGGAGGTTTAATTTATGGATTATTGCGGAATTCATAATGATTAATGTGTGTATTGGGTAAACGGTGTGGCTAGTTGTTTCTATGATAGGGTTATTGTTTAACTAAGGTTTTAAAAGTTGAGTAGCACCACACCATGGATGTTTGTATCTCCATGGATGTTGTTATCTCCAACACGCATCTTCTGAGTAGTGCTAAGTGAGTAACGTCGCGGTGCGGCGCTTGCCTCAAGGCATCAAAGACAACTGTTTTCCAGCTGCATTAGAACCAAACAAAAATTAATACACTACTAGGATGTTCAGAATTCGTACGAAGATTAGGGAAGGAAAGTCTTCCTTTCCGATGAACCTCCGTGCATCATCTGTTGGCCAATATTTAAAATGATTCCTAAACGAACAAGCAATTATCAAACCACCCTACCTTTGAATCGTACAGCGGCAGTTTCTTCCTCGGGTTGATGGCCAGCAAGATGTCTCCTATGTAGGTGTAGATGTCGTCTTGGGAAAATCGGTGGTACAGGAAGTCCACGACAGATTCCTGCAGGGAAACACATTTGGAATTTTACATCTTTAAAAAAAAATGCTCATACATTTTAAAATTTGAAAATAGTACAAAATAGTAAAAAATTATGTGTAGGCTTGTAACAATTCGTGTTAAATCTCTGGTGTAATTAAATTCTGACAGTAAATTCGTGTAACATTACTTTAGAGCAGGGGTTTCAAATGATCTTCCGGGCTACTTTGGAAATGCATCCTAGCACCGCGGGTCGCATATAAAGTTGTATATCCCCGTATTAGATTCAGACCCTCTACAGACATTTTTTGGAGTGAAACATTGAAACAGAATGGATTGTTACCTTTGTGTTTATTATTACCCTTACATGCAAATATAGATAATAGAATAATAATGTTACTCAACGCACATTAAAGAAATATAAAACATTAAAAAGGAAATATAAACAATATACAAATACAAACGAAATAAAAAAATGAAATTATTATAAATATTTATTTTACTAGGGAGATGTTTCTCCACTCTTTCACTTAGCTTTTGTAAATCGATCTCCATTTGGGTATTTGCACATCGTAATGGGTGTTGCAGGTTAGCAATGTTTGGTCAATTTCATTCGCAGGTGTAAGTTGAACCCAAAGGGCTAACAATTTCAGCTGAGAGTCTGGTTTGCTCTGTTATCAACAATCAACTGTGCGTATCTAGGGATGGTCATTGAGCTCGCATAAAGTGAAGCAGTTAAAATAATAAACATAAAGTGAATTAGTTAAAATTAGTCACTTAAAGTGAAACATATATACCTGTTATATTAGATGTTTCAAGATGCGCGGGCCTCATGAGTTCGCAGACTATAATTAAATTAATCTGCGAACTCATAACTGTAAACTCATCCATTAAACAGGCACTATCTGTTCTATATTCACAAGAATATTATTTTAGAATGTGAGTTAATTTTTCTCGTAATTTCTGCAGTTCATTTTTGACTATAGGAACGCACATATAATATATTTTTTTGAATACATTGGCTTTCACTCCTCTGGCCATTAAAAAATAAATATATTATGTAAAAGTGTGATATATCTCACTGGCCGGGAAAATATTTAAGGCGGGCAGCGGGTTGGCCACCCTTTGTTTTTGAGGATCAAAGCGCGCCGAACGGAAAACTATCGACATACCTTCATTGTTCGAAGCAATTTGTGTTAAAAACTTGCACATTTTTCTTAGTGACTCATTAACGAAAAACTACAAAATTTGCTAACATGTGATAAATGATTAAATTTTGAATTGAATAAATATTTGAAAAAATTCGTTTGTTTCGTAATACATATGACAATAGCACAATGTATTTTTTTGACTAAATATCGATAAATTGATTAAATATGGGTTCCGCATTCGATACGCATTTTTTTTTCTTAGAGTCTAGGAATATTTCCAAATAATGATACAACTTTGTTCGTTCCGCGCTTATAGTTTTATGTTAACAAGAAATATCTCACCTCTGATTGGTTCTCGGTTGCAGCCAAGTCGTCGGGTAGCATTTTGATGTACGGTGATTCGTTGTCTGTTTTGAAATTCCAATTTTTAACTGTGACTGTCAGAGCTCTCGAAGGAATGAGAGGATAGAGATTTTCTGCCACCATGCCTCCGATTCGTTTCAGGATCTAAAAGATCACGTTACTCGATTATGTATATATAAAAGTAGATTTTAATTACAAAAATAAATTAAATTATTGATTAAAATTCGTATTAAAATAAATTAAATAATAAACAAGTAATAAACATTTTTTTTAAAGCCAATTCCTACTTTTTTTTTCACTGTATTGCAGAAAGTCCTTTATAAATAATTTTCATTCATTTTTTTTAAGTTAGAAACAATTCTCTCTCTCTCTCTCTCTCTCATACACACTTTCCATCTCTCTCACTCATTGATTCACATGTTTCATTTTCCATTTTGTTCCCTCCTTCACTCACGCTAGAACCCAGAGAAAAAAGAATCTGAAAAAGAAATTTTTTTCCACGCTTCGCCATTGACGGTATTTATTCCTAAATTTATATCCTGCTAAATATCTTATAGAAGAAAATGTTTTTTCCCCCATATAAAACTAAAATGAATGAATGTATTAATATTTGAAAAAACTGTATTCACATCCAGTGTCATCCACTACAAGTTTCAAAAAATTTATTTGACCTCGAGTGGATGAATAAAAAGTATTTTATGAACGATTGAAAATGTGAACAAGTTATATAAATATATATAGGGAGAGTGTGAACTAATAGAAGGAATTGAAAAAAGAGATAAATAGGAAAAAAAGAGTGGAAGCTTCTCTTAGTAAAAGGAATTGCTGTTTTGAAGGGATAGGTGGTACTTTCCCATTGACAGATTTACCCAATTTTTACAAATTCTCATTTTTTAAAATAACTATCACATTATAACAATAAGTTGTAGTCAATTACTTTTAAGTCATTTACCTATGAAAAATTGCAGTGTTTTTGTCATTAACTTTATTTTATCAGAATTCCGCAAAAGTTAATTATTTTAATTTTAATTTTAAAGAAGACTAAATTTTTAATCGATTCTACAGTAAAAAAATGTTAAATAATTAAAAAATTCAAGTTTAAAAATTTTAATTTTATTTAAAAATTGTCTTCTTATATTTATATTCCTTTAACTTTCAAAAAGAAACTAAAGCAACCTAAATATAAAAGCCTTCAATAAGTTTTTTTTACCATAGTGTATATGAGCTTTTCATTCAATTTAAAAAGAAACTAATAGTTCGCCTTTAAGTTAAATATATTTAAATTAGATAAAACAAAATGGTGTAATTTTTGGTAAATGAAAGTAATATTTAATTAATTTTGTAAATGCAACTGTTGCCTCGATTCACAATGTAGTTTCTTTTTTTTTCTGTGGGGGAAAATAATGAAATTCTTTTTTAAGCGATTAAACTAAAAAAACCATGTGCTTTTGTTTGCGCACTTTGGAAACTTGTGTCTTAAATGATGGGGAATGAATTTTAAGGAAAATAGTTTACATTTTCAACTCCAGTGGCATAAGTGGCACTGAACTGATAATAGGCAATAAAATGACCAAACACACAATAAAAAGGTTTCTCATTACCGATTAACCTTTGATGATTTCATTTCAGCTACATTTCATTTTTTATTCATTTGAAAATCACTTGTAGACTTTATATTGCAGAATTGTTTTTTCTTTACAAATTTTCTTCCTTTACTTCATAACCAGTACGTTTTCAAAATGTGTTCAGTATGCTTTCAATTTCACATGCCTCCCCTGCGTGCCTCCCCCCCCTTCGTTCTAAAAAGAATGCAGAGCGCATCATGCCTCTAATGTGTTTGGTCATACGATCTTTTAAATATCCAACTCACCGAAATTTTCACACCAAGACCAAAGTTGTAAGCGACAAAAATTTGCACAATTTACATTCACTGAAAGTTTTTGCAAAAAGCTTTCAGTGAATGTAAATTGCATCCTCAGCATAAAGCGTCCAGCGTCCCTGGTATCTAAACTATAAACTATTTTATTTTTTTAAAAATTCAATTTGCCATGATTTAAATTGTAAGTATAAGAAATGGTGTTGAGTTGGTTATTGTAGATACCTTATATTTGAGTTCTAAACACATATATTCTATTCATTGCCACTTTTTAAATAAAAATATTGTTGTTGTCTACGAATGCCAAGTACTTTAGGTCATTCACGGCTAGTTTATCACATGCGTAGCAGATTCATCTTTACTTAGGGTGTATTACTATGCTACTTTCTTCCCTTGCAATTACACTTCACAATTAATGTTCTTATGGATGACGTCTGTGGGTCCACATCCTTTTACCTTCAAATTCATTGGAAGGAGTTTTTGATCTATGGATTCGGTTGGCTTTCGGTTTGATTTCTCATAACTTGTTTCACTCACTTCTGTCCTAGATGGGAAACCCAATACATCATCTAACAAGTTACACCAGACATCTCTTGGTATATATCTACTATATATAATTCCCGTGTCACGATGTTTGTTCGCGATGAATTCCGAAACTAACAATCCGATTTTAACTTTTTTTTTTTAAATGTGTGTTTGTTCCAACTTGAGAGATAGGATAGTTTTTATTCAGATTTTTTATTTTTTTATTATTTAAATACAAAATCGGTTAAAATCTACCCCTGAGGAAGTCGTCAGTCTTGCAACCCTGAATTTTCGCCAATTTTCCGCCAATTTCTTTAGGGTTGCAATACTGTAATTAGAGGAATTCGTAGCTTCGTTTTCCGAACAATATAATGACTATTTTATTGCTATTTCGATAATTAATTGCAGAATTCTTATTTGCACTAATTTCATCATTGGAGTAAAAAGTTTGTTTCCACCACAGACGAAAGACATACCACAATAAAAGGTAAGTTAGATGGCGCCGTGTCTCGATGCCTGTACTACATAACCGTAAAATTCTCATGTTCTGAATATTATTGTTTTATGTACTGCTTTAAATTTTGTGAAAATTATATTGTATGAAATTTATTATTTTTATGAGAAATAAATCAAATGTATGTAAGTATTACCTGATTTGAATATCAATATATTTTTTATTTTCTAAGTTTGAATGTGAATTGGAATAAAATATATTGAATGAAAAGTTGTGAATCAAAACATTGAACTTTTCTATGCTTAAAGTTTGTCAACATGTGTTGTATTTGATTAAGAATTCTAAAATGAAATGTGATCTACAAGATAATATAATATAGACAATATAATTTTAAAGAAAGATGATGAATTTTAAGGATTTTTTGAAAAGTGTGAAAATGAAGTTAACTCTGCAATTATTTGATATAATGATAACATTAAAATTTTATAAAAGGTATTATAATAGTTGCAAGTTGAAAATCAAGGACATTTTGTTTTAAAAACTTTTGTTATTTGAAAAACAAAGAATTTGAGTTATAAATTTGAGTGATTTGAATATTGTCGAAGAAAAATTGATAAATGGTACTTTTAAGTTGGAAGTTATTTAAAGAAAACAAAACAAATAAATAAGTGTTTATATTGATAAAGAAGAATTTAAATCTCATTAACTTTTCCATTTGTTTTGTGATTTCTTTCATCATAAAATAATAAAACATTTTTTTATGAAGAAATTTTCTATTCGTTGAAGCTTAATTTGATCTTTTCATCATTCTTTACCAATCACTTCCTTAACAATACCAATTATAGTATCTAATAATTGAACGAAATACAAGAAAGCCACAGCAACGCGTGGCCGGGTCTTCTAGTATATATACACTGAAGTGACAGAAGTCATGGGATAGCAATATGCAAATTTTCAGATGGCAGTAGCATCGCGTAGAACAGGTATAAATGCGCAGTGCTTTCGCAGAGCTTTCATTTCTGTTCAAGTTATTCATGTGAAGAGGTTTTGACGTGATGATGACCGCACGACGGGAATTAACAGACTTTGAACGCGGAATGTTAGTTGGAGCTAGACGCACGGGTCATGCCATTTCGGAAATCGTTAGGGAATTCAACATTCCCAGATCCACTGTGTCAAGAGTGTGCCGAGAGTATGAAATTTCAGGCATAACATCCCACCATGGACAGCGCAGTGGTCGACCGCCTGCACTTAACGACCCAGACCGGCGACGTCTGCAAAGAGTCGTAAATTCTAACAGACAATCAACACTGCGTCAAATAACCGCAGAAATCAATGTGGGACGTACAAGGGACTTGTCTGTTAGAACTGTGCGGAGAAATTTGGCTTTCTTGGGCTATTCCAGCAGAAGACCGACTCGAGTGCCTTTACTGACAGAACGACATCGCTTGCAGCGACTCTCGTGGGCACGTGAGCATATCGGTTGGTCCCTAAATGAATGGAAAACCGTGGCTTGGTCCGATGAGTCACGATTTCAGTTGGTAAAAGCTGATGGTAGGGTTCGAGTGTGGCTCAGACCCCACGAAGCCATGGACCCAAACTGTCAGCAAGGCACTGTTCAAGCTGGTGGTGGCTCCGTAATGGTGTGGGCTGTTTTTTCATGGCATGGACTTGGTCCTCTGGTGCGACTGGACCGAACATTGACTGGAAATGCTTATGTTCAGCTACTTGGCGATCACTTGCAGCCATTCATGGACTTCATGTACCCAAACAACGATGGGATTTTTATGGATGACAATGCGCCATGTCACCGGGCCACAACTGTTCGCGATTGGTTTGAAGAACATTCTGGACAATTCCAACGAATGATCTGGCCACCTAGATCGCCCGACATGAATCCCATCGAGCATTTATGGGACATCATCGAGAGGTCTGTTCGTGCCCAAAATCCTGCACCATCAACGCTTTCACAATTATGGACGTCTATCGAGACAGCATGACTCAATATTCTGCAGAAGACTTCCAACGACTTGTTGAGTCCATGCCACGTCGAGTTGCTGCACTTCGCCGGGTGAAAGGAGGGCCGACACGATATTAAGAGGTATCCCATGATTTTTGTCACTTCAGTGTATATAGTGTGCATGTTTGTATGTATATATCATTATCTAAAACCATTTAAAAGCTCTAGTGACAAGCAGAAAGAAATAAACAGGTCATTTGCAGACCAGAAAAGAATCTCTGAACAGTAAACCACAGAAAAAATATATCAGGACAGTTAGTCATATAATCTCAGATCATTTAGCCAAATAGCTGAATTGAAACATAACAATTCGCAGAACATTTTTAAAGAATCGCAGAAAAGTAATGTGCAGAAAAAATTGCATTACATTTAGCCAAATAATCATAAAATAAATGATCAAATAATCGAAGATAAACAATTATTAGGATAATTAATAATTATAATACTAGGATTAATAATTATTAGCCACTAGGATGATTAGCAGATTAACCATTATCAGGCTGCACCTCCGGACATTGATATACAGCAAAGACATTTTTTTTTTTGCAATTATTTGGAACGATCGATCGCCTTTAATCTGCAGAATTTGAACCAACTTCATTGAACCCAAAGAAAATATTTTCCTGTCTATGGATTTAATGCACCAACATCTGGGCTTAAATACGGAAGATTTCAGCTCAAAATCATTTGTTGGGTTTCAAACTAAACTCATTTTTATTCAATATCCCAACATTCCACTGGTCCGTTGTGCATATTAGAGTAAGACAAATGAACAAACGAAGACGATTTTCCCAGTAAATCGACTCATTTAGTTACTTCAAACGACACATATTTATATGCCATGATTAAAAATAACATGCCAGCAATAAATATTTGCATCAATACTTAATTATATGATGAAGCCCATTTGGCTATATTTAGCGGAAGAATTTAAGGGCTGTCCTTGGAGGTGTTAGGGAAAGTGATTGTTGGAGAAGATGGTACAACGCAGAAATATATAAATGCGATAAACATTATATATAAATGCTGCTCAGATATTCTAAAATTTATTAAGATCAATACATTAAACTGGGTTGCTCATCAATTTAGACTGAAAGATTTAAATCCTGTAAAAGGGCTCGTTTTGGCAAAGCCACAGGGGCAAAGAGGAAGACAGATAGAAGCAGTTGAAAAGGATGTACTAGGGGTTAAGAATTGGAGGACGATTGTCGCCCAGAGGAATGCATGGAAATCTCTTCAAAGGAAAGCCTTGGCCCACTCTGGGCTGTCGTGCTATTGATGATGATGATGATCATTACTTTATTATCAATTTCGTGCCTCAAGTTGAAATTAGATATAAAAAGTTCGAATTTAAAGCCTTGAATGGGTCGAGTGTTTAGGAAAAAACAATATAATGTCTTTTATAAAAGTATATTTTAGAATCCTATTATTTTTATTCAATTTAACCGAATTTCAATTTCAAAACTATTTTTTTGGTATTTTAAAATATGTATAATTATGAACTGTCTTTTTGTAAAGAATATTTTTCCCTGTTTGGTCAATGCTGGTAATAATTTTCGGGCAAAAAAACTTACTAATGATATGTTGCTCAAATTTCTAATGTTTTGTTTCTGAAAATTTTCAAAAGAATATGACTAATTAAACTCCAAAGTACTATTTAAATGATTCAACTTTTCTACAGAAAGATAACTACAAAAACACTGTTTGTTCCAATTATTTATATTCTTGAAATTATGTTTTCATAATCTCTATTGTAAAATAATGAAATAATGTTAATGTGTGCAATATTGTTATGTACTTTTTCACATACAAAGCTGTTTAAATTATAAAATATTTCTCCACCTTAAGATACAATTTCAATCCTTTTTTTTCTCGTATATTTTGCTGTAGTGTCTAAATTTCTAAAGTTAATTCGAAATTTTGGCCACGCACCTAATTTATTAAGTTTTAATTACAAGAAACATTTTCTACTTTTTATGACATACAATTTTTACTCTCCTCTTATTTTACCGATTTTAACCATCTCAATTATCTTACTGAATTTGATTTAGAATACGTTAATTATGTTTGTCACTTGACGTGAAACAGCTCTGTACTTTTTTTTTGCTTGGCCTCATGGATTTTAATGGAAAAAAGTATTAATGTCTTTTTTTCTAAATATTCCAGTCTTAAATCTAACGGGACTGGGGAAAAAACAAGTAATATAAAAAAAATTTTAAGTCTATTCCTACTTAGGTCAACAAAGAAAAGTTGTTTTTCCATTTTGTTCTTTCCTTGACTCAGACTAGATTCCTAAGTTTATACCCTGCTCAATATCTTATAGAAGATATTTTTTTTTTCACCCCTATAAACTAAAATTAATGAATTAAATTTAATGAATGAATGAATACTTGAAAAAACTGTATTAGCATCAAAGTGCCATCCACTACAAGTTCAAAAAAAAAAAATGTACTTGAACTGGAGTGGATGAATAAAAAGTATTTTATGAACGATTGAAGATTTGAACAAGATATATTTAGGGAGAGTGTGAGCTAATAGAAGGAATTGAAAAAGTATTTTATTAACGATTGTAAATTTGAACAAGATATATAAATATATATAGGGAGAGTGTGAACAAACAGTAGGAATTGAAAAACCCTTTCAAAAGTATCAACGGACACCACTTACTAAAATAAGCACACAAACAAACAAACAAAAGTTGACATTAGATTCTTAAAAACGAAAAATAAATCGAATTTTATCCTCGGCCTGTAGAAACCGAAAATTCCATTCTATTGCCATTACGACGAAGGTAATTTTTCCGAAACGTATCGAATCGTCTGCCCCGGGGGTTAAGATGAGCACTTTATTGAATTCAGGTGGTCAACAATGCCTGGGGGACAGCGGATCAATCAATAGAATACTTTTGGCGGATTTCGACAAATCGAACTCATTTGAAGCTCTCTACCCCTTTTCTCTCTTCAAAATTCGAAGTGGAGTTGTTTTTGATGAAAATAGTTGGCAGCAGAAGTTTTGGAAGTTCGAGATATTGGTTTCTGAACTGGCCAGTGGGTTGGACAGGAATTGCAGACGATATTTGCAACGTATAACTTGATCTTGATTGATTGAACGCAGTCAGTTGAAATTAATTGAATCCTTTCTGGATTAGAACTAAGTTATGAATACAATGCTTCTTTCCAGGCATTAAAATTATATTTTAATTATTTCTCAAAACATAAAGCATTTTCGTGCTGAATAGTTTTCATTTGTAAATTGGTGAATGGCAACGGGCAAATCAGTGAATGAAAGGTGAGAAAGGGAAATATGTTGTTCAAGAGAATCAAATTTAATTTCAATACAGTAAGAAAAAATAACGAATATTCAAAGGTTCGAAGTGAGCAAAAACTGCAGCAACGAAGCTGAAAATCATTAGAAAAACAAAAATATCAAAAAAATGAAAACTGCAATGGCAGAACAAAAATGGAACACAACATATACAATAACAGAGTACGACAAAAGTTGTCCAGAAAAACAGTAAAATTCAAAGAAGAATATTTATAAAAACCAATAACTTGAAATTATTTACAATATATATACTACTGTGTCCAAAAAGTAAGACTCATTTTCAATTTAAATTTCTCGGGCCTTATGGAATTTCAATTTTTTTTTCTTTTTTACGTTGCTGGCACTGTCCTTGACATCTGTGTAAAATTTCGCGTCAAAATTATTCATTAGAGTTTGAGTTACGCTTGGCTTTGTAAGGCGCTGAAACTGATTCCGCATATTTTTGAAATGTCGGAATTCATTGAGTAAAGAACTTGCATTCAATTTTGTTTGCTGAAACGTATAGAATGTTCCAGAAGGCATTCGGTAAATAATCCTATATCGGAAATAAATGTTTAGAACTGGTATAAACAGTTAAAAGGAGGCAGAGAACGCGTTGAAGACGACCAGCCGTCTGGTAGACCCTCAACCTCAACCGACGAAGTTCACGACCAAAAAATAAAAGATTGTGTGATTGCAAACCTTCGATTTACAATTAGCGACCTTGAACTTCAAAAGGATAGGTCCATTCCATTTTGGGCCTCAAACGCATCAAATCTCGATGCGCCAGCTCACACTGCATTGATTCTTCGTGACCCTTTCGCCAAAAATTAAATCCACATCGTTCCACAATTAACGTTTTCACACCGTGTGACTTCTGGCTATTCCCTAAACTCAAAAGACCACTCCGGGGACACCCTTTTGAGTCGATTGAAGAGATGTTCAATCTCTTCAATCGGTTAATCGGCGTGCGCTTTGTAGGCCGATGACTTTTTGGCATGCATTGAAGACGCATGAAGGAAAAAGAAGTTGTCATAAGTGCATTGTGTCCGCAGAGGATCACTTTGAAGGCGATGAAATAAATTTGGAAGAATAAATAAAAGAGTTTTTTAAAGGAAAAAATAATTAATCTTACTTTTTGGACACAATAGTGTATCAATTTTTGAAAACAAAAAAAAGGCAATTTTAAAGAATTTGCAAGTTTTCTCTGTCTAAGGGTTTCTTTTAAAAACTATAAATAAATAATTTCTCAAACGCAACTCCCTTTTTGGTGCTACTGGAGTCTCTCTAATGCTTTTCATTGATTTCACTTACTTTTTAGGCACAGTAGTATATATAATTAGATATTCTTTTTTTTTTTTTTTTTTACATTATTTTCTTTGAATTTGAGGAAAGGACAGTAGCTGTGATAGTGCTCGACCTTATTGAGTTAAAAAAAAAAATCTCGACCGTATTTAATTATTTAATACTCTTCTTCCAAAAGTTCATTTTATATTTTCGCGTCAGAGTTATTATGAAATATTAAAAGTGATGTTTAGTTTCGAAACTCTTTGTAAATAAAATAAATCTTGTCTATCCCTGCATAATTGGACGTCATTAAAAACAGGTGTGGGACCTCATAATACATTAATGCAATGAACCGAAGATTAGAGTTTTTCATTACCTTAAAAGAAACCCTCGTTTCAAGGAAGCTTTTACGAGTTTTTTTTTCTTAACTTATTTTTTAGAGAAAATCTTTTGATTAAAATTCATTTTCAATTTTTTTGAAGCAAAATAACGTCGCAAATGTTTTATAGAACCCATTTTTGGTATTTTTATTGAACACTTTATAAACAACAGTTTTTTTAATAATTAATCAAGAGATAAAACAATTTTTTAAGAATTTTTTTTCTTGTGCCTGAATTATAGTTTTTTAGGGAAATGAATTTTTTTTAAAAATGTTTTGTGCGAAAGTGAGTTGAAAGCCGACATAATGCTATTATTAAACTTTTACAAAAAAGACATTTCTTTTACGGAGATTATAAAATGTATATTAAGTAAATAAATATTTAAGGAGTTCAACTGATGGTGTGCTACATAGTTTAATATTATTTTTACACTCAAATGCTTTGAAGTTAACGGAAAATGCTTTTTTTGCATGGTACATTTCAATACTTCGCTTGTTTAGAGGATTCTTTATAATCTTTCGAACGGCATCTAATTAAAATGTTTAAATCCTGTCATTTTAGATAGAACGCATGCTGGCAAAAATACAAAACATTCTTCTTTTGTTTTATTTTTATGCATTCATTTTTTGAAAATAATAAATAACTATAAAAGAAAATATTGTTTTCTTGCATATCTATTACTGAGCCCAAAAAGTAAGAACCATTTTACATTTCAAATTCCCGGACTTATGAAATTTCAATTTCTTTTTCTTTTTTAGGTTGTTGGCACTGTCCTGGGCATCTGTGTGAAATTTGACTTTAAAATACTCATTAGTGTTTGAGTTACGATTTGCTTTGTGAGACGCTAAAACTGATTCAATATATATTGTGGATTTCAATTATTGCTGTAATATACAGTCTTAACATTTGAATTGAACATATAATTAACATATAATATTATAACATAATATTATAAAATATCAGAATTTTGCATTAAATTTTGTTTGCGGAAACGTATAGAATGTTGCAGAAAGCATTCAGTGAGCATTTCTATATGAATGTTTACAAGTGGTATAAACAGTTCAAAAACGCCAGAGAACCTGTTGAAGACGAAGAACCCTCTGGTCGACCCTCCGCCTCAACCGCCTAAGCTCACGTCCAAAAAATTAAAAATTGGGTGCTTGCAAACCGTGGATTTTATTAGAGACTTTGCTGCTGATGTTGGAATTTCAATAGGATCGGTCCATTCCATTTTGGGCCTCAAACGCGTCAAATCTCGATGGGTACCGAAAACACTGATTGCGCCAACTCACACTGCATTGATTCTTCGTGACTTTTTCGTCAAAAATGAAACACACATCTTTCCACAACCACCGTATTCCCACCATGCTACTTCGGACTATTCCCTAAACTCAAAAGACCATTCCGGGGACATCGTTTTGTGTCGATTGAAGAGATTCAACGTGAATCGCCGCTCGCTTTGAAAACCATCCCTGCTGATGACTTTTCAGCATGCATTGAGGATTGGAGGAAAACGTTGGCATAAGTGCATTGTGTCCGAAGGGGATGACTTTGAAGGCGATGAAATAAATTTGGAAGAATAAATAAAGAGTTTTTGAAAATAAATAATTGGTCTTACTTTTTGGACACAATAGTATATAATCTATATTTTTTTTTTTTTTTTTTTACATTATTTTCTTTGAATTTGAGGAAAGGACAGTAGCTGTGATAGTGCTCGACCTTATTGTGTTAAAAAAAAAATCTCGACCGTATTTAATTATTTAATACTCTTCTTCCAAAAGTTCATTTTATATTTTCGCGTCAGAGTTATTATGAAATATTAAAAGTGATGTTTAGTTTTGAAACTCTTTGTAAATAAAATAAATCTTGTCTATTCCTGCATAATTGGACGTCATTAAAAACAGGTGTGGGACCTCATAATACATTAATGCAATGAAGCGAAGATTAGAGTTTTTCATTACCTTAAAAGAAACTCTCGTTAAACGGAAGCTTTTAAGAGTTTTTTTTTTAATTTACTTTTTTTTTAGAGAAAATCTTTTGATTAAAATTAATTTTCAATTTTTTTTAAAGCAAAATAATGTCAAAAATGCTTTATAGAACCCATTTTTAGTGTTTTTGTTAAACACTTTATAAACAGCATTTTTTTAAAATAATTAATCAAGAGATAAAACAATTTTTTGAGAATTTTATTTTGTGTCCCTGAATTATATTTTTTTAGGGAAATAAATTTTTTTTTAAAAATGTTGTTGCGGAAGTATGTCTAGAGCCGACATAATGCTATTATTAAACTTTTACAAGAAGAGGCGTAATGCTGTTTCTCTAACGGAGATTATGAAATGTGTATCAAGTAAATAAATATTTAAGGAGTTGGGCTGATGGTGTGATGCATAGTTTAATATTTTTTTTAACACTCAAATGCTTTGAAGTTAAAGGAAAATGCATTTTTTGCACGGTGCTTTTCAATACTTCGCTTGTTTAGAGGATTCTTTATAATCTTGCTAACGGGTATATAATTAAAATGTTTAAATCCTGTCATTTTAGATAGAACGCATGCTGGCCAAAATGCAAAACATTTTACTTTTGTTTTATTTTTTGTGCATTCATTTTTTTTAATTAATAAATAACAACTATAAGAAAATATTGCTTTCTTTATTTTTTAGGTTGTTAGCGCTGTCCTTGACATAATATGCGTGAAGTTTGATGTGAAAATATTCATTCGCGTTTGAGTCCCGTTTGGTGAGACGCTGAAGCGGATTCCGGTCAAAAGTTTAAAGTTCGTAATTCATTTTGGAAAAATAACTTAATATGCTCTTTCGTAATATTTGTTAGGATATTTATTTTAAATGATCGAAAAACGGGTTCAAAAACAGGGACAGAAGTGGATAGATTGGTAACCACACTCATGTCCATAAATTAAGGATAATTCAGAATCACACAGAAATTGAACTCTAAAATAAAAATTTCACCTGTAGAATTATCACACACATCTTGAAGAAGAATATGCAAATTAAAGGAAACCACCAGATGGCGCGGATAGTACGTCACAATGACGAGAGTGTAAGAGAGGGGTATATAAGGAATGGTGGCAAAGAAGTAAAATTGTTCACAAGCGCTTTAAAAGCCTTTCAGTGCAATAACCGCATATTTATGGCACAAAGGAAGCATTTGAATGATTTTTTACGTGGTAGAATTATCGGACGACTGGAATGGGGACGTACCCAGCTGGAAGTATCCGAGGAACTTGGAATCACCCAGAGTATCATCTCCAGGCTTTGGCAACGATTCCAAGTTGATTCCAGCATAATCACCGGACTTTAATCCAATAGAGCATGTGTGGGATATGCTTGGCCGACGAATTGCAGCCCGTCAACCCCCTCCCACCTGTCAACTGAAACTTCGGAGAGCATTGCTTGATGAGTGGTGTAATATTCCCCAAGATCAGATTGATAATTTCATACTCAGCATGCCTAGGCGTTGTAAGGCCTGTATTGCATCGTCCGGGAGACATACTCCATATTAACCATCATACTAACCATGTTATACTGTTTCTCGTAAATAGGTTCTTTTTTGAAATTTGCTCCAGGGAGTAAAAATCGCAATTTTTATTAATTATGTCAAACATATAACATCTTTTTTGCTCTTTACCTTTTGTTTAATAAATAGACTTTACAAATAAG
The DNA here is from genome assembly GCA_021605075.1 of Caerostris darwini. Lineage (NCBI taxonomy): Eukaryota > Metazoa > Arthropoda > Arachnida > Araneae > Araneidae > Caerostris > Caerostris darwini. The sequence goes on from BPLQ01014081.1 coordinate 68,551, forward strand.
TCAAATTTGTTTTGCTTTTGTCTCTTTCTTTGCCTGAACTTCATTATCCTTAATTTATGGACATGAGTGTATTTAAAATTCCTTTCAGAAGATCCATTTAATAATTAGTTGCGATGGCGATCAAAATTTCCTCTTTCTAGATATCAAGAAAATGACAAATAGTCGGGAAAAGTGTCATTTATTTCGCTTTCAACCCACTTCTTACCTGCACGTGTTCTTTTTCTTGTAAAAATAGAAATCGATTGATTAGTGACATGGAATGAGAGTAAAAAGATATATAAATGAATAACTCTTTTTTTTCGGCCAAATCTCATGATTTATGACTTGCGGACATGAGTGCACCGAACAGAGTGCTAAGAATTTAGTTTATCGACCGAACACGTTTTTTAAATGAATTTCTAGCACCCTTCATCAAATATCTGAGTGGTAAAAAAATATTCTACGCGGATTCTCACCCATTCCTGTATCGAAAAGCCAGTTTGGGACAGAGAGATCTTCTTCTTTTTTTCTTTTTGGAACACAAAGGATGATCGGCTATTCGGAAGGAATTCATCCCTCCATAAAAATCACGACGTGCCGTGATGATGAATGAGAAGGGGCTCTCCTTGGTGGCTAATGACATTATAATTGCGGAGGGATACCTTTTTTTTTGTTCATGCCAGCAAGAACTATTTTTCAGATAGAGACGGTTTTTCGGGCCATTTAGCCGTCTAGGTGGCCCGGAAATCAGCGAATTTAGACGGCTTTCTGGAAAGTATCTGAGGCCTCGAAAGGATGAACCGATTCAACAGTGGGATTCGGTTTGAAAACATAGTGAAATGAGTTGAAAAACGAATGGTGTCGCTCACCCGTCAAGGAGGAAGGAAACGGATGACATTCAGTTTCTCACTTAAAGGAATCTCATAAAATTACGTTCAAACCATGATTTCCATGGATTTTTTTATTGATTCGCGGCTTTACAGGGGCTTTCTCTATTTCCTTAGAACGGAATTGGTATATTGCACGGTTTATTTCAATTCCTGCACGAAGTATTGAAATATCGTTTCAAACCCACACACATTTCAAACAAAAATACCATTTTAGATATTGTCAGAGATTGTGTACGTGCAGAACAAAAAACCCCCACAAAATTGTCTTATGATTTGATGTACTCCATTCTAATAAAATTTTCATTATTCAGCATTCTCTATATGGGCATGAATAGCCGAGTGGCTAGCGTTCTGCCGCTCGGTCCCAGAGGTTTCGGATTCGAATCCCAGCGGTGTCATGGACGTTTTTAGGGGTTTGAAATGCACTTTAAGCAGTAGGTCCCGATCTTACGGGATAGTAGAGCGTTGCGGAGGCATTGTTACTCCGTGACCATGAGTTTATGGACCTTTCTTTAAGCTACACGAGCCCCCATGGTAGTGCTAAGTGAGTAACGCCGGTGCAGCCTTTGCTTATGACTTCCAAGGCAACTATCTAAGTGTTTGCCAGCTGCATTAGAACAAAAAATTAACACTGTTATTGGCTATCAACATAAACTAATGATCAAAAAGAAAGTAAATTATACTGCCGAAACCCATACATTGTCCATAAGACATGCCGGAAAGTTTAATTTACTTAATTGTTTTTGAAAAATAATTTAGTGTACTGTTTTGTAGTATTTTTGCAAAAGATTTATCTCAAATGAGGGAAAAACGGGGTCAAAAACAGGAAAGCAGGAGGATAGGTAACTATTTAAAATTCTTTTCAGATTATCAATTTAATAATGAGTTACGATGTCCAAAAAAGTGTCATTTATTTGGTTACATCTTCTTTTCCTTGTAAAAACGGAAGTCGATTGATTAGACATGAAATAAAAGTAAAAAGAAGTATAAATGCCCCCTTCTTTTTTCAGTCGAATCTCATGATTTATGACTTGTGGACATGAATGTCCTTGCCGACAGGGTGCTAAGAATTTAGCTTATCAACCGAACGCGTTTTTTAAATGAATTTTTGGCAGCCTTCATCAAATATCTGAATAGTAAAAAAACCTGCCGGTATTCTCACCATTCCTGTATCGAGAAGCCAGTATGCGACAGAAAGATATCTTCTTTTTTTCTCTTTGGAAAATTAGTGGGAGAAATTGTTAAAAAGAAGAAGAACCAACTCTTCAGAAAAGAAGAGCGGGAAATCTGAGGAATGACCACCTATTCGGAAGAAATTCATCTCTCCATAAAAATCGCGACGTGCCGTGATGATGAATGAGAAGGGGATCTCCTTGGTGGTTAATGGCATTATAATTGCGGAGGGATACCTTTTTTTTCATGCCGCCAGGAACTATTTTTAAGACGGGGAAGGTTTTTCGGGTCATTGGGCCGCCCAAGTTAGAGCGAATATCAGCGAATTTAGACGAGTTGTTGAAAGTATCCGAAGCCTTGAACGGGTGAACCGAGTCGACAGCGGGATTCGGCTTGAAAACAGAGTAAAACGAGTTGAAAACGAATCGTGTCGTTCACCCGTCAATGAGGAAAAAAAAGTATGACATTTCATTTGTCCACTTAAAGAGATCTCATCAAAGTACGTTCAAACTACGGTTTTCGTGAATTTTATTTATTGTTTGCTTTGCAGGGGTTTCTCTATTCCCTTAGAACGTAATTGGTGAACGGAACTGGCATGGTTTATTTCAATTTATGCTCGATTGTATTGAAATTACAGACACATTTCATAATAAAAATACCATTTTAGATATTGTCAGGGATTGCGTACGTGCAAAAAAAAAAAAAAAAACCACAAAATTTAATTACTGAATTGATATTTGACAAAAACTATATTGACATCCAGTGTCATTCATTACAAGTTCAAAAAAAATGTATTTGGACTCGAGTGGATGAATCAAAAGTATTTTATGAAAGATCTAAAATTTGAACAAGATATATATATAGGGAGAGTGTGAGCTAATAGTAGGAATTGAATAATAGCAAAAGAACATAGAATGTAATATTTGTTAGAAAACAACCTAGATTAAATCTAAGACTAAATTAAAAATGTTGTTTGTAATTTTTATTTTGAGGGGCACAGGTTTCGTGTTCGAGTCCCGGAGGTGCCATGGATGTTAGGAGTGGTTCGGAATCCACTTTAAGCCGTAGGTTCCGTTCTAATAGGATCGTACAGCGTTGCGGGAGTAATGTTACTTCGCGTACGTAGATTATCTTCAAGCTATACGGATTTCCTGGGTTGCGTCGATGCAGCGCTTGCCTTGAAGGCATCCAAGACAATTGTCTAAGTGTGTGCCAGCATCTTTAGGAGAAAAAAGCATTATCTTGTTCCTATTGCTGTATTATGTCACAGAATGTCCATTGTACAACATTATCTACATTGTAAGATGTCCGTTGTTCAACACTATGAAGCTTGAATGGACAAGGTGGCAATGGCAATGCTAAAGAAGAGTGCTGCATGTTTTCAGCACAGAGTTCGCATGTGTGATTTTCTGGTCGGTCCTTCACTTTGAGTCCATCTGAAGCGGCACTCACCTGCTTGACCCTGACCCCTACGGTGGGGACGAACTCCTCCTGGAGGTGTTCTTCCAAGGTGAGGGAGAGGTTGCAGGAATCGTCGATGGCTGTTATGAAGGGGTGCAGGAGGAGTTCCAAGATGTTCGGTCGATGCTCTTCATTCCTCTCCAGGCACCTTCGAAAAAAAAAGACTTCGTTACTAGTTTTATATTACGAATCCATATTGAAATATCATTAACACTGCAATTAATGTAATGTTCATGCTTGATTGCAATATTAAAATCAATGCAATAAAACTATTAAAGATTGCAATCTTTAAGTATTCTTAACGCATATTACAAATTATATTCTTACGTTCTTATTGCAGTATTCTTAACATTGCTATGTTAAAAATACTGCAATTGAAAGATTAAAGATTGCAATGGTGAGAACGCTGCATTAGAACGATTTAGAAAAGCCATGTGTTATGAACACTGCAATCAAATTATAGCTGAATGCTTTAAAAATACTGCAACCGAACAATTAACAAATACCACTGCATATGATCCATTAATGAATGCAATATTTTTATCCTTAAGTTAATGTTTTTAACAATTAATTAATGCAAGTGGAGGTGTCTTTCAGGACTATCGACTATACAAAAGATAATTTAAAGCAGAAAGTAAAGTTCATTGCTTAGTTATGCAAATCAATCTCAGTAAATATAGAATTCTTCAAACTAAATAGAGAAACTCGTAAAGAATATTTCTACTTCACTACAGCCATTGTTACTTCAGAAATGGAGTTTGACGGCAATTTAGGATTTCAGTAGGTCCATCTAGTTTTGTGGATACGATTTTTTTGTCTCGTTTCTCCAGGCAATTCCACGAGATAATACAGGAGATATACTCATAATACAAGATTTTTTTAATAACTAATAAAGTTATCAATTGGAAACCACATACCTTTACGATCAGCTTCTAACTTTTACTCCCCGCTAATACCAGCAGACACACTTAACCTATAGTGTCATTTGAAGAGGAGACGAAATGCTTCTTCCCGCGCGAATGCGTGACTGGCCACTGAGACATCACTCTACACCATACGTTGGTGTGTGATTGACTCCATAGCTCGGATGCCAACATCGAGGGCTGGGGGCGCTGTATGGGCAACAAAAGTGTTAAAAAATTATTCGATTGTCTCTGTACTTACTCGTTGATGAAGTCCCTGAATGTCTCGCTCCATTCAGTTCGGCACTTGAGGGTGGGAGGGGGGTTCCTAGGGGGTGGAGAGAGAATAATTATTAAACTAACGCTTCCTGTGATTAAAGAGCACATGTCTTATATGCATGAATGATTAAAGATAGGAAAAAAGCAAGCAAAAAAATTAATTTTATAAAATTAGAAAACTGAAATCTGCTCTGCAAATTTCAACTTATAATGTGTGAACGTGGTAAGTATGCAACCCGACCGTCGACCGGACATCTACTGCTTACAATGACACATTGGATATCCACCATCATCACCTTCCCAGTCAACTTGTGCGGCAAAATTAATTAAATTCAATTAATTATTAATACTTTAAATAGAGTTTTAGCAGTTTGTAATGAAAATTGAAATCAACAAGTAGTAACTCAATCGGTAAAGTGCAAGGATTTCAGGATTTTTCACGTGAAGGTGAAGAATGCGAGTTCAATTTTTGCGAAAATCAATGCATTTTTGATAAATTGGTAAAAAGTTTTGCTTTAAGTAGACGTTTTATCCAAATGATTTTCGAGAGTAAGTTAGCAGTTGTGACTTAGTGAATGAAGGATTTTTCTCAAAAAAATGAAATTGAAGAAATTTTATTTTTCCACTTAATATTGTGATTCTGTCATACGTATATACATATTTATATTAATTGCAATTATTAATCTTGCCTTTAAACGCAGTTTTCTCAAAACAGTGGTTTTCAAATTTCTGTTCTTTCATACAAAAACTATTGAATGCATAGATTTGCCTATCTTATTGGACTGAAATGAGACTTTTTCAATATTTGGAAAACTAATTGTTATACTACTGTGTAAAGTAAGACAATTTTCAATTTTAAATTCCCGGGGCTTATGAAATTACAATTATTTTTCTTTTTTAGGTTCATGGCACTGTCCTTGACATCTGTGTGAAATTTGACGTCAAAATATTCATGAGTGCTTGAGTTACGCTTGGCTTTGTGAGACGCTCAAACTGATTCCAGGCGATTTTTGAACTGTATGAATTCATTGAGCAAAGAACTTGCATTCAATTTTGTTCATGGAAACGTACAGAATGTTTCAGAAGGCATTCGGTGAGCATTCCTATATCGGAAAGAAATGTTTACTAGTGGCATAAACAGTTCAAAGAAGGCAGAGAACTGTTGAAGTCGAAGAGCCCTTTGGTCGACTATCCATCTCAACCGACGAAGCTCACGTCCTCCCTATATCTATATCTTGTTCAAATTTTCAATCGTTCGTAAAATATTTTTATTCATCCACTCTAGTTCCAATGCATTTGGTGCTTGCAAACCGTTGATTTATAATTAGAGACCTTGCTGATGATGCTGGAATTTCAAAAGAATCGACCAATTCCATTTTGGGCCTCAAACGCGTCAAATCTCGATAGGTACCGAAAACACTGAATGCGCTGATGCGAAACACTGGTGTCAAGGACAGTGCCAGAAACCTAAAAAAGAAGAAACAATTGAAATTCTGTAAGCCCCGGGAATTTTAAATTGAAAATGGGTCTTACTTTTTGGACACAGTAGTGCATAAATGTAAAACCGATACACAATAAAAAAAAAGGAAATAAATTAAAACATTTCTGAATGTTTGTCTATGCTCAGTGAAACATATTCATTTTACTGGAAACACGTGACTACACAGAATGTTAACTATTTGTATTTTTCGGCTTAATATCCGAATCGTGCACGTTTTGATTCTTCCTCTAAAAGCGCTTCGCTGCATGTCCAGACGTAAATCATGTCGTAAATTAAGTCAAAATGCAATGAAATGCGCGTGTCTTTTGCTTTTACTCGCCATAACTTCATCGATTCCTTTTGAAATGCCCTACGTGAGGATTTCTGCTGTTTGAATATTTTAAACAAACGCTGAATGTAGCTCGATATGTCCTCCTGAAAATGTGTTCACTTCTTTTAAGGTTATTGAGAGGTGAGGAATTTGAATAATTTAAACGCATGAATGTTAGAATACGAACTATTCGATTCCAGTACTATGATTTTTAATGTTCGGTACTAAACCTAATTCCAGTAGATTTTTTCCTTCCAAATAAAGCATTCATTTTACATGGAAAAAAATATGAAGTGAAATCAACGAAAAGCATTAGAGAGACTCCAGTAGCACCAAAACGGGAGTTGGGTTTGAGAAATTATTTATTTATAGTTTTTAAAAGAAACCCTTAGACAGAGAAAACTTGCAAATTCTTTAAAATTGCCTTTTTTTTTTGTTTTCAAAAATTGATACACTATTGTGTCCAAAAAGTAAGATTAATTATTTTTTCCTTTAAAAAACTCTTTTATTTATTCTTCCAAATTTATTTCATCGCCTTCAAAGGGATCCTCTCCAGACACAATGCACTTATGACAACTTCTTTTTCCTTCATGCATCTTCAATGCATGCTAAAAAGTCATTGGCCTACAAAGCGCACGCCGATTAACCGATTGAAGAGATTGAACATCTCTTCAATCGACTCAAAAGGGTGTCCCCGGAGTGGTCTTTTGAGTTTAGGGAATAGCTAAAACTCGCACGATGTGAAAACGTTAATTGTGGGACGATATGGTTTTTGAAATTCCTATTCGAACCCTTTGAAATTTAAACATCATCAGCAAGGTCTCTAATTGTAAGTCGACGGTTTGCAAGCACAGCCAATTTTTAATTTTTTTGGACGTGAGCTTCGTCGGTTGACGTGGAGGGTCGACCAGAGGGCCCTTCGTCTTCAAAGCGTTCTCTGCCTTCTTTGAACTGTTTATACCACTTCTAAACATTTCTTTCCAATATAGGAATGCTCAACGAATGCCTTCTGCAACATTCTGTACGTTTTCGCTAACAAAATTGAATGCATGTTCTTTGCTCAATTCATTCAGACATTTCAAAAGTCGCCTGAATCCGTTTTGGCGTCTCACAGAGCCAAGCGTAACTCAAACACGCATGAATATTTTGACGTGAAATATCACACAGATGTCAAGGACAGTGCAACAACAACCTAAAAATAAAATTAATTGAAATTCCATAAGTCTCGAGAATTTTGAATTCAAATTTCATTCGGGTCTTACTTTTTGGACTCAATGGTATGTATTCTGCCCATTACGTAACTATCAACAGCTTCAATTCAGCACCCATTATAACTTAAATTCCAAATCAATTGATGGATAAAGCTTCAGACCTCTTAATTAAACAGCCTAATTAATTAAAACCCCTCGCACCCCTAGAGGGTAGGATATCGTTTTTGATCTTTGCTGTGGATGACACGCATCATCATCCGTCTTCTTTAAAGCGGGTGGACAAATCCGGCGGGAAAATCCATGTCTGGCGACGGTTTGTCATCTTTGGCGAGATTTTTCTTGGCGCCATCCCGGGAGATCCAACACAAGAGTTGAGTGATTGTGCTGGAACTGGGAGGAAGTCAACAGTGTTGACACGGACTTTGTTGTCAACTTCGATGTGGGTTATGGATGATGGTACAGGATGTCCCGGACACGTCCAGCAAAACTTTAATAAAGGATATGGACTACCAGTTTCCAAAATGGCAGATACTGCCCGTTAGGAGGCAACAGAATGATTAAAATGGAAGGGCATCAAGTAGTACAGTAGGACAGTAGCATCAAGGGATTTGAGGGGGCGTTTATTAAAAACAAGTAAAAAAAAATTTAAGTCAATTTCTACTTTTTTTTCACTATATTCACTATATTGTTGTCCTTTATTAATAATTTTCATTCATTTTTTAAGTTTATATGATGCCATCTATTGGTACATACATGCAACTTAAATAAAAAAAATACGAAAATTAATGAATTAAATTGAATGACCCAATTAGTATTTTAAAAAACTGTATTAACATCCAGTGTCATACACCAGAAGTTAAAAAAAATGTATTTAAACTGGAGTGGATGAATAAAAAGTATTTTATGAACGATTGAAAATTTGAACAAGATATATATAGGGAGAGTGTGAACTAATAGTAGGAATTGAATAAGCATAAAGAAGTGAATTAATACAAACAAATTAAGATAATTTACAATAAACTGAAATCTTCTCGTCAAATTTCAACTTATCGTGTGTTAACATTCGAGAACGGATGAATAAACTCAGGAATATAACAATGTTTAAAAATGCACGAGATATAGGAAGCAATGGATTGCTATAGTACAGGAGCAAATAGCCACATGAATATAGCTATGGTGAATAGATCAAGAACTTCTTGAAGAATGAATTGTTCAAAAATCTCTAAAAGAATATACAAAAGTAAGATAGATGTCGTCGCAAATGAAGAATGGAGTACTCCAAATTCTAGAAGAAATGCTATCACATTCAATAGCCAAAAGAATGTATCAAAGTTTGAATATTCTAGTCATAAATTAAAGAATGAAGTATTCCAAATACAATAAGAAGCACTATACAGCTCCATAAGCACGGGAAAATGCAAAAAGTGATAAATGCGAAACTTCAGAAAAGAAGGAATTGATCGCCACACTACGAGTACTTACAGCCATTGGAAATACAAATGTTTACAATCCCAACCCAAATCATGAAAAGTGCCTCAAAACCAAACTACAGAAACACTTCAAAAAAACAAAATTCATATTCTCCAGAAAATTCCTGAAGATTAACGTTATTCATAAAGCATTTCAAGAGTTAAGGGGCCCAAAGTACCCTTTCCCACCAAATTTTGCACCAATTCACCCAGTCGTATTAGTTAGGACCCAGTAAGTAACATGGACTTTGTTGTCAGATTTGATGCTGATTACGGATGATGGTAGAGGATGTCCCGGACACGTCCAGCAAAATTTTAGTAAATGATATGGGCTACCGGTTTCCAAAATGGGGGATAGTGCCCGTTAGAAGCCATGGAATGATTAAAATGGGGCGTAATAGTTGCATCAAGTGATTTGAGGGGGCGTTTACTAAAAATAAGGGGGAAGTGAAAGGCATAAAGAAAGAAGACACATTAAGATAATTTACAATAAACTGAAATCTGCTGTGCAAATTTCAACTTATCACGTGTGAACATTCGAGGACGGATGAATAAACTCAGGAATAGTGTCAGTGTCTAATAATGCAAGAGATATTATGAAGCAATGGATTGGAAAGCTACAAGAGTGGTCCAAATTCAATAGCCACACGAATATAGCTATGTTGGATAGAGCAATAACTTCATGAAGAATGAATGGCTCTAGAATCTGTAAAAGAATATACGAAAGTAAGATAAATGTCATCGTAAATGAGGAATGAAGTATTTCAACTTCTACAAGAAACTTTATCACATTCAATAGCCAAAAGAATATATCAAAGTTTGAAATCCCAAGCCAAAACGTGAAAAGTGCTCCAAAACTATACTACCAAACACTTGAAGCAAAAGCCAAATTATCCAGAAAATTCTTGAGGATTAACGTTATTCATGAATCATTTCAAGAGTTTCGGGGCCCAAACTACCATTTTTCCGTAAAACATTTGCAAATTTGGAATGTAGTTTTATTTGCTTGCTGCACTTTTCGGTTTGCGCCATAAACCCCTAACCAGGATAACATCATGTTCACACATGATAATAATTTAGAGAAACCTTCCATCCACACTTCAATTACTACTACCCTCCAATTCTGGCTGCAAAAATGGATTTTTGCAGTTAGTCCTGCTTCACGGACTGTCATGCAAAAGTTTTCAGTTGTATTTACTTCTTCATATTTAGTGGAACGTTTCTTTAATGCGATCTCAAATTTATAAACACTGGAAGACACCTGCAGCAATTACAGACAGTGCTGATTTAAAGAATACTGATGACTTAAACAGATTCATTCATGATTAGCAGCATAGGAGATTCATTTTTTCTCACTGCGATTGCTGCTATTTTGAATGCTGATCCTTAATTGTCATTATCTTTCATTATCATGATTTGCTATCTGAAAATGAGAATGTTAATAGTTAATAGTAGTAATAATAATTACATTAAACAATTTCATAAATTCAAGCACATATCTTGTTGACAATTTCTGATTTAAGAAGGCGATATATCGTCATCGTCATTTGACAAAGGTACGCTTCCCCGTAGGTTGGGGGGGGATTAAATTTAATTTGTAAGTGGGTAGGGGGAAATAATTTTAAGTTTTAAGGGGATAGAGCAAATAACCACTATCATGGATTATCTAAATGATTATTGTTACAGTAAAAGGGATTTTAGACCCTTAAAAGCATCATCTAAGACTAAAAAAAAAAAAAAAAAAAAAAATATCAATTTTTTTTAAACAAGAAAAAGAAAAAAGAAATTGAAATTCCATATGCCCAGGAAATTTAAATTGAAAACTGGTCTTACTTTTTGGACACAGTAGTAGGAGTAAGTGCCCCACGTTTGCATGTCGTTTAAAAGGAAATCTGGAACACTCCTGATTATCAATAAGAGTCGCTTTTACACTTTATAATCGCCATCGCGTTTCCTCCTTTTTTTTGTGTGTGGATAAACTTTTGTCCTAATCAAGAGTTTCATTTTTTTTTATCCTCTTCAAAAGGTTCATGGATATTTTTTATTTGAAAAAATCTTTCGTTGAATATTTTGTCGCACTGAAGAATGAATTTGGTGCCTTTTTGCAACCTTTTACCCTTTTCATCTATTTGCTTATCTTAAAAGTTTTGACACTTATACGTGTTGCTATGAAAGAAGACATTTTTATTGGAAAAGTAATTTCTGAACATTCAGATTTCCAAACACCAGCCAAGAAGGTTGACGATTCTACCCAAAAAAAAAAAACACGCATTCAGCAAGCAAATCTGAACATTTGTGCAATGAAAAAACATTCAGGTCGGAAAATGTTTTTATTGATTTCACTTATGACTTCAGATAAAAGTCATGTGAAATAAAAAAGAAAACTATAACCACCGGAACGGTCTTATTGGAACACAGGAGGTACTTATTAACCCCTTCGTTTCTCTGACGATGTTGACGTTGTTTTCTGGGAGTTGTTGTTGTTGTTTGCACCCATCGGAATCGATGTTTGGAAGGTGATAGATACAAAGGAGGTTCCGGCAGATTTGATAATTGATTTGCTGATGTGTGTTTGGTGTGACAGCAAAATGATGGGAATAGAAGGTGTTTTCGAAAGGAAAAGATGGAATAGTGGATTCTAAGGTGGATTGGTTTTGGGAAATTCAGTTTGGAACAAATAGCAAAAGAAAAAAAAAAAAAAAAAAAAAAAAAAAAATGGCTCATTTTATTTCGAAAAAATGTATATAAAGAATCTGGGCCATGCTCATTAACATTGTTAAGCTTCAAACTAAAAGCAGTTGTAAAAAAACAAATTAACAGTACAACTACATTTTCATTCTATCATTGTACAGTATTCAGTGTCTAGGCCGCATAAATCTGTGCGTATAAAGAATCTGTAGTGCTGAATGTCCTTCCTCACTCATTAACATTGTTAAGCATAAGTACATAAATAAATTGTTAAGCAGTTGTAAAATGCATTAACATTGTTAAATGTACTCTACACATTTTCATTGTATCGCTGTGCATTGCTACTTTGCGTATTTTACATTGTTAAACACATTTTCATTGTTAACTATGCTTTGCGCATTTTACATAACATTGTACATTGTTACTTTATATATTTTACATCACAACATATCACTTTACTACATTGTAACGGAACCGTACCTGGCGATCTGGAACATGGCCCTGACGGGGTGGATGTCGAAGAGTGGAGGTAGGGTCTCGGCCAACTCGATGGCCATCACTCCCAGGGACCACACGTCGCACGACTTGGTGTAGGGTCGCAGCTGCTCGCACGCGATCACCTGCGAAGGGAAAAAATCACGTGACTCACACAGAACTCAAAACTGATAAAATAATTTGCTCTATCCTGGACCTGAAGTTTTCGTGTCTTCCAGACAAACATTCTGGCGTTTTATATTTATAAGACGTGTCTACGTTTAAATACATGTGTTCGGAAAGGCTAATCATGATCGACGGTCATAGCTTTAACCTGACTGTCCCTGCGTCTACACAGTGTGAGTGGTTTGGTAGAGAAAGTAACTCTCAATCTGAGGATTTATTTGTGTACGGATTTCTTCTCTATTTCTTTTCTATATATTGCAATAGCTACAGGTCTCAGTGACTGAGCTACAGTTACAGTTTTAAGTTATATCTTTTTTTAACATCACAATTTATAAGCATAATCACAACTGTTGCGTAGGGCGTTACTTACCTCTGGTGCCATCCAGTAGGGCGACCCGACAGAAGAATGGGTTTTTCCTTCCGAATCTTTCACCAGGGCGCAGGTTCCTGAAGCAAATAATTAAACGTTATTACAAAATGAGCCAAAACCTGAAAAATACAATACAGTACAACATGTACAAAGCACTGTTATAGCATTACGTACAATAGATTCAGTCCTGACATTTGGCGAATTCTTTGGTCACATAATGTTATTAGCCAGCACTTCTCCAGCACATTTTATTTTGTTACATCGGAATAATTTCAATGTACAGTGGTATAGTGGGCTTATGGCCAACTGACTAACGCTGTGGCGCTTGATAACATAGGTTTCGGGTTCCCGGCAGTTTAATGGATATTTGTGAGTGGTTCGGAATTCACTTTAAACCGTAGGTCCCGGTCTAATAGGAGCGTAGAATGCCATGGAGCCCAACCAGACTTTTCCTCACCCACATCATTCCCAAACTGTAAAAGGGGCAAGTCGGCTCTAGATGTGGTGTGGTGTAGTAGTAATAATGGTATAGTTCTGAGAGCATGGTGTAATAGGATGCAGTTAAACGGTGGAATTAATTACTTGCTAGGGGTGCTAGTTAGATATAAATGTTTCAAAGATGCTTTGAAGGAAAAAAAATACATAAATTAGTGGGGTTTTTTTCATTCAGTTTTTCTTTTGATATCATGTGAACTAAAATTAAATTTATTAAAAATTTAAAATCTTTTTATCGTGTGTGGGCATGATAATGTCCTGGTTAGGGGTCCGTGACATTATCCAAAAAAGAGAGCAAATAAAACTCCATTTCAAATGTTGGCGAAAAATGGTATTTTGTGCCCCTTAACTTTTGAAATGCTTTATAAATAACGTTGGTCTTGAGGAATTTTCTGGAGAATTTGGCTTTTGTTTGAAACGTTTTGTAGTAGAGTTTTGAAGAACTTTTTAAGTCTTGGCTTGGGAATTTAAACATTTGTATATCCAACAACTATAAGTACTCGTAGTAGGTTGATCCATTCCTTCTTCTTTAAGTTTCATATTTATCACTTTTTCATTTTCCGTGCTTATGGAGCTGTATAGTGCTTCTAATTGTATTTGGAATACTTCATTCTTCATTTACAACTAATATTTTCAAACTTTGATATATTCTTTTTAGAGATTCTTGAACAATTCAGTCTTCATGAAGTTCTAGATCTATTCAGCATTGCTATACTCATGTGGATATTTGAATTTGGCCGTTTTTGTAGTATTACGATCAATTGCTTCCTATATCTCGTGCATTATTAAACATTGACATATTCCTGAATTTATTCATCCGTTCTCGAATGTTCACACATGTTAAGTTGAAATTTGCCCCGCAGATTTCAGATTTGTATTATATTGTAATCAAAAATCCCTCCTAAATGACATTTCATTCTCTATAACACCTCTTCGTTTGAAGCGGTTCGGTAAAATTATGATCAGAAGAGCCTGTCTGACCGAGTGGTTAGCTCCCTGGCCCTCAGTACCACAGGTTTTGAGTTCGAGTCCAGACATTGACATTTTCTTCTGTTGGGTACCTGATCATGTTGGAATATAAGGCAACGGAAAAGTGGACGCGTACTGCGAAATCGGCTGTCTTGTTGATCAAAACTTTCATTCCTTTTTGCGATATGGACAAATTTTTCACATCTACGTTCTCTAATGTTTGGCAAAACGCATGGAGTTTAGTTAATAATAAGTTGTTTCGAATTCAGCCATCTGTAACAGGTTTCAAAAAAATTGATTTAAATAGACGACAAGGTGTCAAACTAACACGGCTTCGTCTAGGCCATACTTATTTTACATATTTGCATTCACTTCGTTCAGAGTCTGTTCCTACTTAATCGTTTTTTTTTCGTCGAACATATACTAATCGATGGAAGAGGGGGTTGATGACCGAGTGGCTAGCACTCTTGTGCTCGGTACCACAAGGTTTTGGGTTCGAATCACGGCGGTGCCATGGATGTTTGTAGTGGTTCTGGATCCACTTTGAACCTTAGATCCCAGTCTTAGAGGATCGTACAGTGCTAAGTGAGTGATGTCTGTACAGCGCTTGCCTTAAGGCGTTCAAGACAACTGTCTAAGTGTTTGTCAGCTGCATTAGAAAGAAGAAAATTCCTCCTAAATGACATTTCATCCGCTATATCACCTCTTTGCTTGAAGCTGTTTTGTACAGTTATAATCGGAATTTAATAAGCCTATCTCACCATACAGACGTCCCCCATCCGCGCAATGTTTATCTGAAGAATATAGAATAATAGAATAAGAGAAGCTGAATTACTGAAATGATTGCGCGCATAAAGCTCTAAAGATGCTTGAAGTAATGGTTTATGAGTATCTAAAATAACAAGTAATATTAAAAAAAATTTTAAAGTCAATTCCTACTTTTTTTTTTCACTCTATTGCACAAAGTCCTTTATTAATAATTATCATTCATTTTTTAAAGTTTATCTGGCAACTTAAATCTAAAAAAAAACGTAATTAATGAATTAAATTTAATTGATGAATGAATATTTGAAAAAACTGTATTAGCATCCAGTGTCATTCCCTACAAGTTCAAAAAATGTATTTGAACTCTGGTGGATGAATAAAAAGTATTTTATGAACGATTTTAAATTTGAACAAGATATATAGAGGGAGAGTGTGAGCTGATTGAAGGAATTGAAAAATTGGCGAAAAACAAGGCGAAAAAATTGGCCAGCACTCACCGAAGTCTATGATCTTGATCTCTCCCTCTGGCGACAGGATGAAGTTCGCCGCCCGGATGTCTCTGTGGATGATGTCGTTCTGGTGAAGATGATGGATCGCCTGCGGAGAGAAAGCAAACCGCGTCATGTCATTGGTACAAAATTTAATTTACTCACGACGGGATGGCTACTGAACATACTTTTCATTTTGATTTCACAGATAAACGATTTTTTTTTTAAATATAAGATAATAATATGAAAACACATGGGCTTATAGTAAGTGAAACCGGCCGATATCTCCACTTACGTATACTACTTTACTTATCAAAAAGTAAAACTAATTTTCAATTTAAATTTCCCTTGGCATATGGTATTTCAATTTTTTTTCTTTTTGAGGTCGCTGTCCTTGACATCCGTGTGAAATTTGACGTAAAATATCCATCAGTGTTTGAGTTACGATTGGCTCTGGGAGACGCTGAAACTGATTCCGGCGATATTTGAAATAACTGAATTAATTGAGCAAGGAACTTGCAGCATTAAATTTTGTTTGCGGAAGTGTATAGAATGTTGCAGAAGGCATTCGGTCAGCATTCCTATATCGGAAAAGAATGTTTACATGGGGTATAAATAGTTCAAAGAAGGCAGATAATGCGTTGTAGACGAAGAGCCCTCTGATCGACCACAAACCTCAACCGACGAAGCTCATGTCCAAAAAACAATAGATAAACAATAATACAATAATAAAAAACAATAATACAATCACCTTCGTAATATAAAACAGCATAAAAGAAAAATTAATACAATAAAAGGATAGTTAAAACGATGTGTGGAAGCTACTTCATGAAGAAAAAGCGTTACTGTTAAAAAAAAAAAAAATGCGATGAGCTGTGACATTTCAGTAGTGCATCATGGGATGGCAGAAGACTTTACTGTGATCCAGTTAAGTGTCTCTTGCTGATAGAAGACGTTACTCAAATACCTATCGGGCGCCTCCTTCTGTTGGCACAGCAAGAATTTTTTCCTCTTATTTTGATTATCAAAATCATAAATAAAAATTATTTAAAATTATTCTTCTACAAACAAATCTGCGTAAAGTCATTGTGTTTTAAATAAAATATTTATTTTAATTATTTGATGATTTTCGAAATTCATTTCTACAGAAATCAATGTGTTGAAAGAACAAAAATAGGTATGTGGAATAATTATTTTGCTTATTAATAGCAGAATATTTCAAGTAAAGAAATTATTTCATAAGTAACTTATGGATTTTAGGATTGGATTAGTTATTTGAGATGCTTAATATTCTCGTTTATTTTGCGGTTGTGTAATTAATCGTATGAATTATTTATAAAGACGTGCTTGCAATGCATTTCAAAAATCTAATTTTATATTTGTAAATGCATATTTAGAAATAAACAATAATTCAGATTTCAATATTTGAAATGCTCATACATTTATTTGAATAAAACTGCATATTCATTTTCATAATATTTAAAATGATTTCAGTCTCATAATATTTTTAATTATTCATTCATTTTCATAATATTTTTAATTGAATATCATTATGAGCTGAAAAATTTGTTTTGAAGTCATTCATGTTGTACATAAAGCCTTTTTGAGAAAAACGTATATTTTAAAACTGGTACTGTAAGTTTGCTTTTAATAATATGCATTTACATTACTACGTAGCGCAGATTTCTAAAAATAATAAAAAAAAAATCTTAAAATTACATATTAAATCTCCACTTACATTATTAATGTGCACTTACATATACACTTTACATTTTTATTTTTACGTTGCACTTATGTTATTATAGAAATTTAAAAAATATTTTTACAAATTTTGTTGAATTATCCAAACTGCATTCATCTACTGTGTTTGCATGTTTAATTAGTTTTACTTTTGTTTTATAATTAATTCAATCAAAGGAATTCAATCGCTATAAAAAGATTTTTTTAAAAAAGAATTATATAATAAATTGAATCATTTATTCGAAGTTTATGCAGCAAAAATTTTCGATATATTTAAAGACTTACATAATAATAACCCTCTCTCATTGAGAATAATGAGTAAATATTAATAATTCATATTTTTTGGAAGTTTAGGTATTCAATTAAATATTAATAATTAACAAGTATGTTTCGCTTTAGTTATTAATTTTAATGAAAAATTTTCTTCTAAACTGTGATAACTTTAGGAGGCTGTTTGGTTGAAAAACTCTAGTACATTTACTGATTAATGCGGAAATAATTAGATAAAAGCTTCATTTTTTAAAAATTAATTGTATCTCATATGAACTTTACAATTTTTAAAAAACATTTTTTATTGAATTTCTAACTCTGTAGATTTTGCTTTTCTTATAATAATTAAAATACTGTGCAATAAAGTAATATAAATTGCATTACTATAATTATTTTGTAAAGTTAAGTGATTAAATAAGAAAAAGCCTTGATACTATTTGATGAAATAACCGTTTCAAATCAATTACTGGGTTTAAAACATTACTTGAAACACTGGAAAAGAATTCATTTAAATTTATAATTTGAGGTAAATAGAATGATTTTGTTAGGAAATTTCATGAAAGTTTAATTTGAGTTACTCAGTTTTGAATTGATGGCCAGCGTGCTAAAAATGAGTGAATGCGTTAAATTTGCAATTAGAGTTCATTAATGTAATAGTCAGAAATTGATGATTTGCTCAATAAAATGTCTTTCTTTCCCAGCGAAATAGATAAAAAAATTAGATTTTTAATAAGTTAACAAGTTAAAGGTTTTTTTAGACTAAATACATTCATTTCTTTGAATTCGTTTAGATATTTTATGGAAGCAATTTTAGTGACATCCCGGAAGCCTCACTACACTACCGGCCATTAAAATTGCTACACCAGGAAGAAAAGCAGATAACAAAATGATATTTATTGGACAAATATATTATACTGGAAATAACAAGTGATTAAGTTTTCTAGAAATTTGTGTGCATAGATCCTGAGAAATCTGAACAACCACCTCTGGCAGTAATAGCAGCACTTATACGCCTGGGCATGGAGTCAAACAGAGATTGGATGACATATACAGGTACAGATGCCCATGCAGCTTCAACACGATGCCACAGCTCATCAACAGTAGCAACTGCATATAGTGACGAGCCAGTCGCTCGGCAACCATGGATCAGACGTGCAGGCCAGGGCAACAGCCGAACATTTTCAGTATCAAGGAAGGTCCGTACAATATAGGCAGAATACGGTCGTGCATTATTCTGCTGAAACATAGAGTTTCACGTAGGGCTCGAATAAAAGGTAGAGCCACGGGTCGTAACACACCAGAAATGTAAAGTGCATTGTTCAAAGTGCCGTTAATGCGAACAAGAGCTATGGTCTCCGAGCTGAGAGTCCATGCTGTTGCAAACGTCGTCGAACTGTTCGTGCAGACACTTGTTGTCTTGAAAACGACCCCAATTCTTGATTCAGGGCTCGTGACGTGGCTGCACGATCCATTAAGACCAGTCATTGGATCTCGACCGACGCGAGCAGCAATACCGAGATACGATAGAAGAAGAAGAGCGATACGATAAGAAGCAGAAATGCTGGTGCGCATTTCTGCTTCTTACACTGTAGTTTGTGTATGAGAAGCAGACTGAGCAATTACTTCATTTAAACACATTGTAGGTGTCGCTGTCTGAATACGCTGAGAAGCTAATCATTTGCAGCACCTTCTTCCTGTCGTTTCAATTTCACGTCTGTAGCATGGTGCCTTCTTGGTGTAGCAATTTTAATGGGCAGTAGTGTATCTTCACACACGAAAGCAGAAATTGCGGGCTTTTTTAAAGAAAAATTAAAACAACAGAAATCCAATAAACAGTAATAGTTCATTCAGCAAACTTCTGTTCTAGTTTAAAAGATTTAAAAATATCAATTTTTAAAATATACGAGGTTCATTGTGTTGGTGTCTCTGATTTCGTTTTTTTATGAGAGCAATTGTGATGACACTACGGACACCACCATGGTACTATTTTACTTCCTTTAACTATTTTAATACTCTGAATTCCCGGGGCCTATCCTCGATTTCGTTATGATTTTTTAATATCATCAAAGAGAAAAATTATTTTACTCTTCACTTTATTTATTATTCCTTTATCTATTATTACTTCTATATTATCTATTTAGATCTAAAACTTACAAAGTTTTTGTTTTACTTAAACTAATTAACATGACTTCAAATCCTAAACTTGTACAATACTTTCAAAGTACAGTATAATTAAAGTCATACAGTTAAATCTTGAGATTATCTTAATATTCAAAATATAGCATACATTAAAAAATAAAGAGTTCTAAAAATTATTCCTATTTGCATGTAAGGATAATCTACTTCACAAGCTAGAATTCAAGTTAGAAGTATTCAATTTACAATAAAATATAAAAATAACAGTTTTAAGAAAGGGTAAAATATATTTCTTCGAAAGTTATGATGTAAAAAAAAGGTAAAAAATATATACTTATCACGGATACAGCTAGAGCAATTACTCCCCCAATTTTTCTTGACCTAGATTCACACACGATAAGACGGGAAATTTTCCAAGTAAAATATAAACAAATAATATTAAAAAAAATTTTTAAAGTCAATTCCTATTTTTTTTTCACTCTATTTCAGAAAGTCCTTTATAAATAATTTTCATTCATTTTTTAAGTTTATCTGGCGCTCTATATTGGCAGATATATGTAACTTAAATCTGAAAAACAAATAAAATTAATTTATTAGATTCAATGAATGAATGAATATTTGGAAAAACTGCGTTAACATCACGTGTCCTCCACTACAAGTTAAAAAAAATGTCTTTGAACTCGAGTAGAGGAACGTAAAGTGTTTTATGAACGATTGAAAATTTGAACAATATATATATATATAGGGAGAGTGTGAATTAATAGTAGGAACTGAATAAGCACGACATGTTAGAATGCCAAAGTAAAAATAAAAATAAATTATTAATATTTTTACCAATGCTACAAAATGTGTTGAAAATAAAAGTAGTAGATCAGAAAGTAGCAGATTATAGATTAGGAGATAGATCTGAGAGATATATCAGATCAGATTATAGATCTAAGAGATTATCAGCAAAGGATAAGGGCAGCGCTACCAAATGCGAAACTATTAAAAAAATATCTCCTATGAAATGAAATAATAAATATTCGTGTATTAGTGTAAAGAGGATATATATAGGGAGAGTGTGAACTAATACTAGGAATTGAAAAAACATGAAATAAAGTATCCTTCTCACCATCATGCACATCTTCAAGATGGCGGCGATCTCTTCTTCGCTGAGCAGCTTCCCTTCCTTTCTCATCCACAGCAGCAGATCCGAAAGGGGAACTCCTTCGCACAACTGCGGCACAAAAAAGAAACACAAGTCAGGCATCTGTTTGACGCTTAAAGAAACACAAAATTGAACTAATCGATATCTACGATATACTAGATATCCTATATTCTAGGAACGGATTAAACCAGGGGTGGCGAACTGAGCTACCCCTGGTTTAATCCGGCCATTCGGGCATGTCGATTAGAGGCAGTAGTAGCTGCAGTGCTGAGAAAGTCCATTGATTTGCAGTTTCACCGGAATGCTTTAATAGAGAGTTTTTGCATACCGTATTTTTATCGCCCGCTAGCTTTTTCTCCCTATCGCGCATGCTCATAGGAAATTGCGCATGCGTATCTGTAATAATGTTCCATGAGCGCTAGGGAGAAAAAAATATCGGACGATAAAAATACGGTATGCAAAAACTCTCTAATTTTTTTTTAAACCACGAAGTTGAGGATCCTAAAGGACACTTGAGACATTTTTTAATCCTTAAAGAAGGACCTTCGAGGACCCTTAAGGATATTTTTTAACCAGTTTTAAAGGACCCTTGTGAATATATATATATATATATATATATATATATATATATATATTGCTTCTAAGGTTAAGGTTTTTTTTTTATTTCCAATGGCAGATTATGAACAGTTACAGGAAAAAAAGAACAACGAAAAAAAAAAACATACAACAACAACAACAAAATAATACAACGAAACATGCTGAAACAGAGTTCATTCATCTAACAGTAATGCCAAGTTGCAGATCTTTTAACCACTAAAAAGTGTTACCAGGTGCACCACGGGGAGGTAGATTAAGGTTAAGGTATGTGTTAAAGTTAAGGAAAGGTAAAGTTTTAATCATTAGACATTTTAGCCCTTAAGGTTTTAACATTTATGGACTAAATCAGGAGTGGCCAACCCTCGGCCAGCCTTGAATATTTTCCCTGCCCGTGAGATCTATCACATGTTTACAAAATATATTTATTTCATCATGGCCAAAGGCGTGAAAACCAATGTGTTAAAAAAATATATTATGTGTGCCTCCCTCTATTCAAAAATAAACTGTAGAAATGATGAGAAAAAATGAACTTTGATTTTAAGTAAAATAATATTCCTGGGAATATAGGACAGATAGTGCCTGTTTTATTCATGAGTTTTTCAGCTGTGAGTGAACTCATGATGAGCACGCATCTTGGAACATAATATAACAGATTCTATGTTTCACTTTAAGTGACCATCCCTAGATGCGCACAGTGGATTGTTGATAGCAGAGCAAACCAGACTCTTAGTTAAAGTTGTTAGCGCTTTTGGTTCAACTTAAATCTGCGAAACTTTTTTTTTTCTAAAAGGAAATGTGATGAGCATAAATGAGTCGAAGAGATGTTGCAAGAAAATTCTGGTTTTTTAAGTGAAGCCGTTTCCATTTTGTTAACAATTAACGATTCACTTTGTGCAATAAACCTTCTAACTAATTAAAAGATCCAATCTATGATGAAAGGTATTTTTATTAGAAAATTTACATTTTATTCCTTGGAAACATCGAAATCATCAAAGAAGTTCTCTTTGAATGCAAATTCGTTTAATTCTTTTGAGAAACTATTTTAATTACTAAGTGCTTGGAAGAGAGCGCCGTTTTTTCGTCAGTTATCAATATGCAACTTGAATGAAGTCTCTTTGA
This sequence comes from Caerostris darwini, assembly GCA_021605075.1. NCBI lineage: Eukaryota > Metazoa > Arthropoda > Arachnida > Araneae > Araneidae > Caerostris > Caerostris darwini. Next base: position 91,173 of record BPLQ01014081.1, read on the forward strand.
AAGAAGTCTGATTTGCTGATGTGTTTCTTAAGAATGTGTTAAATCACTTATAAAGATTCAGAAACAAAAGTCATTTTTATTTTCTTTCGTAATCCTGAAGAATCTCGCATTTCTGTTCGGTTTGTTTGCACGGTGATTCGAAAGATTTCAATTAAAATAATTGGGAATTCATTCGAACCATCCTTCGAATAATGGCTTCATGGTTTAAGCTGACTTTTGGCAGGATTCAATTGGTTTTAACGTTTGCGAGAGAATAAATTTAATTTAAATGAATCGAGTCAATAGAATAATTAACAAATTATATGAAGGGCTGTTATCTATTTCCAGGCGCTTTGCCAGATATCTTATATCAGTTCAGCAGCAGATTCAGCGTTCTCCGAGGTACCACAGGTTTCGGCTTCGAGTCCCGGCGGTGACATGGAGGCTTTCAGTGGTTCGGAGTCCACTTTAAAGTGTAGGTCCCGTCCTGTTTAGCCTCGTGTGCACATGATGACCTTTAATCGATAGACAAAACTGAGGTACCATGCAAACAGCATCCATCCTAACATGGAATGGTTTTTTTTTAATGCTCACTAATTGTTCTCAAATTGCAAAGAGAGCATTCGCTTGAATTGATGGACTATTTTCCACCATGTTATTGTTTTACAATATTTTTTTCTGTTTTACTTTGGATGTTTGGATGTTCTATGGATGTTGGATATTGGATTCTTTGGATGTTTGGACCCTATGGAGGGCTAAGGCCATCTGCCTACTGGCAGATTTCTAGACGGTAGATGTTTCTTTTTACGTGGTGGTGGTGTCAGCCCTACGCCCAAAAGTCATATTAGCTAAGCCACCCACTTTACTGCAGTTTAAAGTGGATTTGAAACCACTCCAAACATCCATGGCACTGCCGGGACTTGAACCCGAAACCTGTGGTAGCGAGCGCCAGAGCGCTAGCCATTCAGGTCCCACTCTGTGAAATTAAACTCCTAATTAATTAAAAGGATCCCATCCTTTGAATTTTTATACAAAAATGTACATTTTATTCCCTGAAAACATCGAAGTCATCAAAGGAGTTCTCTTTGAATTCTTTTGAAAAACTGCTTTAATTACTAAGTGTTTGGAAGAGAGCGTCTTTTTTTTGTCGTGCCAGTTGTCAACATGTAATTTGAATGAAATCTTTCTGAAAGGCGTCTGATTTGATAATGTGTTTCTTAAGAGTGTGTTAAATCACTTATAAAGATTCAGAAACAAAAGACCTTTTTATTTTCTTTCGCAAGCAGTGAAGAATCTCACATTTCTGTTCGGTTTGTTTAAACAGTGATTCGAAAGACTCCGATTAAAATAATTGAGAATGCATTCGAACCTTTCTTTGAATAATTGCTTCATGCTTTAAGTTGACTTTTGGCAGAATTTAATTGGCTTAACATTTGCGAGAGAATAAATTTAATTTGAATAAATAGAGTCAGTAGAATAATTAACACAGCATCTACAGTAATTTTTATATTGTAGTGGATGTCGTCGTTTTGTCGTTGAAGCAGCTGGATCTGGGTGTGGTCAGGACACAAGAACACTCATTTTAACAAAGCACACCACTTTAATTATAAGAGCACAACACACTACCAAGATTACAACAGTAACACCTTTAAAGTCATATACTTATTGGAATTCATTCGAACCATTCTTTGAATAATTGCTTCTTGGTTTAAGCTAACTTTTGGTAGGATTTAACTGGCTTAACGTTTGCAGGAGAATTAATTTAATTTAAATGAATCGAGTCAGTAGAATAATCAACAAAGCCTCTACGGTAATTTTTATATGAATTGCTGTTATCCATTTCCAGGCGCTTTGCCAGATATCTTATATCAGTTTAGCAGTAGATATGCTGCAGATTCAGCGTTCTCCAAGATGCCCACGCAAGCAGCATCTATCATAACATGTTATGATTTTTTTTGCGCTGTATTCACATTTTTTTGCGCTGCATTTCCCTTTGCAGGTCGTCAACTGCAAAGGGAAATGATGGACTATTTTCCATCATGTTTTTTGTTTCGTAATATTTTTTTTATGGTGGGCAAAGCCCGTCTGCCTAGTGGCAGATTTCTAGACGGGATAGGTTGTCAGTAATACGCTCAACGCTCTACAGTCATATTTTAGCGAGACCTGCGGCTTAAAGTGGATTCCGAACCACTACGCACATCCATGACACCGCCGGGACTCGAACCCGATACCTGTGGCACCAAGCGCCAGACGCTAGTCCATTTAGACCTATGTGCGCAAGATGACCGCAGGATTCTATTCTAAAAGAACAAAAAATGGGGCCAACATCTCCCTCCCTTTTCGGCGGCCTGAGGGCCAATTGGCTCTGGCCTTTTGTACCACAGTCTCCTAATTCGAATCCTGCGGTGTTATGGATGTTTTTAGTGGTTCGGAATCCCAGTTAAAATGTAGGTCCCTGTTCAAATCAAAGAGGGTGTAAAGAATTACCGTAGAGCACCACACGAAACACCACCACTTTTCATACTAGAGTTGTCGCTGTATCGCCGCTTGATTTCTTTTCACTGCTCACTTTTGTATAGAAAACGTAAATATGTTACGAAGCGAATCTGAAGAATGCCATGGATATCTGATATGGATTTAGGCACACGTTGTGTCTATTCCGCATGATGATTAAGGCACCATCCGCAATACTTCCACGAAAAACTAATTTATAATTACTTTGGATGCAGTTATGAAATCCCGCATATTTCGGTGCTTTCGAAAAATATCAAACGCCTTCGTGTGAAAAACACGTCGGAATTTAAATTTGTATGTCAAAAATCTTTATTAAACTTCAAAACGCGTGAAGAAAAATAAACGCCCCCGGGGCTCAAGCGGCGGAACATATTGCGCCTGTAGCGGAGAGGTGGGGGGTAGTTCAATATTTCATCTGTCACGTGATTTTTTTGCCAAAGTGACACTCGACACCTCCCCAAGAGAACACTTCCATGAAAATTTGATTTCAGGTGATTGAACTGCAATAAGGACCGTCTGTCAGATTAAGACATCTATTTCCAGCTGCATTTTTAAATCTAGATCGGTTGTCTAATATGTTTTTGGCAAATGTTGAACGAGCCAAGGCCGTGTATTTTAAAAATATAAACGAAATCTTTTTTTAATTAATTAAAAGTTAATTAACAGTCCATTTAAAAAATAAGAATTCAAATAAACTATTCATACATGTTCATTATTATTAATTATTATTATTATTATTAATTATTATTAATTATGTTCATTATTATTACATTATTCATTTAAAAGTATGAACGGAACCATTTATTAAAATTTAAGTCAATTATCATTAGATTGTAAAAATAGGAATTACACAATTTTAAAAAGTTCAAGACAATTATTCCTGGATTTTAAAAATAAGAATGAAACAATTTTAAATTATTAATAAATTATTAATTATTATAAACTTATCATGTCAATTTATCATGCATATATATATATATATCGTAATTTGCTGCCTATAATTCGCAGATTATACGTTAAAAAATTTAAAATTTAAAATTTTTTTTCCTTTAAAGTTTAATTGAAAAAAAAAAAAAAAAATTAAGACCTTTCACTGAACTGCTTTTTGTGACGAACATTGTGAGAGAGAAAGAAAAAAAAAATAAATCCCTTGGATATAACGGAATAATAGTAGCACAATAATAATTATACATTTCCCAAAGTCTCTGTTACGTTTTTAGAAATCTCGCCAGTTTGAATTTGCTTTGATTAAAAACTCCAATCTCTTAACCGTAGATTTTCATTTTGCTGTTACCATAAATTGTTCTGAAGCACGGATAAATCATTTGAATACATTTGAACTCAAGGTGCGTCATCGAAGTATATCGACGAAGAAAAGTTAGTGATGAGTTCAGTGGTTCAAAGAAAGACGGTTTGCAGAGAATTTAAGAAAAGAGTTCGTCTCGTGTCGTCAGACAGAATAGTGCGGTTTTATCGAAATCTGGTAAAATTCCCAACATCTAAGCAAAAGCGTTGACTGTAAAGAATGAGTTCTCCAGTTACTGCCTGTCGAAAAGTCAAGTCAATCTGCTCAAATATGATGATTCTAGCAGTGATTTACAGGTTGCTAAAATGTGTGTGTGGGGAAGTGTTTTTCGAATTCCAACTGCTTCTGGTGGGAACGGTTCAACGTTCGACATAATGCGTAATAAATACATATATCCTAAAATAAGTGGTGCATATGAAGAAAAATGTTTCATATTTTTTGTTTAAGAATTTAATTAGAAACTGCAAAAAAAATGTTAGTTATTTTAAAGCATGGTTTCAAACTTGTGGAGGTACTGGGTGGTTATAATTAAAGTGACCCTATTCAGGCCCCTCTAGAACTCATACTGTCAATCGGATTTCGATGAAACTTGGTATATACGGTATGTGGACCTTGTGGAAAAGATTTCTGCAATAAAAATAGTTCAAAATTTGGCCCCCAGGTGGAATTGTGGAAGAACAAAGAAGGACAAAAAATTTGCCAGAGCCATTAAAATTTATTCAAGAACAGTATATGCTCAACATGTGTACCATTGACATCAATTACGTGTTGAAAGCGCATTATAGCGTGTTCAATGGTAGAGCGAAGAAACTCTCGAGGAATTTCAACAACATGGCATGTGGTGCTGGATTTCAACTTAGGTAAAGTCCTAATTTCCTCCATAACCACGATCTATTAGGAATCCCCACAGCCAGAAATCACAGCGATTTAAGTCGAGTGAACGAGGAGGCCAGAATTCGGAAAAGGTCTGGTTATTATACGATTCTCGCCAAAGTTAGCGCGAAGCAGTTCTTAGACTTAGTGCTCAAAGTGAGGAGTTGCTCCATTTTGCATAAAGACAGTGGTCTGCAAACATTGCCGTTCCTGTAATGCAGGAATGACCTATAATCGAAGGAATTCACTGTATCCCATACTATTTTCTCCATGGTCCATATACCGTATGTACCAAATTTCATCAAAATCCGTTAGGCAGAACGGGTTCTAGAGGGGTCTGAATAGGGTCACTTTAATTATAACCGCCCTGTACTTCAGACGTACATCTCAATTTAAACAAGTAATATAAAAAAAAAAATTAAGTCAATTCCTACTATTTTTTTTCACTACATTGCAGAAAGTACTTTAAAATAATTTTCATTCATTATTTTAAGTTTATCTGGCGCCATTTAGTGATAGATATATGCAACTTAAATCTAAAAAACTAAAATGAATGAATTAAATTTAATTACTGAATGAATATTTAAAAAAACTGTATTCACATCCAGTGTCATCCACTAAAAGTACAAAAAAAAATTTGTTTGAATTTGAGTGGATGAATAAAAAGTATTTTATTAAAGATTGGAAATTTGAACAAGATATATAGAGGGAGAGTGTGAGATAATAGAAGGAATTGAAAAAACAAACTACAATGCTGTTTTATTTGATAACTTTTTGAAATTTTCGTGATGAAAATTCTGATTTTTTACAATTAGGTATCTTGTTCTTTTTATTTTCAGTCATTTCATTTTTTTGTGTGCCATAGTCAGCCTACTGTGGTGAGTACTACAGTCAAGCACAAAGTTTCCAGTTTGCTGCTGTTACAATGATGCTCGATTTAAATTCCCAAATATTTTGCTTATATGATTAAAAATAACGCGCGACTTTACGTTTAAAATGAAACAGCGAGGTGTCATTACCTTTGCGAAATATCCGTTTCACGAATGCATCATGTATAAAAAGAAATATTTATTTTCAATTTATTGAATGGATATTAAAGAAAAACCAGTGGAAAAAAAATCATTTTTAAGGTTTCCATCTAAATCACAGCCGTGACACGAAATGTTATCAAATCAAGGCAAAACCGAATTCTTATTTCTGTAATAAATCTGTCAAATAGAACCCCGCTATTAAGTTTCGGCTTGAAATGGGCGATATTATCTGTCACATTCGAAGGAATGCGTGCTTGCACATTTCCAAATAAAAATTCCACTATGACGCGCTGCAATTTAAAGCTGCTTTAAGAGGACATTTCATTTCGTTTCATGTCAGGAGAAAGCTTGTTTTTTGACACATTTTACAGATTTCAGACTTAAAAAAAAAAAAAAAAAAATTCTTTTTGTTTTGATCCAACAGAAATTTCTCATATTATAATTAAAAACAAGTAATATCACAAATATTTTTAAGTCAATTCCTATTTTTTTTTCTCTATATTGCAGAAAATCATTCATTTTTTTAAAGTTTATCTGGCGCCATCTATTGGTAGATATATGCAACTTAAATCTAAAAAATATATAATTAATTAATTAAATTTAATTCATTAATATTTGTATTAACATCCAGTGTCATCCACTACAAGTTCAAACAAAAATGTATTTGAACTCGAGTGGATGAATAAAAAGTATTTTATGAACGATTGAAAATTTGAACAAGATATACACTGAAGTGACAAAAGTCATGGGATACCTCTTAATATCGTGTCGGCCCTCCTTTCGCCCGGCGAAGTGCAGCAACTCGACGTGGCATGGACTCAACAAGTCGTTGGAAGTCTTCTGCAGGAATATTGAGCCATGCTGTCTCGATAGACGTCCATAATTGTGAAAGCGTTGATGGTGCAGGATTTTGGGCACGAACAGACCTCTCGATGATGTCCCATAAATGCTCGATGGGATTCATGTCGGGCGATCTAGGTGGCCATATCATTCGTGGGAAATGTCCAGAATGTTCTTCAAACCAATCGCGAACAGTTGTGGCCCTGTGACATGGCGCATTGTCATCCATAAAAATCCCATCGTTGTTTGGTACATGAAGTCCATGAATGGCTGCAAGTGATCTCCAAGTAGCTGAACATAAGCATTTCCAGTCAATGTCCAGTCAGCAATTTCCAGTCGCACCAGAGGACCAAGTCCATGCCATGAAAAAACAGCCCACACCATTACGGAGCCATCACCAGCCTGAATAGTGCCTTGCTGACAGTTTGGGTCCATGGCTTCGTGGGGTCTGCGTCACACTCGTCCACACACTGCGCCTTGTACGTCCCACATTGATTTCTGCGGTTATTTGACGCAGTGTTGCTTGTCTGTTAGAATTTACGACTCCTTGCAGACGTCGCCGGTCCCGGTCGTTAAGTGCAGGCGGTCGACCACTGCGCTGTCCATGGTGGGACGTTATGCCTGAAATTTCATACTCTCGGCACACTCTTGACACAGTGGATCTGGGAATGTTGAATTCCCTAACGATTTCCGAAATGGCATGACCCATGCGTCTAGCTCCAACTAACATTCCGCGTTCAAAGTCTGTTAATTCCCGTCCTGCGGTCATCATCACGTCAAAACCTGTTCACATGAATAACTTGAACAGAAATGAAAGCTCTGCGCATTTATACCTGTTCTACGCGATGCTACTGCCATCTGAAAATTTGCATATTGCTATCCCATGACTTTTGTCACTTCAGTGTATAGAGAGAAAGTGTGAACTAATAGAAGGAATTGAAATAACGTGAAACTCTACGCTAAAATGAAATTCTGTAGAAAGATGTTATTACCTTTGCGAAATATCCATTTCACAAATGCATCATGTATAAAAAGAAATATTTATTTTCAATTTATTGAATGGATATAAGAAACTAGGAAAAAAAATCATTTTAAGGTTTCCCCTCTAAATCACAGTCGCGATATGACATGTTATCAAATCAAGGCGAAACCGAATTCTTATTTCTGCAATAAATCTCTCAAATAGAACCCCGCTATTAAGTTTTGGCTTGAAATGGGCGATATTATCTGTCACATTTCGAAGGAATGCGTGCTTGCACATTTCGAAATAAAAATTTCACTGCGCGTTTAAAGCTGCTTTAAAAAAGAAATTTCATTTCATTTCCAGTCATGAGAAAGCTGGTTTTTTGACACTTTTCAAATATTTCATACGTAAAAAAACGAAGAAAAAAATTTTTCTTTTTGTTTTGATCCAACAGAAATTTCTCATATTATAATTAAAAACAAGTAATATAAAAGACAAAATTTTTTAAGTCAATTCCTACTTTTTCTTCACTTTATTGCAGAAAGTTCTTTATAAATAATTTTCATTCCTTTTTTTAAGTTTATCTGGTGCCATCTATGGGTAGATATATGCAACTTAAATCTAAAAAAACCTAAAATTAAATAATTAAATTTATTTACTGAATGAATATTGGAAAAAACTGCATTAACATCAAGTGTCACCCACTACAAGTTAAAAAAAATGTATTTGTGCTTGAGTGGATGAATAAAAAGTATTTTATGAATGATGAAAATTTGAACAAGGTATATATAGGGAGAACGTGAGCTAATAGAAGGAATTGAAAAAGGAAAAAAAAAATTTAACTATAAATAATAAATTAATATAATGCTATTTATTATTATTATATATTACATAATATAATATTTATTAATATATTACATAACATTATACATTATTTATTAATATTATTATTTATTTTATAATTTATACATTGTAAATTATTTATTAAAAATTATATTATTTTTAATTTCTCACATTATAATTTCATCATGGGTGGTGGGGGGTGGGGTGGGCTCACTTATATTTTGTCACGGAACAGACTGTGGAAGAGGGGGGGAAGGGGTTTACTGACAGGAAGACGTTTAGGAGTAACTACTCCACATTTGCGAGTCGTAAGGAAGAAAACCCGAAACGCTGTCATTAGGTAGCCACACTAACGACACGAGATGCTTTATGTAGTACTTTGTCCTAATTTTCATGCGGCCTCATGGCCAACTGGTAAGCGCTCCGGCCGTTGGTACCAGAGGCTTCAGGTTTGAATGTTGGCGATGGCATGGATGTTTGTTGGTGGACACCTTTCGAATCGACTTTAAACCGCAGGATCGTAGTGTGTTGTATTGCTTATGTCCGTGCGCTGGTGCGCCACCTGGGTAGTGCTCAATGAGTCACAGCGGTGCAGCCCTTGCTTATGACATAAAGATGAGTTGTCTCTGTATTTCCAGGTGCATTAGAACAACAGCAAAATGCACAATGCTATTTTATTTCATAACCTTTTGAAATTTTCATGAATAAAATTCTGAATTTTTACAATTATCTTGTTCTTTTTATTTTCGATCATTTCTTTTTTTCAATTCCTTCTATTAGCTCACTCCCTATATATAATACACATATATATATTCCTATATTCATCCACTCCAGTTCAAGTACATTTTTTTAACTAGTATTGGATGACACTTGTTGTTAATACAGTCTTTTCAAATATTTATTCAGTAATTAAATTTAATTCATTAATTATAATTTTTTTTTAGATTTAAGTTGCTTATATCTACCAATAGATGGCGCCAGATAAACTTAAAAAAGTGAATGAAAATTATTTATAAAGTACTTTCTGCAATAGAGTGAAAAAAAGTTGGAGTTGACTTTAAATATTTTTTTTATTATATTACTTGTTTTTGTGCCATAGGTACTGTGGTAAGTACTACGGTCAACCACAAAGTTTGCGTCACAAAGTCAACCAACGTTACCAGTTTGAGGCCGTTAAAATGATACTCGATTTAAATTCCTAAATATTTTGCTTATATGATGGGAGATAATGCGATATTCTAAGCAAAAATGAAACATTGCAGCAAAATGCCATTAACTTTGCGAAATATCCATCTCACAAATACATCTTGCACAAAGAAAAATATTTATTTTCAATTTATTGAATGGATATTAAAAAAAAAAAAACAGAAAAAAAATCAATTTTAAGGTTTCCCATCTAAATCACAGCCGCGAGATATGACACGTTATCAAATCAAGGCGAAACCGAATTCTTATTTCTGTAATAAATCTGTCAAATAGAACCCGCTATTAAGTTTCGGCTTGAAATGGCACGATATTATCTGTCACATTTCAAAATAAAAATTCCACTACGCGCTGCAATTTAAAGCTGCTTTAAAAGGAAATTTCATTTCGTTTCCAGTCAGAAGAAAGCTTGTTTTTTGACACATTTTACTGATTTCAGATTAAAAAAAGTGCTGAAATCTGTTCGGCAAATTTCGAACAAATGTGTGAACATTGATGAACGGATGAATAAATTAATGTTTAATAATAGGAATAGGCCAATGTTTAATAATGCACTGGATTGAAAAAATGAACCATGAAAATGGATTTGCTTTCAAATTGTATCAACGCTTTAGTTTTCTTCATTTGCAGGAAGACAGTTTCACACTTCGGCGTATTTTCGGGGTCTGATGGCCGAGTGGCTAGCGCTCTGGTCCTCGGTACCACAGATTTCGGGTTCGTACCTGTTTCTAATCAAACAAACAAACATCCATACCACCGTTTCGTGACGGTGCCATGAATGTTTGTAGGGGTTCGGAATTTAATTTAAAGTGTATGTCCCGGCCTGTTTCGCCCTCGTGTCTACAAGATGACAATAGAGCCAATCGGCGTATTTTCATGCTGATGCATTGCTTGAATTGCTTCATAGCAGACGAGTTTACCTTTTGCACCATTTCATGTTTACATGAGGTAAAAAACATAATAAAATAAAGCTGTCGCAAAAATATATGAAAAAATAACAATTAAAAATGACATTTGACGGTATATGCGAAATCTTACTTCCATGACGAACCACAGCTGCTTCTTGGCGCCTTTTGGCGAGTGCAAGTAGGTGCCGTGGAATTCTGGCACCAGACCCTGCCCACCAACTGCAGAAAGGACGCCATACTCGGACTCGATCTCCAAGATGTTCTCTGCGATGTTGTTGATCAGCTTCACCGCCACTTTGTCGCCTGGAAAGAAAAATGCTGTTTATTTCTAAGATATATAGTAAGTGTAAGGGTTCAAAAGTTCAAGGTTCAAATACACTAAAATTCCTTTAATAAACACACAAATCAAAAACTTGAAAAGCAAAATCTATGACGACAGTGTGTGAAAAGAGGTTGTACAGGAAAGTCGTAAAACTGGAAAAAATTAATAAATCCAAAGGAAATCAATTTTAGCACGATAAAAAAATATGTACCCTTGACGTATTATATGTTATGTTCTTATATCGTATTCTTATATCTTCTCGTAGGAATGTTCATATATTCATGTATTCCATGTTATCGGAATAAGTTGTTAGATGTGTCTTCGTTTTAGATCCAGTCATCTAGCTAGTAGAAATAGCGGTTTATAATATTTCTAAAATAAGTATTCCTTGATAAAACTATCTACAGGATTTTGTAATTTATTAATTTACACTACTGGCCATTAAAATTGCTACACCAGGAAGAAATGCAGATAGCAAAATGATATTTATTGAACAAATATGTAATATTAGAAATAACAAGTGATTCAATTTCCAAGAAACTTGGGAGCATAGATCCTGAGAAATCAGTACCCAGAACAACCACATCTGGCAGTCATAACAGCACTTATACGCCTGAGTATTGATTCAAACATAGATTGGATGGCATGTACAGTTACAGATGCCCATGCAGCCTCAACATTCGATGCCACAGCTCATGAACCGTAGTGACTGGCGTATGGTGAAGAGCCAGTCGTTCGGCAACAACGGACCAGACGTTTTCTACTGGCGAGAGATCTGGTGAATGTGCAGGCCAGGACTCGTTTTTGTAGACAGTTTTATAGTATTAAACTTGAATGTTGCATGATTCGACAAAGAACATGCCATGATTTTGCCATGGAATATACGCTGTTGGGGATTATGCTAGATTATTTATTCCGAAGACCGAAAATGACACTTGCAAATAATATGGCACTGCAGTTTGGTTTGGTCTGTAGCTCTACGGCCATCTTGTGCACACGAAGTTTAAACAGACCGGGACCTACAGCTTAACGTGGATTCTGAACCACTTACAAACATCCATGTCACCACCAAGATTCTTGGCACTGTGATTATAGGTAAAAAATTACGGTCCTTACTGGCCATCCAAAGTACACTAAATTTGTTGGCATAAAATTCTGTACTAGATACTTATACATAAAGTTAATATGACCCTTCAATACTTAAAATTAGAATGAGCTTTATGATATGAAATTTGAATTTAATCTTTCTTTTAAATTATTATCTCTAAAATAATTTAGTAAAATCCTATTTTAGGACCCGAATTATTTCGCAATTATAAAAAAAAGATGCCAAATGAGCAACTTGTTTCGATAAATTTTTCTCAAAATAAATGCCAATTAGAATTAAAAATATCAGGTCTCGCACCGCGGAAAACAGTGGTAAAATGACAGAAGAAATTCTAAGTATCGAACAAGAATTTATTATTTCTTATAGAAGAATTAAAGTTATTAGTAGCTTATTAACTTCGTAACTGGTTTTGTGAACCAGGGGCGGCCAAACCAAATAATCTTGTGGGGCGACTTTGAAAATGCATCCTAACTTCAAGGGCTGTATATAAAATTGTATATCCCCCTATTAGATTTAGACTCACTATACACATTTTTTTGGAGTGAACAATTGAAACATAATGAGTTATTATTACTGTGAGCACTACTATTCTAACTTGCAAACGTAGGTAATATAATAATAATGCTACGAAACGCACATTATAAAGAAATATATAACACTAGAAATGAAATATAAAAAATATATAAATATAAACGAAATAAATAAAAAATGAAATCATTAAAAAATATTTATTTTACTAGTGCGATAGGTGTTTCTCCACTCTTTCACTTAGCTTTTGCAAATCGATCTCCATTTGGGTATTGGTACATCGTAATGGATGTTTCAGGTAAGCGTATCTTTTGTTTGAGCTTGTTTTGTGTTGGGTCCATTTCATTTTCGAAAAAAAAAAAAACCAATTCGCAGGTGTAAGTTGAACTAAAAGCGCTAACAATTTGCACTAAGAGTCTGGTTTGCTCTGCTATCAATAATCAATTGTTCTTATTTAGGAATGGTCACTGCGTCACTGAGGTCTCTTAAAGTGAAACGTAGAACCTGTTACATCAGGCTTTTCAAGATGCGTCGCATCACGAGTTCGCAGAATATAATTTAATTATTCCGAGAACTCATCAATAAAACAGGCAATATATGTCTCGCAAGAATATTATTTTAAAATCAAAGTTCATTTTTTTCTCATCATTCCGACAGTTCATTTTTGAATATATGTGTAACATACGTAATGTAATTTTTTGATACATTGGTTTTCACTACTTTGGCCATTATAAAATAAATATATTTCTTAAAAATGGGATAAATCTCACTTGCCGGAAAAATATTCTAGTCGGGCCACAGGCGGCCCGCCGGTTGGCCACCCCCGTTGTGTACCATTGTCGGTTTGGTGAAAGTGGGTTTCTTAAAAGGGTCTCACACAATAATTAAATTAAAACAATTTTTATTCGATACTTATCGAAATTGTGTATGACCGAAAGCACAAAATTATTTTTATTTATATTTATTATTTATTTATTTATTATTAATGTTATTATTTCAATCAATCAAACATTAATTTTTCAATGTTTATCAAAGAAAATATTAGATCAGTAATACTTTTTAATGAATTCGCAACTCTGTGAAAAAAAAAAAAAAAATGGGCTACTTGTTTCGATAAATTCTTCTCAAAATAAAGGCCAATTAGAATTAAAAATACTAATTCTCTTACAGTGATAAAACAGTGACAAAATGGCAGAAGAATTTCTTAATATGGAACAGGGATTTATTATTTTTTAATAGAAGAGCGAGTCTGCCGTATACTTCTGAAATGTTTATATATCTTATTTCGTATATTGAATATATATTTGAGTTTTGTGAATTCATTAAAAAGCAATATTGATCCATTATTTTGTTTGATAAACATTAAAAAATTAATGTTTGATTAAATGAAAAAATAATAAAATAATATTAATAATAAGTAAAATAAATTAATGAATAAAAAATATGAATAAAAATAGTTTTTTGTTTTCCTCCATACACAAGTTCTTTAATTATCGTATCATCGTATCATATATCGTATCATCGTATATTATTGTATAATCATATAATCTTATCCTCGTATCATATATCGTAATCATATATCGTAACATCGTATATTATTGTATCATCATATAATCGTATCATATATTGTAATCATATGTCGTATCATATATTGTAATCATATATCGTATCATCGTATATTATCGTATTATCGCATATAGTCTAATAATTTCTTGTATACTATCGTCGGTTTGGTGAAAATGGGTTGCTTAAAAGGTCTCAACCCATAATTTAACTAAAACAATTTTTTTCGTTAATTAAAGAAATTGTGTGTGAACAAAAGCACAAAATTATTTTTATTCATATTTATTATTGATTATTTTATCATTTTAACATTTTTCCAATGAATCAAAAATTAATTCTTCAATGTTTATCAAAAAAAATATTTGATCAATATTACTTTTAAATGAATTCACAAATTGTGCTACTTGTTTTAACATATTCTTTTCAAACTAAATGCCAATTAGAATTAAAAATAGCAATTCTCGGACGATGTAAAACAATGATAAAATGGCAGAAGAAACTCGTAATATCGATCAGGAATTTATTATTTTTTATAGAAGAATTAAAAACTATAGCGCATAAAACAACGAAGCTGCCGTATACTTCTGAAATGCTTATACATCTCATTTTGTACATCGAATTTTTTTTCACAGAGATGTGAATTCATTAAAAAGCAATATTGATCCAATATTTTGTTTGATAAACGTTGAAAAATCAATGTTGGATTGATTGAAAAAATGATCGAAAAATAATAAAATAATATTAATAATAAGTAAAATGAAAAAATAAATAAATAAATATGAATAAAAATAATTTTGTGCTTCACTTCATACACAATTTTTTTAATTATCGTATATTATCGTATAATCGTATCATATAGTATAATCATATATCGTATCATCGTATAATCGTAACATCGTATTATATATTGTATCATCATATATTATTGTATCATCATATGATCGTATCATATATCGTATCATCATATGATCGTATCATATATCGTATCATCGTATATTATGGTATACACTCGTATAATTTCTTGTATACCATCGTCGATTTGGTGAAAGTGGGTTTCTTAAAAGGGACTCGACCAATAATTTAATGAAAACATTTTTTTGTCGATAATTAAAGAAATTGTGAATAATAAATGAAATGAACGATAATGCAATGAACGATAATTGCGATAATGAACGAAAGCACAAAAATATTTTTATTCATATTTATTATTATATTAATTTATTATTAATTTTACATTATAATTTTTCAATTAATCGAACATTAATTTTTTCAATGTTTATCAAACAAAATATTTGATCAATAATACTTTTTAATGAATTCACAAGTCTGTGAAAAAAATTGCTGGATAAACATTGAAACATTCATGTTAGATTAATTGAAAAAATAATTGAAAAATAATAAAATAATAATAAGTAAAATAAATTAAGAAATAAATAAATATTAATAAAAATAATTTTGTGCTTTCCTTCATACACAATTTCTTTAATTATCGTATATTATCGTATCATAGATCATACTTATCATATATCGTATCATCGTATAATAGTATCATCATATAATCGTATCATATATTGTAATCATAATTCGTATCATCGTATATTATCGTATTACCGTATATACTCGTGTAATTTCTTGTATATCATCGTCGGTTTGGTGAAAGTGGTTTGCTTAGCCCATAATTCAATTAAAACAATTTGTTTTTATTATTTTTCAATTATTTTTTTCAAAGTTTATTAAACAAAATTGATCAATATTACTTTTTAATGAATTCACACCTCTGCGGAAAAAAAAAATCGATTTTTTTTTTTGCCCCTACAAAAACCGAAAAAGGAACAAAAGACTGAAATTTCGACACCAGTAATAAGTATTCTAAATGTGATCTCCGAAATAACACGATAATAATAATAAAAAAAAAGTTTCACGCAGCCCGCGTTTCTAGAGTAAAAATTGATAGAACGTCTTATTAGAGTTTCCTGACACGAAGCCCCATCAGAAAGATTCTCCCGCCACCAGAAAGAAGCTCACTTAAAACTTCGATTAAAGTTCGCGGACTTCTACCGAGAAGTTCTTCTTCCATGAGTGAGGGATACATAAAATATTAACTCTGAGGTCGATACCTCATACATTTCATGATCGGGAATCTTTAAAGCTGGCCTTGTGGAAAAAAAGAAGTGTTTTTGAACTATCTATGGATGTATCGATAAAAAGAATTTTTGTACATAAATTAATTATTTATTTAGATCAGTGGTTCCAAAAAAATTTATTGGACTTACCGACCTCTTTTTAAAAAAATTACTCACTGGACACCTTTTTGAAATGTACGCATAGAAAGATATAATAAAAACAAGTAATATAAAAAAAAAAAATTTAATGTCACTGTAAATTTTTTTTCACTATATAGCAGAAATTCCTTTATAAATAATTTTCATTCATTTTTTTAAAGTTTATTTGGCGACAACTATGGGTACATATATGCAGCTTAAATCTAAAAAAACCCCTAATATTAATGAACTAAATTGAATGAATGAATTAATGTGGGAAAAAAACTGTATTCAAATCCAGTGTCATCCACTCCAAGTTAAAAAAAATGTATTTGAACTGGAGTAGATGAATAAAAAGTGTTTTCTGAGATCTGAACAAGATATATATAGGGAGAGTGTGAGCTAATAGAAGGAATTGAAAAAGGAAACTTGAACTCAAGCGTTTTTGAACTCTCCATGGATGTATCGAAATTAGAATTTTGAGCATAAATTAATTAATTATTTATATCAGTGGTTCCAAAAAGTTTTTTTGGATCTACCAACCCCTTTTAAAAAAATGGCTCACTATCCACCTTGAAAATCTACCTTTTTGAAACTTACATATAGAAAGATAAAGTTAAAAAAAAGCGTGTGTTTTCAATTATGTCCATAAAATGTGCAATCTATACACATAATAAATACTACTGTGCCCAAAAAGTAAAACCAGTTTTCAATTTAAATTTCCCGGGCATATGGTATTGCCATTTTTTATTGTCTTTTTTAGGTTGCTGGCACTGTCCTCGACATCTGTGGTAAATTTGAGGTCAAAATAGTCATTAGTGTTTAAGTGACGCTCGGCTTTGGGAGACACTCAAACTGATTCAGGCGATTTTTGAAATGCCTGCATTCATTGAGCAAAGAACTTGCATTCAACTTTTTTTTGCGGAAACGTATAGAATGTCGCAGAAGGTATTCGGTGAGCATTTATATATCGGAAGGAGATGTTTAGAAGTTTTATAAACAGTTCAAAGAAGGCAGAGAACGCGTTGAAGACGAAGAGCCCTCTGGTCGACCACCAACTTCAACCGACGAAGCTTACGCCCAAAAATTATTAATCGTAATTATTATTTGCTGATTATTAACCGTAATTATTATTATTGGAAAGATTTGCTGCTTGCAAACCGTCGAGACCTTGCTGATAATGTTGGAATTTCAAAAGGATCGGTCCATTCCATTTTTGGCCTCGTCAAATCTCGATTGGTACCGAGACCACTGAATGCGCCAGCTCACACTGCATTGATTACTATTTAGTTTTAAAAAAATTATTAGGTCACCAATGAAAACTAATTAGGTCATCATAAAAATTCCTACATAGGTCAACAAAATATTTTTTTATTTTAGTTCCTTTTTATTAAATAATTACGATTAATATAAATATGTATATGCATAGGACAGAATGACACTATTAAGTGGCAAAATAGAAAGCGAATTTCCTTGCAATGTTCCATTTTCCTTTCTATACATAGTGGTAATTAAATTAATCTCAATTAAATTTGATGAGCTAACTAATATTGAAAAACTGTATTAACATCTAGTGTCATCCACTACAAGTTAAAAAAAATGTATTTGAACGTGAGGGAATGAATAAAAAGTATTTCATTACCGATTGAAAATTTGAACATGATATATATAGGGAGAGTGGGAACTAATAGAAGGAATTGAAAAATAATCGTTATAGAAAGTTTATCGTTCATAGAAAGGTTCATTTATTAAAAAAAAACTGCAATTTTACGGAAACAAAAATATCATAAACAACGGAATATCCATAAAATAATTCGATAAATGAAATTATTATAAGCATTCTGAGCAACTTTCATTATTCAAAGTTGGTTATATTCAAATATACCTCACAACTTTCCGAAGAATTTTGAAATTTAAATATTTTTTATCCTTTCTCTTCCCATTCTAAATTAAACTCATTGTTTATTGAATATGGATTAAAAGAACCCCCCTTTTATTTTTCTCTCATAATAATAATGATTTTTTTATTTTCGCTTTGATTCCAATTACAGTTTTATTAATTTTCTCTTTCGTAAATATATCTTGGTAGCAACATTTTTTAAAGCAGTTGAAAAAAAAAACTTGTTTTCAAAAGATATTTAAAAACTTATTTTCATTATGGGAGATTAAAGCCTACAAGAAATTTAATCCCTGTGCCCAATATACAAAAAAAAAGTGTTAAAATAAATCAAAGCGTTCTGATATCAGAGCCCATCTTTATCTCACAAGTAATGAGCTGGTTTTTTTGATAAATTAAAATTAATAAATTAAATTTAAATATATTTGATCCTATCTCTCCCCATTTTAAATTAAAACTCATTGTTTATTAAAACAAGGATTAATTGAAATCCCCTGTTTCATTTTTCTCCCATAATAATAATAATATTTTTTTATTATTTTCGCTTTGATTCCATTTATAGTTTTATTAATTTTCTCTTTCGTAAATAGATTTTGCAGCTACATTGTTTAGAGCAGCTACAAAAAAAAAAAAAAACGTGCTTTCAAAAGATATTTAAAAACTTATTTTCATTATGGGGGATTAAAATCTACAAGAAATTTAATCCCTGTGCCCAATACAGAAAAAAGTGTTAAAATAAATCAAAGCGTTCTGATATCAGAGCCCATCTTTATCTCACAAGTAATGAGCTGGTTTTTTTGCTCATTAAAAGTAGAACCGTTTTCTTCCATCGACTCTCTTTATTTATAATTAAGTAATTAAGTCAGTTTTTTTTAAAAGTTGTGTTAGCAAAAGGCTTATTGGTAATTGATCTAACATACTAATTATGAAAGTGTTTTCTGACGATTGTTCAAATTTTACGAGCTGATTTTATTAAATAATTAGCTACGGTTTTTTTTTCTTGCAAATGCATTTATTTGAGTTTATGAGGATACATTTTACCGAGAATTTGAGCTAATGATTCATGTTCGCTCTATAATTTAATCTTGCTATGCATTTTAAGAAACATTTTATTCAACTTGGATTTAATTCATTAGAAAGATGGTTTCAGTTTTTATTCAACATGAATTTTATTTAGTTGGAACATAGATTCAATTTTATCAACATGGATTTTACCTTAAATTTTTATTTAACATTCAATAATAAATCTTTATCCAACATGGAATTTTTATTCACTATGTATTTTTTATCAACAACATTATTCAGCATTGACATTTTTGTTCGACGTGTATCAAAATGTTTGTGGAGATGAAAAATGAGGGTGACCCTGTGAAAGATTGACATAAAGAGTCCACCTAGGCTTTTTTTTTTAATAATTAGTATTTTTTTTTTGGAAAAAATGAAATATATATAGGGAAAGTGTGAACTAATGGTAGGAATTTAAAAAAGAATCGTTATAGAATGTTTATCGTTTATAGAAATGTTCATTTATTAAAAAAAAAGTGCATTTTTAAGGAAACAAAAAACGTCATAAACAACGGAATATCCATAAAATAATTCGAGGAAATGAAATTATTATAAGCATTTTGAAAAAGAAAAACCACTTTTATTAATCAAAGAGGATAAGAGATCTAATGGTTCATTCAAAGAGGATGAGGCTTCGTTATTCACAATTTTTCGATTAACTTTAAATATTTTTGATCCCATCTCTTCCCACATTAAACTTATTGTTTATTAAAACAAGGATTAAAAGAAATCCCCGTTTCATTTTTTCTCTCATAATAATAATAATTTTTTTATTATTATTTTCTCTTTGATTCCAATTATAGTTTTATTAATTTTCTCTTTGGTAAATAGATTTTGGTAGCAACATTGTTTAAAGCAGTTACAAAAAAAAAACGTACTTTCAAAACATATTTAAAAAATTATTTTCATTACAAGGGATTAAAGTCTACAAGAAATTTAATCCCGGTCCCCAACACAAAAAAATGTGTTAAAATAAATCAAAGCGTTCTGATATCAGAGCCCATCTTTATCTTGCAAGTAATGAGCTGGTTTTTTGCTCATTAAAAACAGAACCGTTTTATTCAATCAACTCTCTCTATTTATAATTAAGTAATTAAAATATTTTTTTTTAAGTTGTGTTAGCAAAAGCCTTATTGGTAACTGATCTACCATACTAATTATGAAGTGTTTTATGCTCATTGTTCAATTTTTACGAGTTAATTTTATTAAATAATTAGCTAAGGTTTTTTTTCTTGCAAATGCATTTATTTGAGTTGATGAGAATACATTTTACAGACATTTTGAGCTAATGATTCATACCCGCGCTTTAATTTGATCTTTCTATCCTTTTTAAGAAAATATTTATTCAACTTGGATTTAATTCATTAGAAAGATGGTTTCAGTTTTTATTCAAACATGGATTTTATTTATTTGAAACATTTGAATTTTCCCCTAAATTTTTATTTAACATGCAACGATGAATCTTTATTCAACATGGATTTTATTTATTTGGTGCAATTTTATAAGGGGCCTGAATGGCCGATGGCTAGCGCTCTGGCGCTCGGTACCACAGGGTTCGGAATCCACTTTAAACTGTAGGTCCCGGTCTAATAGGATCGCAGAGCGTTGCGGGTACATTGTTACTCCGCGTCCGTATCTTCAAGTTACATGCGCCCCCTGGGTAATGCAAAGTGAGTAACGTCGGTGCAGCGCTTGCCTTAAGGTATACAAGACAACTGTCTAAGTGTGTGCCAGCTCCATTAGAACAACAACAGCAAATAAAACACTAAGAGCTTCATATAAAAAAAAGTTCATTTATTAAAAAAAACTTAAGGAATCAGAAAAAATCATAAACAACAGATTATCCATAAAATAATTCGATAAATGAAATTATTATAATAATTTTGAAAAAGAAAAAACACTTTTATTCTTTAAAGTGGAATCGATTCAAAACTGTCTCACGATATTTCGAAGAACTTTGAAATTTTAAAATATTTTTGATCCCATTTTAAATTAAACTCATTCTTTATTAAAACAAGGATTAAAAGAAAGCCCCGTTTCATTTTTCTCTCATAATAATAATTATTTTTTATTATCTTTGCTTTGATTCCAATTACAGTTTTATTAATTTTCTCTTTCGTAAATAGATTTTGGTAGCAACATTGTTTAATGCAGTTATAAAAAAACCATGCTTTTAAAACATATTTAAAAACATATTTTCATTTTGAGGGATTAAAACCTACAAGAAATTTAATCCCTTCTCCCCAATATACAAAAAAAAGTGTTAAAATAAATCAAAGCGTTCTGATATCAGAGCCAGCTTTATCTCCCAAGTAATGAGCTGCTTTTTTGCTCATTAAAAGCAGCAATTTTGCTCATTTTCTTCAATCAACCCTCTTTATTTATAATTAAGTAATTAAAGCATTTTTTTTTTTAAAGTTGTGTTAGCAAATGGCTTATTGGTAATTGATCCAACATACTAATTATGAAGTGTTCTCTTGTGATTGTTCAAATTTTACGAGAAGATTTTATTAAATAATTAACTAAGATGTTCTTTTTTGCAAATACATTTATTTGAGTTTATGAGGATACATTTTGCAGAGATTTTGAGCTAATGATTCATGCCCGCGCTTTAATTTGATCTTGCTATCCTTTTTAAGAAAGATTTTATTCAAGTTGGATCTAATTCATAAGAAAGATGGCTTAAGTTTTTATTCAAACATGGATTTTATTTATTTGGAACAAAGATGCAATTTTATCAACATGGATTCTGCCTTGAATTTTTATTTAAAATTCAACAATGAATTATTCAATACGTATTTTTTATCAACAGCATTATTCAACACTGACAATTTAATTCGATGTGGTTTAAAACTTTTATGAAGAAGATAAATAAGGATGATCATGTAAAAGATGGTCCTAATGTATATTTCTTTTTTAGTAATGAGACGCATTTTTTTTTGATATTATAAATAAACAAGTAATAAAAAAATTTAAAAATCTTTAAGTCCTTTCCTTCTTTTTTTCACTCTATTGCAGAAAGTCCTTTATGAATAATTTTCATTTATTTTTTAAAGTTTATCTGGCGCCATCTATTGGTAGATGTATGCAACTTAAATTTAAAAAATCTAAAATTGATTAATTAAATTTTATTACTAAATTAATATTTGAAAAAACTGTATTCACATTAAGTGTCGTCCACTACAAGTTCAAGTGTATCTGAACTGTATCAAAAGTGCATTTGAACTGGAGTGGATGAATAAAAAGTATTTCATGAACGATTGGAAATTTGAACAAGATATATATAAGGAGAGTGTGAGCTAATAGAAGGAATTGAATAATATTAGAAATAATATTAAGATTCGATAGTGATTGAAATAGAGTTGTTTGCATACAACGAATCAACTGCTAGATGAATACAAAGAGAAAGAATTTCTGGAGTCATCTTAAAAAAGAATTACTTCTTCCAGTTCTTGAGAATTGTACGGGGTAAAGTTATATTTAAAAATTTCCTGGGTTCACAGACGGAAATATTAAGGAGGTGGTTAATTACAGGACAGACAAGAACGATTGCTATTGCGAACATATTGCCTATATATATATATATATTATAGATCTTGTTAAAATATATCTTGTTCAGTTATTTTATACTTGAAATATTTAACCTTTATTGAAATTATTCAAAATTCCTCAGAGACGAATATTTAGAAGTCACTATTTCCTGTTTTGTAAAATAAATAATTAATATTACAGCCATAAATTATTTTAACAAAAGAAAAAAAAATGATGAACATACTAATTTACTGTTTTCCATTTAATATTTATTTAAATTGTAGCGTGACACTTTTTAAATGAATTTATTTATGGTAGAAATTAAGACTTATTTTACTTGAATAAAATCCTTTGATAATTTCTGGTAACAATTACAGCGATCGTGGTTTTTAAGACTTGTTTTGGTTTTTGCATATTTTTACACGAAAAGGAAATTATTTACAAATAAACTTTTTTGTATATTCCTTATTTTTAATATTTCTTGGGCGTATTATAACCAACCAAGCAACCAACATCAAAATAATACAATACTTGTTAAAAAAACATTTTATACCTTTTTTTTTCAATTTTATTTTCAGGTAATTTTGTAATGTATCTGAATTCTTGTTCACACTGTTTGGCAGAAATTGTTTGAATAATTGTTTAAAAAATAGATCTTGGAAAATTTGTAGAGATTCTGGAATTCAAACTAAATATAAGCCTGATGAATTTCTTTATTTTTTCTTGAATACGTGAATAATATAATCCATTAAAAACAAAATATCTATTTTATTGAGTGAAAAAAAATAAACCTATGTTTTAACAAATTTCTTTAAAATAAATTAGAAATCCTCTTACGAATTTTAGTCAACGCGTAATTTTTACTAGACAACACGATATTGGGTGGCCAACCCGCGGCCCGCCTTGAATATTTGGTCGGCCCTTAAGATGTATCGCACTTTTATAAAATATATTTATTTTATAATGGTCAAAGTAGCGAAAACCAATGTATTCAAAAAGTACATTATGTGTGCACCCATCTATTCAAAAATTGACTGTCGAAATGATGAAAAAATTATTCTTTGATTTTAAAATTATATTCTTGAGAATATAGGACAGATATTGGTTGTTTCATTTATGAGTTTACAGTTATAAGTTCGCAGAATAATTAAATTGTATTTAATGAAAATTTTGCATCGATTTGCAAAAGCTAAGTGAAAGAGTGGAGAAATACATATCGCACTCGTAAAATAAATATTCTTGAATGATTTCATTTTCTTATATTTATATTTATAAATATTTTATATTTCATTTTGAGTGTTGTATATATCTTTACAGTGTGCACTTATTATCATTGTTAATATGGTATCTATGTTTACATGTCGGAATACTAGCAAACGCAATAACAATAACTTAGTTTTTTACACCAAAACAATTTCTCTAGTGAGTCTCAATCTAATAGGAGGATGTATAATTTTATACGCTGCTCGCGGAGTTGCGATGCATTTCCAAAGTGGGCCGCAACATCATTTGGGTTAGCCACCCCTGCTTTAGAGCAAACATAACATGCTTCTTGTTCGCCTTTTTCTTTGTAGTTGAACGAAAGTACTGTTCGCCTGGCGATTTTTGGCAACACTATTTACTGTCGGCTATTGTTACTTTATGGTGTTTGGCGCGGAAGAAGACCAAAGGTACGATCCTACAACGACTTTCAAAAGAAATGGTTCATTTCTTCAACTGTCAATAAATGTAAATTTCATTTTTCTAAATAATATTAATTTATATTCTATTCATATATTTTCCATGCAAAATGATTAAAAGCTAAAATATTCATTTACTTGAACTTTTTGTGATATTTTATTATATTTCATAGGAAATGATCTGATGATGAACGAACATTTCTTTAGCAAGAACATAGTTCAATAAATGTTGGACTTGAGAAGAATTTATTTCTTCAGAATTACTTCGTAACATATTTGCATTTTTTATATAAAAGCGAGCAGGAGAAAGGAGCCAAGCGAGCCGGCAATGCAGCGCCAAATATAGTACGAAACGGAGGGACTAGGTTTGATGCTTTACGGTAATTCTTTGCACACTCTATGATAATTTGAACCGGGACCTACAGTGTAACGGGGATTCCGGACCACTAAAAAACATCCATGCCATCGCCAGGATTCTAACCTGTAGCCCGTGGTACCAAAGGCCAGAGCCAATTGGCCATCAGGCCGCCGGAAAAGGAAGGGAGATGTTTGCCCCATTCTTTTGCTTTTTTAGAATATATTTGGTTTATCGCTCTACGCTCATCTTGTGCACACTTTGGGCTAAACAGACCGGGACCAACTGCCTGAAAGTAGATTCTGAACCACTCACAAAACATCCATGTCATGGATTCAAACCTGAAGCCTTTAGAATAGGAGGGCACGTTCTATTTCATTACTACTCTATGGTAGCGTATAACAGGAAGTCTGAACGTAAATGACCTCGCTCAATTCCTGATTTTTAGTAAAAATGATCAAATATTTTTTATTGTTTAATTTTAAAGATCAGACCTTTAACTTTCGAAGACAGTTTCGAGTTTGCTTCTAGGCTGTTACAGGTAGACATACATTGGGAGTTGTTAAGATACAGATTTCACGTACTCAAAACGTTAAAATTACTTTTAGAAATATTTTTTTTTTTTTTTGCTGCACCACCATTTGATAACAAATTATAATTATTAGAATCACTTTCAGAATCAAATGAAATTTCAATTCTATGTATGCCATTTATTTCATGCATTTCAGAATAACGTCTCTTTTAATTCAGTGCATGCAGAACTGACATAGGTCTACATGTGTACAAGTCAATGTGATATGCTTTTACAAATTTTTTCAGTAAGGATTATTTTCATTAAGTTAAAAAGTACATTATTTTACCAAAATTTAACAAAAAATATTCATGCATGGGTTTTAATATTCATGATTTTAATTTTTTTTAAGGACCTGATTTAACAACAGGTTACAAAAAACTGTCCATGAAACATAATACTGTGCCCAAAAGGTAAAACCAATTTTCAATTTAAATTTCCCCGGTATATGGAATTTCAATTTTTTTTCCTTTTTAGGTTGCTGACACTGTCGTTGATATCTGTGTGGAATCTCATGTCAAGATATTCATGAGTGCTTGAGTTACGCTTGGCTTTGTGAGACGCTGAAACTGGTTCGGGCGATTTTTGAAATGTCTGATTTCTTTGAGCAAAGAACTTGCATTACATTTCGTTGAGACGCAGATGCAGACGCAGAGAATGTTGCAGAAGTTGAATGTTCCTATATCGGAAAGAAATGTTTACAAGTGGTATAAACAGTTCGAAGAAGGCAGAGAACTTAACAATGTTGGCTTTAAACGGGGCCTACATTGTCCTAATTTTCGATAAAAAAACAATTAAAATTCAGTTGTTGTTGGGCTCCGTTTTCAAATGTTTATAGAACAAGGATTGTTCCCCCAAAAGTGTTGTTCAGTTTTGCTGTACAGATGGCAGTGCTGGACCGTAACAGAATTTAAGACTTTTTCTACATGTCTACTGTCTATTGTGAATAATAGGTACAGAATGACTAAAATGATTGCTACTCATAAAGCTCTAAAGATGCTTGAAGTAATGGTTTATGAGTATTTAAAGTAAACAAGTAATATAAAAAAATTTCCTAAAAAGTCAATTCCTACTTTTTTCCCCTATATTGCAGAAAGTCATTTATAAATAATTTTCATTCATTATTTTAAGTTAGAAAAAATTATCTCTCTCTCTTTCTCCTACACACTTTCCAACTCTCTCACTCATCTATTCGCATGTTTCATTTTCCATTGTGTTCCCTCCTTCACTCCGACTGGAACCCAGAATAAAAAAAGAATCTAAAAAAGAAATTTTTTTCCAGCGATCTACACACTTCGCCACTGACGGTATTGATCCCTAATGTATATCCTAATAAATATCTTATAGAAGAGAAATTTTTTTCGTCCACATAAAACTAAAATTAATAAAATTTAATGAATATTTGAAATAAGTTAAAAAAAATTGTATTTGAACTTGAGTGGATGAATAAAAAGTATTTTATGAACGATTGATAATTTGAACAAGATATATATAGGGAGAGTGTGAACTAATAGTAGTAATTGAAAAAGCTAGTAAAAATTTTAATGTTTAAAAGCATTTTAGGGATTTAAAATTAATTTTTTTAATTTTAACTAAATATGCTGTTTAAAAAGACATTTTTCAAAATGTGTTTCTAAAAGAACACAGTCAAAAATTTGACCATGAGTGTGAACTAATAGTAGGAACTGAAAAAGATAAAATTCTCACCTTTCTGTTTATCGGTGGCAGCAAGGACCCTGGCGCAACTTCCGACTCCGAGGAGTTCCTGCAGTTCGAACCTGCCCCCAGGGGTGGGCAGCTCCTCCAGGTGGATGATCTGGCTCACGGGGTCCATGGACTTGCGTCGCGCTGTCGAGGGGTCGCTAGGGTCTTCCAACATGCTCTCACCTCTTGATATGGGTTGAAATGTGACACTTATACACTCGCCTGGTGTCGGCAATAAGACCAGAACGGTTTGGAAGATAAATTTACAACTTTTCTCCAATAAATCTGTAGACCAATATAGATCTTCTGAGGGAAGTGTAATTGCAGTTATTTTTCACAAAGGGTAATTATTTTTCACGGAAAAGAAAAGGAAAATTGCTTCAAAACAAAGAAACAGTCTGCATTTTCAACACATAAGAAGTTTTTGCTTATAGCAAGGTACGTTGATTTGATGTTTGAAGTTGTTATCTTGCATCAAAGATATATTTGAAATAATCGAAAGATATTTGGAACAGAAAAGTTCGATAAAACAGAAATTTTCTTTAAATATAGGTCAGGTTTTATAAAGTTTACGTATATGGAATATATTTTTGAATTTGAGAATCAAAGTCTGAATAAATTATTTAGATACAGTGAATTTTTTTTACTCATATACATCCGTTTTAAGTTAGAAAATGTTTCTTCTCATTGAAACAGGAGAAATAAAAGCTCAGTCATTGATTAATTTTTCTTTTGTATTCTTTATCAAAAATAAATACTTTGTTTTTGCAAGTATTTTTTTCAAAGTATCTCACAAAGTCAAAATTTTAATAATTGTTCACGTTTTGGCTTGCTTATTTTTGACAAGATAACTTTTCAATTTAGTATAAATCAGCAAAACAACAAAACATTCTTTTCTTACCAAAGATAATTATGAACAAGAATATTTGAAGCTTTCATAGAGTTCTTCTATTGACATCATGTCATTATTTCACCAAACAAGCTTCACTTTTGATTAACTGCTGATTGCATATTATTCTTCAGAATAAGTTGTGTCCGACTTGAATCTGGAAATTAGAACAATGTCCAATTGGGGGATCTATTTCGAATGGCCCCCTTCACTTAAAACAATCGAATCCGGCACTTACTTGGACAATCCGGACATGCTTTAGTCGCTCGTTGTCGGAATTCCAACCTGGCCGATGTTTGTTGTAAAGTTTTCGATGAAAGCGTTTCCCTGTTCGCCAATTACGTGGTCCATTGAAAAGGAGTTGAGATGTTTGTTCGCTGATCGGGGGTGGAGGGTTGGCGCGAAAAGGTCAGCGGTGCACCTCTATCTCGGGTACTTGTTCTGGCTGCGTGTATACCTGTCAGATTATTTCGGTTGACAAAATCGCCCGGCGGGTGTAGGGCTTCCCGAATCAATTCCTCTCTTCGGGATTAGCGATCGGTAGGGGACTGTGCACCAGTCGATTTTGAAATCGAGTTTGCCCAAAGGGTCTTTTTTTTTCAAAGGGGTATCTTTTCAACATTTTTTTTTATATCTTATACCAAATCTACCATCCAGAATTAACTACCATCCATTAATTACCATCCAGTATTAATTACCATCCATTAATTACCATCCAAATTTACCATTCAGAATTAATTACCATCCAAATTCACCATCCAGAATTAATTACCATTCAGTATTAATTACCATCCAATTTTACCATCCAGAATTAATTACCATCCAAATTTACCATCCAGAATTAATTACCATCCATTAATTACATCCAGTATTAATTACCATCCAAATTTACCATCCAGAATTAATTGCCATCCAAATTTACCATCCAGAATTAATTATCATCGAAATTTAACATCCAGAATTTACCATCCAGTATTAATTACCATCCAAATTTACCAGATACTCTTAAAAGAATAATGGCCAAATTTGTGACTGTATTCTTTTAAAAACACATTTTGAAAAATGTATTTTTAAACAGCATAATTAGTTAAAATTAAAAATAAAAAGAATGGTCAAATTCAAATAGCCGCATGAATATAGCTTTGTTGAATAGATCAAGAAATTCATTGGGAAATGAACTGTTCAAGAATCTCTAAAAGAATATTCAAAAGTAAGATAAATGCCGGAAATGAAGAATGAAGTATTCCAAATTTTACAAGGAACGTTATCACATTCAATAGCCAAACGAATATACTAAAGTATGAAAATTTTAGTCTTAAATGAAGAATGAAGTATTCCCAACTATACAAGAAACATTATCACATACAGTACCAAAAAGAATATATCAAAGTTTGAATATTCTAGGCATAAATGAAGAATGAAGTATTCCCAAATATACAAGAAACATTATCACATACAGTACCAAAAAGAATATATCAAGGTTTGAATATTCTAGGCATAAATGAAGAATGAGTATTCCCAACTATACAAGAAACATTATCACATACAGTACCAAAAAGAATATATCAAAGTTTGAATATTCTAGGCATAAATGAAGAATGAAGTATTCCCAACTATACAAGAAACATTATCACATACAATACCAAAAAGAATATATCAAAGTTTGAATATTCTAGGCATAAATGAAGAATGTAGTATTGCAAGTACAATAAGAAGCATTATACAGCTCAATAGACAGAGGAAAATGCCAAAAGTAATAAATATGAAACTTCAAGAAGAAGGAATGGATCAACGCACTACGAGAACTTGTAGCCATTGGAAATATAAATGTTTAAAATCCCAACCCAAAACATGAAAAGCGACTCAAAATCATACTACAAAACACTTCAAGCAAAAGCTAAATTCTCCAGAAAATTCCTGAAGACTAACGTTAATCATGAATCATTTCAAGAGTTGAGGGATCCAAACTATCATTTTTCAGCCAAAATTTTCCAATTTGGAATGGAATTTTATTTGCTTTCTGCCCTTTTTGGATTGCGCCACGAACCCCTAACCATGACAATATCATGTTCACACATGATAATAATTACATTTTGAAATTTTTTTAAATGCTGTTAAATATTAAAATTTTTACTAGATTTTTTTAATTTTACATTTGCAAAAATTATTACACAAGTCTGTGCATGGATATTTGATACATCTAAAATTAGGCTCATTACAATTTTTTTTCTGTGATGTACAGCGTAAAACTACGAAAATAAATGCTTCTTCGAATAATTTTATTTCAGAAATTTTAAAAACCTCAATGCTTAATGCACAATTTTATTGCATACATAATGAAGAAGACGTACAAAAAAATTGTAAAACACGATTTCATATCAAAATGGAGAAAATGCCATTAAAGTTTTCATTTGTAAAAAAAAAAAAATCAAACTACAGTCCTGTACCTCTTACATATAAGGTGTCCAAAATTAAACCAATTTTCAATTTAAAATTTCCAGGGCTTTCTATTTTTTTTCTTTTTTAGGTTGTTGACACTGTCCTTGACATATGTGTGAAATTGACGTCAAAATATTCATTAGTGTTTGAGTTATGCTGAAACTGATTCCGGTGATTTTATAAAAAATAATAAAAACGCCAGGGAACAGGCCGGAACAGGCGAGCGAAAAAGAGTTGTCCGGCAAAACCGAGTTCCAATAACACATCAATAATAATCGGGGAAAAACTCCTCTTTTTCTCTTTCATGTCTTGGGAGAGGGAATTTTCCCCGTTGCTGTCTGCGCAGAAGGGTACCAACTACAAGACGGAAAATTTTTATAGTAGTAGAGTAGAGTGTGTAGAGTGATGTAGAGTGTTATAAGAATCACTAC
The DNA here is from genome assembly GCA_021605075.1 of Caerostris darwini. Taxonomy (NCBI): domain Eukaryota; kingdom Metazoa; phylum Arthropoda; class Arachnida; order Araneae; family Araneidae; genus Caerostris; species Caerostris darwini. The sequence goes on from BPLQ01014081.1 coordinate 121,977, forward strand.
AGTTATTTAATTTAAGCAAGTAAAGTTTATTACATTTAACATAAAGGTAAAACCCTTTTACAAACCACATATTGGGTTTAAAATAAATATCAGCAACCAAACCGCCCGTCAAGCTAACAAAACTTGATGGGATTAATAATTTTTACATCTGTGTCCGACGTCACGATCCATTAGATGCCTTCAGCATTGGACGTCGGACTCGGATGTAAAACGAAAGTGAAATATTTGCATGATTTAATTTCACTTGGCAACAACTATTAGGTTTTAGGACGGTTGGATTAAAAGCCGAATTTTTTGCCAGAAATCGGGGTGTTTGGCCTCAATTACAACCACTATACTAACCTAAAAACAATCCAATGTAATGTATGAACGCCCCCTTCTAGTGCGAGATTAGCACGGGGTGCTCTTGTGCGGCTTCCGGCCAGAGGAAGCCCTTCGCTGGAACGGGGGCGAACAAAGAACCCGCGATGTTCGATGTGTTCGCCCTCCAGATTAGCATAATGGTATTTTTGGATGTAGGAAAAAAACAGACGCATATCCAAAGAATTATTTCTTGCTGTTTGTGTTTGGGAGATATATGGGCTGCTGTCATTAACAGTCTCATGTATGACTGAAAAGGCTAAGAACCTGCGAGACGCAATTACACCACTGGACATTAAAATTGCTACACCATGAAGAAATGCAGATAACAAAACGAAATTTATTGGACAAACATATTATACTGGAAAAAACAAGTGATTCAATTTTCAAGAGATTTGGTGCACAGATCCTGAGAAATCATTACCCAGAACAACCACCTCTGGCAGTAATAACAGCACTTGTACGCTTTCTGAAAGAATGACGTCTCGCCATTCGTGCTCCCAGGTTTGTCGTTGATCACACCATTGAAGACGCTCCTGTCCGTGATGCAGCGTCAAGGGTAGCCGCAGCAGTGGTCTCCGATCTGAGTATCCATGCTGCTGCAAACGTCGTCGAACTGTTCGTGCAGACACTTGTTGCCTTGCAAACGACCTCAATTTTCGACTCAGAGCTCGTGACAATCCATTAAGGCCATGCGGGTAACATGCCTGTCTTTTCGGCTACTAGTGATAGGGGGCCATTGAGATCCAGCACGGCGTTCCGTATTACCGTCCTGAACCCATCGATTACACATTCTGCAAACAGTCATTGGATCTTGACCGACGCGAGCAGAAATACTGCGATACGATAAACCGCAATCCCGGTACGCCACAAGTCGACCTGTATCAAAGTCAGAAACGTGCGTGTACGCATTTCTGCTTCTTACACGAAGCATCAGAACAACCACTTTTCACCAACTTTTCTAATCATCTGCATATCACAGCACCTTCTTCCAGTCGTTTAAATTTCACGTCTGTAGCATGTCGCCTTCTTGGTGTAGCAATTTTAAGGACCAGTAATGTACTAGTTTCATGATCGTTGAACAGCATGAAATCACACTATAGGTGATCGTAACTTAAAAACGATCTCAATGAAACACGATGCAATTTCAATATTTTTGTTGCTTTTGTATTAAAGTTTGCAAGTTGGATGTAACAAAATTAAGCGTTTCTTGGACTGCACTACGGACACCAACTTACAGTACTTACTTTGTGTTACAGCAATTGTGAACGAATAGCGTATTCGCATCCCGCCCTCTTTACTTCGTGCCCAAAGATAGGACATTGCTGGTTATCGTGTCCATCCCCGGTGTAGAGAAGAAGGCTGGTCCATTTCGTAAGGGGGGTTATGTACTTTGGTTTGTTATCTAATAACATTCGTGGTCATGTGATGATATAATAGCGAATGGGCGTCTGTTGCATTCTTTTTAATCTGCAGGCTATTTTGACAGCCATCTGTTCTTTTCTTTTTTTTAAATTGCATTATTAATTTTCATTCACAATAAGCATTTGATGGAAATTTTTCTAATTACCGCACTTAAAAAATAAATAAATAAACCAGGGAAAAAAGAACATTAAATTGAGTATATTTATTGCCCAAATAACCTCCACTTTTTTTTATCAACCACTTGGATGTAGCCGTTGTTTAAAAGGTTTTGCTGAAGCACTCTGACCGTTAGACGAAATCAGATGGTTTGACTGTCTGCCAAAATGGATACTGCAGTTTTAAGACTTTAGAAAAATTTTAAGATTTTTTTGATACCAAGAAGTGCTGTTTGGAATTTTTTTCCTTCCATTCACGAATTGTTGTTGTTCGAATGCAGCTGGCAATACAGAGACATTTAATCTTTATACCATCAGCAAGGGCTGCACCGCGCTTACTTATTCAGCACTACCCAGGGGGCATGTGCACTTTGAAGATAGACCACGGACGCGAATCACACTACCCCCTGCAACGCTCTACTAGACCGGGACCTACGGTTTGAAGTGGATTCCGAATCATTAAAAACATCCACGACATCGCGCTGCGAAACCATTCGTTACGTAATTGTATTTAAAGTGGCGTTGACCTTGGATTTTGATATCTACGTAGCTGGATGTATCTTGAAAACGTTTTTTTTTTTTTCCTATCAGTCATTTGGATTAAAAGTAGTGTCATTTAGTGTAAATATTTTTCGACTTTGAGAGAAAAACATCCACTAACGTGCATGGAGGAGACGCAATTATTTTTGAGGCAGTTTTAAAGGTTCGATTGCACACTTTTTTTTTTTCAAATTAATCCCATTGATTTAGAGAAATTATTTTTGCTCAGTGTGCTGTTTAAAAATGAGATAAACTGAGTCTTCTAAAAAAATGGAGGAGCTTTGATACGTTTTAACGCACATTATGAATAAAAATAAAAATTACATCCGGCAAAACCAATGAGCTGAGAAGAGACTTTTAGGCGTAAATTAAATATTTAATTAAGAGAAGAGCGTTGAGGTTCAAATTGCGAATTGATGAAATTTCAAGAGATGAAAGCTGTTATTGCTTATGAGAAAAAGGGCTATTTTTTTATTTTAATTGGCAATTCTAGTGAGGCATAAAGAAAAATTTTTAAACAAAATAAATTCAGCCTAACAGTATTCTTGATGAAATGTTTTTTTTTTTTCATTTATTATTATTATTTTATTGAAATCAGAAGAAAAAAAGAAATTCTTGCTCTATGTTTCATTCGATCATCATGCGAGATATTTTGCATTCAAAATAACATGGCATTATATTATATTGAATATCTAATAATTACTGTACATGGTATTATACAGTAATTATTAGTTATTCAAACGAGTCTAGTAGCTCCTGAAAATGCTGTGTTATAAACATATATGTGTGCTTCATTTAGACCACGAACAACCCACTGGCGGGCGTTGGATGAGGTTTGGTTTGTCGCTCTACGATCATCTAGTGAACACTTTGGGCTAATTAGACCGGGACTTACAGTTTAAAGTGGATTCCGAATCACTCACAAACATCCATGGCACCGCCTGGATTCGAGCCTGAAGCCGTAGTACCAAAGTCCAGAGCGCTATCTGATTGGTCATTAGGCCGCTGTCGGGTGAAGAGAGTGCCTTCCGTGAAGACTGCTAAGGGTAACGTGTCGTACAAGAGAAAACCCGTAAAATCGCCCACCACCAGCGACACACCGCTAGCGACACTACAATAGTGCCGCCTGCGGATTCAAACTTCAGCCTCTCTGCATGCTTTCTGCACATGTTGCTTCGGGTTCGTATGCCTGGTAGGTCGGGGAGTCTCCGTAGCGATTTGATAATGCCTGTAGAGTATCATGGGATTTTTTCGAGTATTCCATCCCAAGACAAACAAATACGTGGCAGTTACCCAGCAGGCAATGCGTTCCATTCATCGTGCATCGGTGGTCTGTTCATGGCATGCATTAGTGCAGGTGTGGCCAACCCAAATGATCTCACGGGCCACTTTGGAAATGCATCCGAACTATGCGGGCTGCATATAAAAATCATATATCCCTATATTATATTTGAACCCATTATAGACATTTTTTTGGAGTGAAAAACTGATACACAATGAATTATTATTTTTGTGCTCCCTATTATTCGTACAAGTAAGCATGGATAGTATAATAATGATACTCAACTCACATTATAAAGAAATATTTTTTTTGTTCTAATGCAGCTGGCAAACACATAGACAGCTTGGTCTTGAATGCCTTAAGACATGCGCTGCACAGACGTACTGACGCGTGTAACTTGAAGATAAGCCACGGACGCGGAGTAACAATACCCCCGCAACGCTCTACGATCCTATTAGGACCGGGACCTACGGTTTAAAGTGGATTCCGAACCACTACAAACATCCATGGCACCGCAGGAACTCGAACCCGAAACCTGTGGTACCGAGCGCTAGCCACTCGGCCATTCAGGCCCTTTATAACGAAATATATAACACTCACAATGAAGCATAAAAAATGTATCAATATAAAGGAAATAAAAAAAATGAAATCATTAAAAAATATTTATTTTACTAGTGCGATATGTGTTTTTCCACTCTTTCACTTAACTTTTGCTAATCGATATACACATCATGTGTCCACAGAATATAATTTAATTATTCTGTGAACTGTACTATATATTCTGTACTGTATATTCATAGCGGTAAACTCATAAATTAAACAGGAAACTATCTGTCCTATATTCACAAGAATATTTTTTAAAAATCAAAATGAATTTTTTCTCAAAATTTCGACAGTTAATTTTTTAATACAGGGATGCACACATAATGTATTTTTTTAATACATTGGTTACTTTGGCCCTTCTAAAATATATATATTTTGCAAAATTGTGATAAATGTTACGGGCCAGACAACTGTTCAAGGCGGCCCGCGGATTGGCCACCCTTGCATTAGTGGAACACAAAAAAAAGCAAAAAAAAAAATCCTTTTTAATACATTCTTCAATAGATTCATTTACGTTTATAAAAAAAGACACTTTTTTTAGCAATTGCTATATTAAAATTTAATCATTACCTCGCTTTATAAAAGTAAAAAATGATACTATAATGATATTTATTTTTTGTAGAGTAAAAACACTTTTTCAATTTAATTTTTTTAAATAAATATGATATAAATCATTGTCTAATCATTTTTAAATTAAATATCAATTATTTTAGATAGCACGTACAGTTGGCGTGTTACACATATTGACCGATAGATGGCAGCAAAATAGCGTGCCTTTTTCCAGTTCAATAAATACTTTATTTCATTTTTCAATTCATTTTTCATTTATTAGTCAATTTTTTATTTCACACGCAAAACGAAATAGTGCTGTGTCAAAATTAATACTACACAAAAATTAAAATTGCATACTTCCTTTTAAAAATATATCTTAATTCAACTAATAATTGATAAATCTTTATATAATTCTTTTGGCATTAAAATCACACGTCATGAGATTTTTTCGGTAATCTAAGATCTAAGTTTAAATTTTTTACGTTTATTTTTAATTTAGTTAATCTGTCCATTCAGAATTTTGATATCGCTTAAAAGTATATTTTTATTTTTTATTTTTAATAATTATTATCTGTATTTTACAATTATTTTTGGCCGTAGATTTCAGTTATGCTATGTTGCATTGCCAATGTATTATTGCGCCCAAAATAAGATCAATTATTTTTTTTTCAAAAACTTTATTTATTTTTCCAAAAACTCTTTATTTTTTTTCCAAAAACTCTTTATTTATTTTTCCAAATATATTTCATCGCCTTCAAAGTCATCCCCTCCGGACACAATGCACTTATATGCCAACTTATTTCCAATCCTCAATGCATGCTAAAAAGTCATCGGCACGGATGGTCTTCAAAGCGCGAGCCGATTCACGTCAATCGACTCAAAAATGGTGGATCCTGAGTAGTGTTTTGAGCTTAGGGAATAGTCAGAAGTCGTACGATGGGAATACGGTGGTTGTAGAAAGATATGGGTTTCAATTTTGGTAAAAAAGTCACGAAGAATCAGTGCAGTGTGAACTGGCGCCTTCAGTATTTTCGGTACCCATCGAGATTTCACGTGTTTGAGGCCCCAAATGGAATGGACCGATCCTTTTGAAATTCCAACATCATCAGCAAGGTCTCTAATTGTAAACCGACGGTTATCAAGCACCAAATCTTTTAATTTTTTGGACGTGAGCCGCGTCGGTTGAGATTGGTGGTCGAACAGAGGGCAACGCGTTCTCTGGCTGCTTTGAACTGTTTATACCACTTCTAAACATTTCTTTCCGATATAGGAATGCTCACTGAATGCTTTCTACAGCATTCTATGCGTTTCTGCAAACAAAATTTAACTCAAATTCTTGCTCAATTAATTTAGACATTTCAAAAATCGCCGGAATCAGTTTTAGCATCTCACAAAACCAAAAAAGTTACGAAAAGTAACTCAAACATTCATGAATATTTTGGCATGAAATTTCACACAGATGTCAAGGACAGTGCCCGCAACTTTAAAATAAAATAAACAAATTGAAATTATATAAGCCCCTGGAATTTTAAATTGAAAATGGATCTAACTTTTTGGACAAAGTAGTATATTTATTAGTTTCAGTAAATAGTGCTTTAATTTGTAAATATTTCAAACAATGCTTATGCTGAACACAATTGTTAATATGTTTCAATAAATGAAATCTTTCAACAGTCAGCCGAATTATTTGCCAAATTGCAGGTACTAATGGAATAGAATAAGATTGAGCACTTAACTACAGATTCGATTCATTTATTCCCCGCAAATAGAAGCGGAAAAGATGTCTCCTCGGAGCACTCCGTAAATAAATTTAATTACTTCGTCCAAATGCACACAAACCAGCATTTGAATGTCGATCGCTGTCGTAATTGGGGGCCTCACGGAATTCGAGAGAATTATTCATGACAATCAGACCGAACGAGTCGAGTCATTTTAATATTAAGAATTATGTATTTAACACAAATTTTTTGTTTTTCATATTTTAGGTTTGTTGGAATTTTGAATTTCTCGAATGTATAATGTAAATATTTTATTATTTGTAAAAATAAGTCAAATGGGACTTATTTCTGTTTCCAAAAAGTAAGAACAATTTTCAATTTAAAATTCGCGGGCCTTATGGAATTAAAATTTTCTTTTTAGATTGCTGGCACTATCTTTGACATCTTTTTTAAATTTCATGTCAAAATATTCATTAGTGTTTGAGTGACGCTTGGTTTTTTGAGACGCTGAAACTGATTCCGCCGATTTTTAAAATGTCTGAATTCATTGAGCAAAGAACTTGCATTCAATTTTGTTTGCGGTAACGCATAAAATGTTGCACAAGGCATTCGATAAACATTGCTATATTGGAAAAAAATGTCAGACCGAACGAGTCGAGTCGTTTTAATAATAAGAATTATGTATTTAGTATAAAAATTTTGTTTTACATATTTTAGGTTTGTTGAAATTTTGAATTCTTTAATGCATCTTAGAAGAGTGTGAATATTTTATCATTTTTAAGAATAAGTCAAATGTGACTTATATTAAGTCAGTTAAAGTATTCAAGTATATTTACAAAAGTAGTCAGTTATATTTCAAGTTTAAGATTGTAGCATTGGAAACATTGTTTTTTTATTAACTAACACTTTATGTAGATTTTTATGTGTTGTAACACCAAGCCAGCCATTTTTAATTAAATTAATATAATTAAACATTTTTCAATGTATTAGAGCTCTTAACCATCAAAACGAACAACAAAGCATATGTCTGAACGGGCAACATTTCAAATTATCTTAAAACTTCATAATTATTTTAAGACGTCAGTTTATTCTAAGAATTATGCCATTAAGTATTTTAAGGCATAAATATTTTAAGTGGTTTAGTTATAAAATATTTATTTATTATCATACTAAAGTTCGTATAATAATAAATAAATATTTTAATCAAATTATGAATTAAACATACTTATAATTTTAATGCAACAATTTTGTTCATGTTCCGAGTACGCTATCTTTCAATTTCTTTAATATATTTTAGAATAGGGTAAATATTTTATGATTTTTAAGAATGAGTCGGCTGTTGATCATGTTAATTATGTTTAGGTATTTTAATCATAAGTATTTAAATTGTTATGTCAGTTTAGGAACTAAATCGTGAATGATTGTGACAATATTGTCCCTCAGGCCTCCTGGTAGGGACAATTTATTTGTACAATATGCAGATGTGAAGTAACAACCGCAAACGTCCTCTCGGAAGACATCGCCCTTACTTCATTATCAGTCGGTGAGTTGGGGAGCCTGGTGGTCGAGTGTCTGGCACTCGGTACCACAGGTATCAGGTTCGAATCCCAGAGGTGCCATAGATGTTCTGGTTCGGAATCCACTTTAAGCCTTATGTCCCTGTCTCATATGACTGTAGAGCGTCACAGAGCCCAATCAGACTTCTTTTCACATTCCCAAACTGTTAAGGGGCAACTCAACTCTAGGCACGGTGATGTAGTGTGGTGTGGTGTAGTAGTAGTCAGTGAGATGATAGATCATGAGGCCCACCAATATATTGACAAAAAAAAACCATTAAAAAATACATATTTGTTCACTAATGGCAATCTTGAAGATCTCTGTCTAATAAATATATTTAATTACATTATATCGTTTCAAAGAGTTCAATTTGTGCCTATTATTTTCCAGCACGTTATTTAAAAACGAGTCTATTCCGTGATAAATATAACAAGATGCTTCTCGAATCGGGACGGTCATTCTGATGGGATTTTTCTGTATTGTCTCTCTTACGACATGAAAATAGCAGAGACATAAACGGCCCAGAAAAATCTGTCTATCCTGTTCTGCCTGTTCTGGGTACACAAGCAAAAAGAAAAAAATAAATAAAAAATATTTAAAAAAAACCTGAAATCTGCTCGGCAAATTTCAACTTATCATGTATTCGAGAACGGATGAATAAACTCAGGAATATAACAATTTTCAATAATGCACGAGATGTAGGAAGCAATGGATTGGAATACTACAAGAATGGCCTAAATTGAAATAGCCGCATGAATATGGCAATGTTGAATAGATCAAGAACTTCATGAAGAAGGAATTGTTCAAGAATCTCTAAAAGAATATACAAAAGTGAGATGAATGTAGTATATAATGTATAAATGAACAATGAAGCATTCGACATTTTACAAGAAACGTTATCGCAATCAATACCGAAAAGAATATATCAAAGTTTGAAAATTCTAATTGTAAATGAAGAATGAAGTATTTAAAATTCTACAAAAAATGTTATCACATTCAATAGCCAAAAGAATGTATCAAACTTTGAAAAGTCTAGGCATAAATGAAGATTGAAGTATTCCAAATACAATAAGAAGCACTCTACAGTTCAATAGGCACGGGAAAGTGCCAAAAGGGATAAATATAAAACTTCAAGAAGAACGAATCGATCGAGTTACGAGTACTTACAGCCATTGGATATACAAATGTTTAAAATCCCAACCCAAAACATGAAAAGTGTTTCAAAACCACACCACAAAGCACTTCAAGCAAAAGCCAAAATTCTCCAGAAGATTCATGAAGACTAACGTTATTCATGAAGCATTTCAAGAGTTAAGGGGCCTAAAGTGCCATTTTCAGCCAAAATTTGTAATGTAGTTTTATTTACTTGACCCTCATTTGCGGATAACGGATCCCCTAACCAGGACAACATCATGTTCACACATGATAATAAAAAGTAAATAAATAAAAAATAATATATAAAAATAAGTCAAATATCATACTTTACAAAACTGAAGCCTGCGGTTTTGGACTACATACAATTGCGCATTTTTTTTCAAAGATCTTGCATTCAATTTTGTTTGCGGAAACGTATAGAATATTGCAGAAGGCATTCGCTGAGTATTCCTATATCGGAAAAAAATGTTTACAAGTGGTATAAACAGTTCAATAGAAGGCTGAGAACGCGTTGAAGACGAAAAACCCTCTGGTCGACCTTCAAACTCAACCGACGAAGCTCACGTACCAATAAATTAAAGATTGGGTGCTTGCAAACCGTCGATTTACAATTAGAGACCTTGCGGATGATGTTGAAATTTCAAAAGGATCAAAACGATCTGTGTACACAAGCAAAAATTAAAATAAATAAATAAAATAAATATAGTAATTTTTAAATTCAAAAATACAATTGATTTTTTCTCTGTGTCAATTCATTGGGGCCCATTCTAAAGCGAAAGCTCACTTTCTGTGATTATACTATTTGAATTTTTTTAAACTTTTTTTTTTGTCAAAAAATTATTTTAAGTACAAATAATAAACTCCTTTTTTTCTACTTATGTTTTGTGTTGCCGTTTTGGTAGGGTGCAAGGAATCAGTATCTCTTCCTAAGCTTAGAACAACACTGTTCTGCACCCTCAACACTCCATTCCTGTGTTTGTTTAGGATGGTATAAATAATTATATTTATAGCCCCGAGCCAAATTCACTTGTATTAGTTTGAGAAAACCCAAAGATCTCCCATTGCAAAGTTTCTTCTACATGAACATTTTACAGGAATCAAATATGAATGAGGATTTCTTTTCGAGAAGTTAGTTTAGTATATGAGGGAAAAATAAACAGTTAGCTGGAGAAATCCGTAAAGCGCTGACGGATTTTAACTTTTTAGATAAATATTTTCGTGCTTCGAGTAAAAAGTTTAATCACTTCAATAAACCTCCATTTCGTTGGAGGATAAACACTTTATTTTTACTTTCCGACTTTTGAGCCACTATTTTTGTTGTTATTATAGTGAAAATATATACTTTTCGAAGAATGGATGTCTGTTTTTTTGGATACTGTGTTATAGGAAAAATAAATATTTCTTTACTGGAAGAATTCAGTTGCTGATTCTAATACAATTCTCGGCGATGATAAAATCCAAAAAGTTAAATAGTTTTGATGTATCTTTTGGTTAAAGAAAGGATAGAATTGTTTTAAAATTTCTGGTATAATAGAAATACCCGTAAGAAAATGTTGATGTCTGCGGAGTAAAAATATATTCAGGATATTTGTTTCGTTTGTTAGAAGCTTTTTACTAACTTTTTTTTTGTTATTTTTTTCCAGTTTTTTAAACTCAAACACCTGGGGTCTGATAGATTGGTGGCCGTGCCGTGGATGTTTGTACGTGGTTCGGAATCCACTTTAACTAACTTTTTAACCCCTTGGTAGTGCTCAATGAGTAACAGCGCTGCAGCCATTTTTAATGATATAAAGAATAACTGTCTCTGTATTGCCAGATACATTACAAAAACATAATAAATAAATAAATAAAAATAATAACATGTTGTCGATGCTTCAAGGCAAGCGATGCACCGACGGTACTCACATAGCACTAACCAGGAGTTGAGGGTAAATTGAAGATAAGCTACGGATGTAGAGTAACACTACCACCGCAAAACTACACGATCTTGTTAGACCGGACCTGCGGTTCAACGTGGATTCCGAACCACTCCAAACTGCGATGGCACCACCGGGACTGGAACCCGAAACCTGTGGTACCGAGCGCCAGAGCGCTAGCCACTCGGCTATCAGGCCCATTGAAATATACTTTACAAAACTGAAGCCTGCTGTTATGGACAAAACACAATTGCTCATTTTTTTTGTTTGATTTTTGAAAAAGCAATTTATAAATTCAAATATTCAACATTTTTTTTCTCTGTGTGTTGTGCTACTCTCTGTAATTCATTGGCGCCCATACTAAAGCGAATGTTCACTTTCTATACTATTACTATTTTTTTTTTTTTTTTTTTTTTTTTTTTTGTCAAAAAATTATTTTAAGTACAAATAAGAAACTTTTTTTTTACTTATTTTTTGTGTTGCCATTTTGGTAGGACGTAGGGAATCAGTATCTTTTTCTAAGCTTAGAACAACGCTGTTCTGCACCCTGAACACTCCATTCCTGTGTTTGTTTAGGATGGTATAAATAATTATATTTAAAGCCCTCAGCCAAACCCACTTGTGTTAGTTTTCGAAAAAAAAACTTCAGACTTCCCATTCGAAAGTTTCTTCTACATGAATATTTTATAGGAATCAAATATGAATGAGGATTTCTTTTCAAGAAGTTAGCTGAGTATATGAGGGAAAAATAAACAGTTAGCTGCCCGGAGAAATGCATGAATCTCTGACGGATTTTAACTTTTTAGATAAATATTTTCCTGCTTCGAGTAAAAAGTTTAATCACTTAAATAAACCTCCAATCCGTTGGAGGACAAACCCATTATTTTTACTTTCGACTTTTGAACCATTTTTGTTGTTATAGTGAAAATATATACTTTTGGAAGAATGGACGTCTGTTTTGGTGGATATTGAGTTTAAACAAATATTTCTTTACTGAAGAATTCGGTTGATGTTTTTTAATACAATACTCGGCGATGACAACATCCAAAAAGTGAAATAGTATTGATGTATCTTTTGGTTAAAGAAATGATTGCGTTGTTTTAAAATATTTTGTATAACAGAAATAGACGTAAGAAATTATGGATGTTTGGGGATTAAAAATATATTTATAATATTCGATTCTTCTTGTTAGAAGCTTTTTACCAATTATTTATTATTATTATTATTTTAATTTTCTAATTTTTTTTTGTTCTAATGCACTCGCAAACACTTAGACAATTATCTTCGATGATTTAAGGCAAGCCCTGCACCGACATTACTCACCTATCATTACCCAGGAGGGGCTTGTACCTTGAAGATTAGCTACGGATGCAGAATGACAATACCCCCGCAAAGCTGTAAAATCCTTTTAGATCGGGACCTACGGTTTAAAGTGGATTCCGAACCACTAAAAACATCCAAGGCAACAACGGGAGTCGAATCCGAAACCTGTGGTACTGAGCGCCAGAGCCCCTCGGCCATCAGGCCCTGTCAAATATCATACTTTACAAAACCAAAGCCTGCTGTTTTGGGCTATACGAAATCGCTCCTTTTTTTCTTTGTAAATGCAATTTTTATATTCAAATATTCAATTATTTTTTTCTCTGTGTGTTGTGCTATTTTCTGCAATTCATTGGGGCTCATCCTAAAGTGAAAGCTCACTTTCTGCGATTACACTATTTGAGTATTTTTACTTTTTTTTGTCACAAAAATATTTTAAGTACAAATAATAAACTATCTTTTTTTTACTTATATTTTGTGTTACCATTTGGCAGAGCGTAGGGAATCCATATCGCTTCCTAAGCTTAGAGCAACGCTCTTCGATGCCCCATGGAACACTTCATTCCGATGTTTGTTTAAGATGGTATAAATAATTATATTTAAAGCCTTAAGCCAAATGCACTTGTGTTAGTTTGCGAAAAAACCCGTAGAACCTTCAATTGGAATGTTTCTTCTACATGAATATTTTAAAGGAATCAAATATGAATGAGGATTTCTTTTCAAGAATTTAGCTCAGTATATCAGGAAAAAATAAACAGTTAGCTGACTGGAGAAATCCATAAAGCTCTGACGGATTTTAACTTTTTAAATAAATATTTTCTTGCTTCGAGTAAAAAGTTTAATCACTTAAATAAACCTCCGTTTCGGTTGCGGACAAACACATTATTTTTACTTTCCGTCTTTTTGAGCCCACTTTTTATTTTTGTTATTATCGTGAAAATATATACTTTTCGAAGAATGGATGTCTGTTTTTTTGGATACTGTGTTATAGGAAAAATAAATATTTCTTTACTGGAAGAATTCGGATGCTGATTTCTAATGCAGTTCTCGGCGATGACAGCATCCAAAAAGTAAAATAGTGTTGATATAACTTTTGGTTAAAGAAAGGATAGAAGTGTTTTAAAATTTCTGGTATAACTGAAATATCCGTGAGAAATTATGGATATCTGCGGATTAAAAATATATTCATATTATTCGATTCTCATCATAGAAATGTTTTACTAATTGCTTTTTTAAAATTTTTTTTAAAAAAATACACAAATATATTTGGATGTGGGCCTGGTGGCCGAGTGGCTAGCGCTCTGAAAACTCGGTACCACCTCGGTTCGGTTTCGAGTCCCGGCGGTGCTATGGATATTTGTAGTGGTCCGGAATCTACTTGAAGCCGTATTTCCGGATCTAATAGGGTCGTAGAGAGTTGTGGGGGTAATGTGACTCGCGTCCGTAGTCTATCTTCAGGCTACATGTGTACCGTAGGTAATGCTAAATGAATAACAGCCATTGCTTACGGCATAATGATTAACTGTCTTATTATTGGAAGCTGCATTAGAAGAACATAAAAAGTAAAAAAATAAAATATAATAAGGAAAAAATTAGTCAAATATCATATTTTATAAAACTGAAGGCTGCTGTTTTGGACTACAAATAATCGGTCATTTTTTGTTGTTGTAAAAACCATTTTTAAATTTAAATATTCAATTACTTTTTCTCTGTGTCTTGTGTTATTTTCTATAATTCATTCATTCCCATTCTAAAGCTAAAGTTCGCTTTCTACGATTACACATTTTGAGTATTTTTACTTTTATTTTTTGACAAAAAATTATTTTCAGTACAAATTATAAACTACTTTTTTTTATTTTTTGTGTTTGCCGTTTGGTAGAGCGTATGGAATGCGTATCGCTTTCTAAGCTTAGAGCAGTGCTGTTCTATGGAACCTGAAACACTCCATTCCTATGCTTGTTTAAGATGGTATAAATAATTATACTTAAAGCCCTGAGCCAAACCCACTTGTGTTAGTTTGCGAAAACCCTTCAGACCTGCCATTGGGAAGTTTCTTCTGCATGAATATTTTATCGGAATCAAATATGAATGAGGATTTCTTTTTCAAGAAGTTAGCTCATATGAGGAAAAATAAACAGTTAGCTGACTGGAGAAATCCATAAAGCTCTGACGGATTTTAACTTTTTAGATAAATATTTCCTTGCTTTGAGTAAAAAGTTTAATCACTTAAATAAACCTTCGTTTCGTCTGCGGACAAACACATTATTTTTACTTTCCGAATTTTTGAGCCATTTTTTATTTTTGTTATTATCGTGAAAATATGTACTTTTCGAAGAATGGATGTCTATTTGGTTGGATACTGAGTTATAGAAAAAAAAATATTTTTAACTGGAAGAATTCAGTTGTTGATTTTTAATACAATTCTCGGCAATGACAACAGCATCCAAAAAGTGAAATAGTGTTGATATATCTTTTGGTTAAAGAAAAGGTTACAATTGTTTTAAAATTTTTGGTGCAATAGAAATACCCGTGAGAAATTATGGATGTCTGTGGATTAAAAATATATTTATAATATTCGATTCTCTTGTTAGAAACCTTTTACTAATTGCTTTTTAAAAAATTTTTTAAACCCATACACAAAAACGTTTGGATTTAGGGACTGGTGGCCGAGTGGCTAGGGTTCTGGTAATCGGTACCACTGGTTTCGGTTTCGAGTCCCGGCGATGCCATTTATGTTTGGAGTGTCGCTGAATCCCCTTTAATCCGTAGGTCCCGGTCTAATAGAATCGTAAAGCGTTATGGGGGTAGTGTGACTCATGTCCGCAGCCTGTATTTAAGCTACATGTTTCCACTGGGTAGTGTTCAATGAGTCACAGCTGTGCAGCCATTGCTTATGGCATAAAGATTAAATGTCTCTTTATTGCCAGCTGCATAAGAAGAAAGCGTAAAAAAAAAGTCAAATATTTTTTTTTGTTCTAATGCAGCTGGCAAACACTTAGACAATTGTCTTTGACGCCTTAAGGCAAGAGCTGCACCGACGTTACTCATTTTGCACCAGCCAGGAGGGGCGTGTAGCGTGAAGATAAGCTACGGACGTGGAGTAACACTACCCCCGAAACACTATACGACCTGTTAGACCGGGACCTACGATTTGAAGTGGATTTCGAGCCACTACACATATCCATGGCACCACCGGGAATCGAACTGGAAACCTGTGGTGCCGAGCGCCAGACCATTAGCCACTGAGCCATTCAGGCCTTCGAAATTGTATTTTAAGTTGGACAAATATTTTATAATTTAAACAGCCTTGTACGTAAAAAAGTGCATAACTTTATTACACACATTAGCACATTAGCAGTATTTCATCATTTCCCAATACAGATTGTGAAAGCACAATTGTATAAAAGTAAATAATTCCCATTCAAATATTAAACTCTACAAAACTGAAGCTTGCTGTTTTGGATTATACACAATTGCTCATTTTTTTGTCCTTTTTGTAAAAGCAATTTTTAAATTCAAATATTCAACTCCTTTTTTTCTCTGTGTTTGTTCATTCATTCCCTTTCTAAAGCGACAGCTCACTTTCTGTGATGACACTATTTGAATATTTTTACTTTTTTCGTGTCAAAAAATTATTTTAGGTACAGATAATAAATTACTTACACACAATTGTTCTTTTTTTTTGGAAAAGCAATTATTAAATTCAAATATGCAATTATTTTTTTCTCCGTGTAAATTCATTCGGGACCATTCTAAAGCGAAAGCTCACTTTCTACGATTACACTATTTACGTATTTTTACTCTTTTTTTGTATTAATTTAAGTACAAATACTAAACTACTTTTTTACTTATTTTTTGTGTTACCGTTTGGTAGGGCGTAGGAAATCATTATCATTTTCTAAACTTAGAGCAATGTTGTTCTGTATTGGAACACTCCATTCCGGTGTTTGTTTAGGATGGTATAAATAATTATATTTAAAGCCGGAAGCCAAACCCACTTGTGTTAGTTTTCGAAAACCCTTCAGACCTGCCATTGCAAAGTTTCTTGTGCATGAATATTTTATAGGAATCAAATATGAATGAGGATTTCTTTTGCAAGAAGTTAGCTGAGTATATGAGGGAAAAATAAACAGTTAGCTAGCTGGAGAAATCCATAAAGCTCCAACGGATTTTAACTTTTTAGATAAATATTTCCTTTCTTCGAATAAAAAGTTTAATCACTTAAATAAACCTCCGTTTCGTTTGCGGACAAACACGTTATTTTGTTATTTTTACCTTCTGACTGTTTGCGTCATTTTTTTTTGTTGCTATCGTGAAAATATGTACTTTTCGAAGAATGGATGTATGTTTGGTGGATACTGAGTTATAGGAAAAAATAAATATTTCTTTACTGGAAGAATTCAGTTGCTGATTTTTAGTACAATTCTTAGAAATGACAGCATCTAAAAAAGTAAAATAGTGTTGGTATATCTTCTGCTTAAAGAAATGATAGAATTGTTTTAAAATTTCTGGTGTAACCGAAATACTCGTAAGAAACTATGGATGTGTGCAGATTAAAAGTATATTCATAATATTTGAGTCTCTGGTTAAAAACGTTTTACTAATTGTTTTTCTTATCATGTGTGTATATGATGTTGTCCTGGTTAGGGGTTCGTGGCGCAATTCAAAAAATGCAGCAAGCAAAGTGATATTCCAACTTTGCAAAATTTGACGGAAAAATGGTAGTTTGGACCCCTTAACTCTTGAAATGATGCTTGAATGACGATAGTCTTCAGGAATTTTCTGGAGAATTTGGTTTTTGCTTGAAGCGTTTTGTAGTATGGTTTTGAAGCACTTTTTACGTTTTTGTTGGGATGTTAAATATTTGTATATCCAATGGCTATAAGTACTCGTAGAGCGTTGTCATGTTTTTCATTTTTGGCATTTTCCGATGCCTATTGAGCTGTATAGTGCTTCTTATTGTGTTTGGAATACTTCATTCTTCATTTACGACTAGAATTGTAAAACTTTGATACATTCTCTTGGCCATTGAATGTGATAGTAATTCTTGTAAAATATGGAATAATTCATTCTCTATTTATGCCTAGAATATTCAAACTTTGATATATTCTTTTGGCTAATGAATATTATAACGTTTCTTGTAAAATTTTAAATACTTCCTTCTTCATTTGCTAACTAAGCGCCTGAGACCTCTCGGCGATCCTGACTTAGTAACAGCAACGTTGCAGAAGTTATTTATAGTATTCAGTTCCAGTCGGAACCTATCTGAAGGTAGCTATAGAGGAATGCTCCTTTTAAGAAAAAAGAAATTTGGAATAATTGGTTGCAGTTTGCATGGTCAATTTCTTAAAATTCTGACAGGATTTAAAAACAAAATATTACTTTTCTAAACCTGACAATCGTAAGAAAATTAAAATAATTCATATATAAAATTTCAAAACGTAGAAGCGTGGGTTCTAACCTGCCGCTCTGTTCGGAAAACCCCTGCTCACATTAGGTGCCTGAGACTTCTCGGCCATCCTGACTTCGTAACAGCAACGTTGCAATAGTTATTTATAGTATTCAGCTCCAGTCGGAAGCTATCTCAAGGTAGCTATAGAGGAATGCTCCTTTTAAGAAAAAAAAAATTTGGAATAATTGCATGCAATTTGCATGGTCAATTTCTTGAAATTCTAAAAGCGTTTAAAAACAAAATATTACTTTTCGAAAGCTGACATTCGTAAGAAAATTAAAATAATTCATATATAAAATTTCAAAACGTAAAAACGTGGGTTCGAACCTGTCGCTCTGTTCGGAGAACCACTGCTCACATTAGGTGCCTTAGACCTCTCGGCCATCCTGACTTCCGAACAGCAGCGTTGCAGAATTTATTAATAGTATTCAGCTCCAGTCGGAAGCTATCTCAAGGTAGCTATAGAGGAATGCTACTTTTAAGAAAAAAAAAATTTGGAACAATTGCATGCAATTTGCATGGTCAATTTCTTGAAATTCTAAAAGCGTTTAAAAACAAAATATTACTTTTCGAAAGCTGACATTCGTAAGAAAATTAAAATAATTCATATATAAAATTTCAAAACGTAAAAGCTTTGGTTCTAACCTGCCGCTCTATTCGGAGAACCACTGCTCACACTAAGCACCAGAGACCTCTAGGCCATCCTGACTTCGTAAAAGCAACGTTGCAGAAGTTATTTATAGTATTAAGCTCCAGTCGGGACCTATCTCAAGGTAGCTATGGAGGAATGCTCCTTTTAAGAAAAAAGAAATTTGGAATAATTGGCTGCAGTTCGCATGGTCAATTTCTTGAAATTCTGACAGGATTTAAAAACAAAATATTACTTTTCGAAAGCTGACATTCGTAAGAAAATTAAAATAATTCATATATAAAATTTCAAAACGTAGAAGCGTGGGTTCGAACCTGCCGCTCTGTTCGGAGAACCCCTGCTCACATTAGGTGCCTTAGACCTCTCGGCCATCCTGACTTAAGAACATCAGCGTTGAAGAATTTATTTATAGTAATCAGCTCCAGTCGGAAACTATCTCAAGGTAAATATAGAAGAATGTTCCTTTTAAGAAAAAAGAAATTTGGAATAATTGGTTGCAGTTTGCATGGTCAATTTCTTGAAATTCTGACATGATTTTAAAACAAAATATTACTTTTCGAATGCTGACATTCGTAAGAAAATTAAAATAATTGCTATAAAAAATTTCGAAAGGTAAAAGCTTTGGTTCTAACCTGCCGCTCTGTTCGGAGAACCACTGCTCACACTAAGCACCAGAGACCTCTCGGCCATCCTGACTTCGTAACAGCAACGTTGCAGAAGTTATTTATAATATTCAGCTCCAGTCGGAACCTATCCCAAGGTAGCTATAGAGGAATGCTCCTTTTAAGAAAAAAGAAATTTGGAATAATTGGTTGCAGTTTGCATGGTCAATTTATTGAAATTCTGACATGATTTAAAAACAAAATATTACTTTTCGAAAGCTGACATTCTTAAGAAAATTAAAATAATTCATATATAAAATTTCAAAAGATATAAGCGTGAGTTCGGTGTGAAAGGTGAGCGTGAGAAAAATGAGCTTGCAGCGGGCAATACAGAAACAGTGAACTTTTATGCCAAAAGCAAGAGCTGCACAGCTGTAACTCATTGACCACTACCCAGGGGGCACGTGTGAAGCTTGAAGATAGGCTATGGATGCGAGTAAGACTGTCCCCATACGCTCTACGATCCTATTAGACCAGGGAATACTGTTTAAAGTGGATTCCAAACCACTACAAAGATCCATGGCATCACCGGGACTCAAAATCTGTCGAATCGAGCGCCAGAGCGCTAGCTATCATAAACCTAATTATATTACTATCACCAGAAGTCGAAAACCTTTTCGTTCTCTTAAAAGTGACACGAACCTTTCGGGAAATATTTCTTCAAAGTCTCTTGATGTAGACAAACTGATTGCCACAACTTCAGAAACGCCAGCTCCCAATCAATTCAACTCCGTCAGGGCGTTATGGATGACTTGCCAGAATGAACTCTTCCAGTAAAAGTCTTCCAGGTAGTCTGACGGGCGGTTAGGGAGAGGAAGTCGGTTTCCCCTCCCTTCATCTCTAAGAGGGAAAAGTTTTGAAGAATTAGGGATATCAGTCCGTTGAACACCTTTTCGAGAGACGTATCGTATCGTTCTCTGCATCGTCATCGATTCATCTTTCGCCAGACCTTCTGCGGAAGATTTATGAGCGTTGTTGGAATGGAACTCTTTTCTGTGAAAAGTTCTTCTTCTCATTGTTCTTGAATGTTGTTTAATAATGGACTAATTACGTAATTTTCATTTGTTACAGAAAATGAGGCTCAAATTAAATTCTTTTAACACCAACTTGCAATAAATGGATTCTTGAATGTAGAAAAAAATGTATAAAAATTTGAAAACATTCTTTTACTGTCTTTTAAATTCTTCTCTATGTACCTCTGCTCATAAATTGATTTTTTAAAATACAAATAAATGCAACAAACATATCCATTTTTGTTACCTATAAATGAAACTCTTTGTGCGAAAAGTTCTTCGATTATGAAACGCATTGTCCTTGAATGTTAGTTAATAACTGACTAATTACACTCATGTCCATAAATTAAGGATAATGAAGTTCAGGCAAAGAAAGATACAAAAGCAAAACAAATTTGACTTATTTGTAAAGTCTATTTATTAAACAAAAGGTAAAGAGCAAAAAAGATGCTATATGCTTGACATAATTAATAAAAATTGCGATTGTTACTCCCTGGAGCAAATTTCAAAAAAGAACCTATTTACAAAAAACAGTATAACATGGTTAGTATGATGGTTAATAGGGAGTATGTCTCCCGGACGATGCAATACAGGCCTTACAACGCCTAGGCATGCTGAGTATCAAATTATCAATCTGATCTTGGACTTGGACGCCGCAGGCGTGCCCCTGACCCCATCACACAAGGTGACGCTACAGTGGTTTTAGTACACACCTGCGGAAAGGGAGGATTGTAGCCACCAATGGCCGTGACGGCTTTGCACAGCCGGATGCCTTGTTAGCAATTCATCACTAGGAGTTACCGATTTGGTTGGGTCCCGGTTGATACTAACCAACCGAGCTTTCCAAACCAATACGTGAGGAGCCTGTGCAGGCTCTTGTTTTTGGCTTATATAAAACTAAGAGGGGAAGATAGATACGGAAAATTTAAAAAAGACAAAAATTATTAAAATTAAAAAGAAAATTATGAAAAACTAGAAAATAATTACATTTAAAAAAAATAAAAAATAGAATAAAATGAATTAGTAGTAAGAACGTCACACGACTGTTCTGTACTATGTTTAAAAGTATAAACATGTTGGAGCTTTTTCAATAGAAATGATTATGTTACTATATAAATAGAAATAGTTGAGTATTTACTGTTTAACAAATAATTAGATACTTATGATAATGGAAAATAAGATAAATATTTAGTTTTACAGTCGACTATGTGTATACATAGTTTCTCGTGCAGGGAAGTACAAATCTTCTTATTAATCTTTATCACTGTTTTTTGAGTCTAAGTTTGGTTGATTTTTCTATTGTTCTTTTTATTGTTTGGTTGACTGTTAGTTTTATTATGTTGTGCTGGTTATATAATCAATGTTCTCAACTAAGAATGTCATTATTTTGATTATTTTTTCCTTTAATTTCTTGCATTTAGCTGCTTTGATGGCCCATTCATGATATGATGCTGGTGGTGGTTCTTCTTCATGGTTGAGGTCGGTTAATGGACATGAGAATAGATAGTGGTCTGGTGATCCTGATTCTCCGCACAAGCATATATCGTTGTCTGTTATACAGAATCTGTGTAGGTAGGTTGGGAATGGACCGTGGCCTGTTACGAAATATGTAACTAATAAATTTGAAGACATGTTATGTGACACTTTTGGTAAGAAATTGTGTGTTCTTCTGCCGGTGGTGGCTGTATCCCATTCCTCTTGCCATTGTTGTATGAGAAGTTGTTTTAGTTGGTGTTTGAGGAAGCTTTTTGGAGTGGGTAGGCTTTCAGATAATGTGTTTGGGTTTGTTGTTGCGTCTTTTGCTAAATAGTCGGCTCTTTCATTGCCTACTATTCCTGAATGAGCTTTAATCCATTCTATTGTTAATAGTTTTGGCCGTATTTCTTGAATTTCGTTTCTGATTCTTTGTACGAGTTTGTTTTTATTGAAAAACTTCTTGATGGCCTGGAGCGACGACATGCTGTCGGTTTTGATGCTGATTTGAGAAAAGTTCTTTTCTTTTACCCATTGCAGTGCTTTTATGATTGCTAGAAGTTCTGCTTGGTAGACTGAATTTTTAGTATTGAGTTTGCCTTGCCAGTTGTATATTTCTTTATCTTTTTCGTATGCAGCAAACGCAGATCCCACCTGGTGGTCTATTTTTGAGCCATCTGTGTAGATTATAATGTTGCTGGAGTTTCGGAAATTTTTTATTGTGGTTGATGGTTTTGACCAAGGTGGTTCTAACCATTGTGAGATCTGTGTGTCGTAGTCCATTGCGTTGAAGTGTGTGCGGCCAAGCTTGTCGTTTCTGCCCAATCTTGTAACGTTTGTCATTATAATCTCCTTCTTTACCATGAGGTGTAGAGGTAATAGTCCGCTCAGAATTAGCAGTGCCGATGATGGTGTAGTTCGGTACGCTCTGGTTATTTTTAGTGTAAAAAGTCTCTGAATTGTTGATAGTTGTGCTATTTTTTTATTGTTTAAGTTTTCAGCCCATGTTGATGCCGCATAACAAATTCTTCGCTCTGCCACTGTTTTGTACCAAAGTCTTGTTAGTTTAGGGTTGACTCCCCAGTTTCTTCCCGACATTACCGCCAGTTTATTTGCTTGTTTCATTAGATCACTTTTTAGCTTTTGTAGGTGTGGGATGAAGTTGAGGTTTTTATCTATTGTTATTCCTAAGTATTTTAAGTTGTTTACACATTTTAATTTCCAACCCTCATATTTTAGTATTGGCATTCTTTTGATGTTCCCTTTTTCCCTAGTATTAGGGCTTGTGTTTTATCTTGTGAGATTGACAATTTTTCTTCTATTGCCCATTTTGAGAACTGCTGCAATGCTTTGGTGGCTTTCTTCTCCAGGTCTCTCCTGTTGTTGCTTGTTATGATAAATATGAAGTCGTCCGCAAAGGCCTGCAGATCGACATCTTCGTCCCATTTTGTTTTAAGTATTTTATTTGCTATTATTGACCATAGAAATGGACCCAAACAGGAGCCTTGTGGGCAGCCTTTCTGTAAATCATAATGTATTTTTGTATGGCCATAATTGAATTCTATTCTTCTATTTTGTAGATAGTCTCTTATTAAAAGTATGTAGTTGTTCGGGGTGTTGTCTTGTATTAGAGTATTCAGTATTGACGGCCACCAAATAGAATCGAATGCACCTTTTATATCTATTGAGATGAGAATTGTGTACCTTGAATTTTTCCTATTATCGTAGACTTTTTCCATCAGGTGTTGTAGGGCATGTTCCGTTGAGATGCTGCTTTGGAAGCCAAATTGATTTTGATGAAGTAGTTTATTTGTGTGGTAATGATATTGTAGCCTATTAAGTACGATTTTCTCGAAAACCTTTCCGATTGTAGGGAGTAGTGAAATTGGGCGATAGGAGTTTGGGTCTGTTGGGTCCTTAAATTTCTTGTTGAATAAGACTACTTCCGCATATTTTAGTCGTATTGGGAAGCAATGAAGTTGCAGACATTTGTTAAAAAGGGAATTTAGAATCAAATCAATCTGATCTTGGGGAATATTACACCACTCATCAAGCAATGCCCTCCGAAGTTCCGGTCGACAGGTGGGAGGGAGTTGATGGGCTGCAATTCGTCGGCCAAGCATATCCCACACATGCTCTATTGGATTCAAGTCCGGTGAGTATGCTGGCCAATCCATACGGGTGATATCCTCCAATTGAAGGCATTCGTCTACAATATTTGCACGGTGTGGACGGGCGTTGTCATCCATAAACAGAAATTCAGCACCCATGGCGCCCCGAAACAAAAGTACATGTTGTTCTAGAATGACATCCCGATAGATGTGGCCTGTCATCGTTACACTCTGAACATGCAGGTCAGTTCTGGAACCGAGAATAATTCCTCCCCAAACGAGCCATCCTGCACCACCGTAACGGTGTCGTTCATTGGTGTTCTCTTGGTGGTAACGGATACCTGGCGCTGTCCATATGAAAGTCCGGCGAGAATCCGACTGCAAACTAAACCTGGACTCGTCGGAAAACATCACACCAGACCACTGTTGCGGCGTCCACAATGCATGCTCTCTACTCCAGGTTAATCGCAGGCGACAGTGAGTTGCGGTAAGTGGAACACATCTGACAGGCCTACGAGCATATAGACCAATGTGCCCTAAACGTTTGTACACGGTCTGCCTTTAAACTGTCGTACCGGTAGCTGAAGAGAGCTGACGAGACAGGTCTGATGCTGTGCTCCGTCTGTTTCTTTTGGCAGTAACTGCTAAATACCGGTCCTCATTCGGCGTTGTAACTCTGGGGCGACCTGTGTTGTAACATCTACTCACATTATCATCATCTTGTAATCGTTGCCAAAGCCTGACACTCTGGGCGATTCCAAGTTCCTCGGTTACTTCCAGCTGGGTACGTCCACATTCCAGTCGTCCGATAATTCTACCACGTAAAAAATCATCCAAATGCTTCCTTTGTGCCATAACTAGGCGGTTATTGCACTGAAAGGCTTTTGAAGCTCTTGTGAACAATTTTACTTCTTTGCCACCATTCCTTATATATCCCTCTCTCACACTCTCGTCATTGTGACGTACTATCCGCGCCATCTGGTGGTTTCCTGTAATTTGCATATTCTTTTTCAAGATGTGTGTGATAATTCTACAAGTGAAATTACGTGACGTAAACGGGACGTGACTGAGTGAAAATTGATTGTCGACATAATGGAAGGGGTTGATTTTTCCAAGTCCACTTAAACATTTGGCGACACATGGCGTCAACTGCAGAGATTTCATAAAATCCCATAAATCGCGCCAAAGGTGTACTCAAATAAAAGTTGGCTTCATTCGTCAATCTAATCGCGTTTGGCAATCCTAATCCGTCAGTATATTTAAAAGATTTAGTTTCACAACAACTCAGTCGAGCCAATTAATTAGAAGAAAACAAATTTATATTAGAACCGGAAACGTGCCTGCGTGAGAACGAACAACATGCGGGAAACTTTCTGGAAACTCCGCGGAGCCATTTATTTTAATAAGCAACTACTTGCTACTTGGCAACCGAGGCGCATAGATTACGTCGCCAATTTGCGATGCACCCATAAATATAAATTAACACAGAGTTCGGCGCAGAGTTAGATGAAGGTGAAGGATTTCATTTTGATAAAAAAAAATGTAGGAGATTATTATTTTTTTTTTTATTACTTTAAATTTCTCGTTAAAAATGGGTTTGTGTCCTGCTTTATAAATCACTTTAGTTGACGTGCTAAAATTGATGTTATTTAGATTGTTTTTTGGGGCGTCATTAAAAACGTAAATTTATAGCTACAAAGTTCTTGAATGTTTCTATCTATGAATACCAAAAAATAAAAAAATTGATAGAATAGAAGAGAGTTTTTTAAAAATTTAAATATTAAAAAATTTGCACCAGTATAGAATGCATACTTTTGTTTATTCATAAAAGATAAACCTTTTCCAATTGAATAAAATGAATAAAATTTTTATTTCGCATTAATTAAAGGAGTAAAATTGAAAAAGGAAGAATGTATCTCTTTTGACTTGTGTTATAACTTTTACGAGAACCCAATGTGATATGAAAAAAAAAAAAACGATTACTTTTCGATCCAGAACATTTTTTCATAGCAATGCTATATAAAAGACATTACAATTTTCGACACATAAAATGCATTTTGTTCTAATGCAGCTGTCAAACACTTAGACAGTTGCCTTTTAAGGCCTTAAGTCAAGCGCCACACCGACGTTACTCACTTAGGAGGCGCGTGTAACTTAAAGATAAGCCACGGACGCAGAGTAACAATACTTCCTAAACGCTCTACTATTCTTTTAGGACCAGGACCTACGGTTTAAAGTGTATTCCGAACCACTACAAAAATCCATGGAACCGTAGGCACTCCAACCCGAAACCTGTGGTATCGAGAGCCAGAACGCTAGCCACTCGGCCGTCAGAGCGCATGGACATTACTTGTTAATAATCACAAATATTTTCAAATGAAAATGAATATCTTGAAGGACTCCATTTCTCTACAATCAAAATTGATTGTCGACATAATAGAATGGGATGGCGACATTTGGCGACCCATGGCGTCAACGGAAGAGTTTTCATAGAACTCCATAAATCGCACCAAAGGTGCATCCAAAC
The DNA here is from genome assembly GCA_021605075.1 of Caerostris darwini. Classification (NCBI taxonomy): domain Eukaryota; kingdom Metazoa; phylum Arthropoda; class Arachnida; order Araneae; family Araneidae; genus Caerostris; species Caerostris darwini. The sequence continues at coordinate 148,447 of BPLQ01014081.1, forward strand.
GTCGAATTTACCCAACTACTGAAATAAAAGTTGCTTCATTCGTCATCTACTAGTAATCATGTTTGCCTTTCCTAATCCCGTCAACAGAAGATTTAAAAGTTTCAGTTCCCCAAGCAACTAATTACAAGAAACAAATTTATATTAAAACCGGAAACGTGCCTGCATTAGAACGAACTACAGCCGGGAAACTTTCCTGGAACTCCCGCGGAGCTATTTATTTTAATAAGCAACTATTTGCCACTTGGCTACTTGGCAAACGAGGTGCATAAATTACGTCACCATTTTACGATTCACCAATAAATATAAATTAACACGAAGTTTCTGCGTTAAATAGATAAAGGTGAAGAAATTCATTTCGATACAAAAAAAAACCGCATGAAATTTTTTTATTTATTAATTTAAATTCCTCGTTAAAAATGGGTTTGGGTCCAGATTTATAAATCACTTCAGTTGATCTGCTAAAATTAATCGATGTTTTCTTAGGGCGTCGTTAAAAATATAAATTTATAGCTGCAAAGTTTTTGAATACTTTAAACTAAGAATTAAAAAAAAATAGTTTGAAGAGAAGATAGTTTTTTAAAAATTAAAATATTAAAAATATTCCCTCAGTATAGAATGACACTTTTGTTAACTCATAAAGAACAAACATTTTCTATTTGAATAAAATGAATAAAATTTTTATTTCGCAATCATTAAAGGAGCAAAATTGAAAATGGAAAAAAATATTTGTTTTGACTTCTGTTATAACATTTATCACGACCCCCCATAAGATATGAAACAAGTAATATATAAAAAAAAAAAAATTTTAAGTCAATTCCTACTTTTTTTTTACTCTATTGCAGAAAATCCTTTACAAATCATTTTCATTCATTTTTTAAAGTTTATCTGGCGCCATCTATTGGTAGATGCATGCACCTTAAATCTAAAAAAAAACTAAAACTAATTGATTGAATTTAATGAATGAATTAATATTTGAAAAAAAAACTGTATTAACATCAAGTGTCCTCCACTACAAGTTAAAAAAAATGCATTTGAACTCGAGCGGATGAATAAAAAAGTATTTTATGAACGATTGAAAGTTTGAACAAGATATATATAGGGAGAGTGTGAGCTAATAGAAGGAATTGAAAAAAAAAACCCGATTACTTTGCGATGCAGAAATCTTTTTAAAGCAATGCTATATAAAGGGCATTGTATTTTCGACATGTAAAATAATAGCTTCATAACATTTGATTTTATGATCGAACAATAAGATGACGTTCTTAATTCGCAAAGAAACGACTAGTGCCGCTAAAGAACACAACATTGAGTGACGCTAAACCCCTAATCACAAAGAACAGCTTACCTGATATATCTTATCAATCTATTTGTTAAAATTAGTTAGTTAATATCATGTGTTTAAATTAGTAATGATAAAAGTTATCTGTTTAAAAATGTTTTTAATGGACCAAGTACTTAAAACAGTTACAAAGATATTCGATAGATAGTTTTTAGCTGTCTTTGGATTTGTTCATTTTCTTGTATATAACAGACATCAAAGTAGAAAGCTGATGAGAGTTGCATGTCTGTCGAAATAAATGATAGTAAAAAAGTAAAATAAAATATATAATAGTAAAAAAGTAAAAAAGTAGAATAAAATATATAATAGTAAAAAAGTAAAATAAAATATATAATAGTAAAAATGTAAAATAAAAGCAAAATAAATAATCTCAAATACTCTGAAGATTGTCATTTAGATGATTCTAAAAAGGACGGGTGTGGATAAGTGATCCATCAAAATTTAAAGGAAGAATTTTCTTGATATTTCAGTATAATTCGTCGTCAAATAAGTTAATTTTTCTTATTAAAAAACAAACCTTTTTGGAAATTTCTTCCATTAATGGGATTTAGATGAGATATTTTAATGTATAATTTTAACAAGAGGAAAACATTGGCGACGTTATGTCTAATATCTTTGTTAGATACAACAATGCATTCGTATGTGGTTGGGAATTCATTTCTGACTTGCACAGGGATTTTTTCATGTCGGGTGTTCATGAAATATGCGAAAAAGAGAACGGGTGGAATGCGGAGTTTGCATCAGAAACGGCGATTGCGAAGTGCTTGGAGGATGTGAACAGCAGCTTAAGAAAAGACATTTTGACAATTATCCGTTTCAGTCTGAAAATCCTGTTTCTTACCAATTTTTTCTAAAATATACTCCAAACCAGTAAATTATTTAAAAAAAGTTTTACATTTACATTAAACACTTTTGGCATGTTTTATATAATGAACTTTTTTTTTAACCCAATACCGTTGTTACTATTTAATAAAAAGCAGATATTTTAAGAAAAAACAAGTAATATCAAAAAAAATTCAATTCCTACATTTTTTTCACTCTATAGCAGAAAAGTTCTTTACAAATAATTTTCATCCATTTTTTTAAGTTTATCTGGCGTCATGTATTGGTAAGATATCTGCAACTTAAATGTAAAAAAAAATTATGTCTAATTAATTAAATTTAATGAATGAATGAATATTTGAAAAAACTGCATTAACATCCAGTGTCATTCGATACAAGTTAAAAAAAATGTATTTGAACTTGAGGGGATGAATAAAAAGCATTTGAAGAATTGGAAATTTGAACAAGATATATATAGGGAGAGTGTGAGCTAATAGAAGGAATTGAAAAAAGAATTAATTTTTCCGAGTACAAAAAAAAAATGTTGAGTACACAAGATCAAGTCAATGATATTCAATGAAAAAGACTCTGAAAAATACAAACTAGCGAAATATAACTTAATTTTATTCAAAGATCACTGTTAGTGACTTCTGTTCAAAAGTATTATATAAAAATGTAAGAATGCTATAATTCAAACAGTTGAGAAACCTTAAATTGACTTCTTTCTCAGAACTATTGTCATTAGGCACTAATTTTAAAGATTTTTGTAACAGGCGCCGATTGGCTATTGTCATTCGAAAACAATTGTGTATTTTTTGTAGCTGGCAATGCCATGAATAGTACTTATAACAGAGACTGTTATTTATATATATATATATACATGTGTGTGTGTGCATCACGTATTTTTATTTTGACATTAGTGCTTTATTTGATATGGAATTCACAATACTTTCATCGAACTATTTTCACCCAAAGAAGAACTAAAAAAACGTCCCGCCATGCATCGGGAAAAGAAAAAGCGCCGCTGCTTAATAGTCAAACAAAAAGGGGACAAAAATGAACTCATCACTCATTCATGGCGTCAAGATTAATTAGCGGACATCTTTTTTTTTTTCTGCTTCAGTTTTCCCTTCTGCCGAAATTAGCAAAGACTTGCGAAAAAAAAAAAAAAAAAGGACTTGCTGCAAGCTTTTAGGTTGTAAAATGATTAAATACACAGCCCCAAAAGGATTTTCTTACCAATTTGCACAAATAGAAAAAATTAGTCACCGAAAAAAAAAATTAAAGCGTCAACAAAAACAAAAACCGATATTTTTCCTGTAGCAGTAATTAGAAAAAAAAAGAGTATCATATTCCTTTTGAACATTCCAAAGCGGCAGTTTTGATTTTATTTTTGCTTTTTTCTTCTTCTTTCTGTTGACGAGTTGATGGAATGAGCGCTTTGTAATTAAAAATTAGTTCTCCACGTGCATCAATAAGCGTGCAATTTGCTTCACAGCAATAGATGAAAGGCTCCTCTAATTGGATCTTGATGGGCACTTGCGGAATTGACTTTTTTTTTTGCTTTAAAGGATCCCCAAATGGCCTGAATTAGCGAATAAAAAAATTGTAAAATCGCAGCGAAACTCTGGCATTTCTGGACTTTCAGAAATTACTAATACTGATTGTTAACGTCACCTACTATGCTCACAGCGAAACGTTTTAAATAATGTTGTGACACTTTGAGTGAAAAAACCCATCTATCATGGTAAGGGCATACCAAAATGGTTGGGAAAAATCGTTGGAATTTTTTCGATGCCCTACCATTTCTCCCTTCCTGCGAGGAATCTCTTCAGTTCAAATGTGAACTCATTGTGACGAGCGGTTCTATTTTTTCAATTCCTTCTATTAGTTCACATTCTCCCTATATATATCTTGTTCAAATTTTCAATCGTTCATAAAATGCTCTTTATTCATCCACTCGAGTTCAAATGCATTTTTTGTAGTGGATGACAATGGATGTTAATACAGTTTTTTCAGATATTCATTCATTTATTTAATTTAATTCCTTCACGTTAGTTTTGTTTTAGATTTAAGTTGCATGTATCTACCCATAGATGGCACCAGCTAAACTTAAAAAAAATGAATGAACATTATTTATAAAGGATTTTCTGCAATAGAGTGAAGAAAAAGAAGGAATTGACTTTAAATGTTTATTTTTATATTACTTGTTTTTGCTTTAAACGACCCCCTAAACGCCCTGGATTAAAGTGTAAAAAATAAATTTTGTAAAATCGCAGCAAATCTCTGGCACTTCTATTCAAATAGATCCTTAACGTCAACCTACTATGCTCACAGCGAAACTTTTTAAATATTGTTTTACGAAAGTTTTTCTGGTGATATTGTTCAATTAGGTTATGAAACATTGACAAATATGAATATTAAAATAAATACATGATTGTTCTTGCAAAAATTGACAAAAAATATATACTTCTGCGTCCCAAAAGTGAGACCAATTTTCAATTTAAATTTCCCGGCATAAGCAATTTCAATTTTTTTTTCTTTTCTAGGTTGTTGGCACTGTCCTTGACATCTGTGTGAAATTTGATGTCAAAATATTCATTAGTGTTGGAGTTGCGCTTGTTTTGTGAGACGCTAAATCTGATTCCGGGGATTTTTGAAATGTCTGAATAAATAGAGCAAAGAACTTGCATTCAATTTTTTGTTTGCGGAAACGTATAGAATGTTGCAGGAGGCATTCAGTGAGCAAACTATATCGGAAAGAAATGTTTGCTAGTATTATAAACAGTTCAAAGAAGGCAGAGAACGCGTTGAAGACGAAGAGCCCTCTGATGGACCAACCTCAACCGACGAAGCGACTTTAAGCGAAGCGTCTAAAAAATTAAAGATCTGGTGCTTGTAGACCGTCGATTTACGTTTAGAGACCTTGCTGATGATGTTGGAATTTGAAAAAGATCGGTCAATTCCATTTTAAAAGATGTTTTGGGCCAAATCTTGATTGGAACCGAAACCCTGAATTTTTTTTGGAAAAATATCATCATGTTGAAGTGCGTGAAACAATGCTTTCTATTAAGTTCTTAAGTGCTTTCTAACAATGTATTTCTATTTATATCAGGACAAGTTGAAATGCATCATAACTGGAGGATTTATTTATGCTTATTTCGATTTATGCTTACGATTTGGAAGCGCTTTATAATTTATAATTAATCTTCCGCGTATCGATATCCTGCAATTTGCTTCACCACAATAGATGAAAGGCCTCTTTAATTAGTTCTTAAAGGGCACTTGCGGAATTGACTTTCTTTCTTTTTTTGCTTTAAACGACTCCCAAATGCCCAGGATTAGAGTGTAAAAAATATATATATTTCGTAAAATCTCAACGAATCTTTGTCATTTCCGGACTTTGAGAAACCACTAACATTGATTCTTAACATCACCTACTACGCTTACAGCGACACTTTTTAAATATTGTTTTACGAAAATTTTTCTGATGATATTCTTCGTTTAGGTTATCAAACATTGATAAATATGAACATTAAAATAAATACATGATTATTCTTTTCTTAAAATTTGGCAAAAATTGGCAATAAAATATATACTACTGTGTCCAAAAAGTAAGACGCATTTTCAATTTTTAAAATTCCGGGGCTTATGGAATTTCAATTTTTCTTCTTTTTTTAGGTTGTTGGCACTGTCCTTGACATCTGTGTGGAATTTGACGTCAAAATATTCATGAGTACTTGAGTTATGCTTGGCTCTGTGAGACGCTAAAACTAATTTCGGCGTTCTTTGAAATGTCTGAATGAATTGAGCAAAGCTCTTGCATTCAGTTTTGTTTGCGGAAAGGTATAGAATGTTGCAGAAGGCATTCGGTGAGCATTCCTATATCGGAAAGAAATGTTTACAAGTGATATAAACACAGAAAAGAAGGCAGAGAGCTCGTTGAAGAAGAAGAGCTATCTGGTCGACCACACACCTCAACCGACGCAGCTGAAGTCCAAAAAATTAAAGATTGGATGCTTACAAACCGTTGATTTACAATTAGAGAACTTGCCGGTGATGTTGGAATTTCAAAATTCCATCTTAAAAGATGTTTTGGGCCTCAAACTCGACAAATCTCGATTGGTACCGAAAAGATTGAATACTAAAGCTCACACTGCATTGATTCTTAGTGACCTTTTCGCCAAAAATGATACCCATATCTTACCAGAACCACCGTATTCACACCTTAGCGATTTCTGGCTATTCCCTAAACTCAAAAGACCACTCCGGGGACACCGTTTTGAGTCGATTGAAGAAATTCAACGTGAATCGCCGTGCGCTTTAAAGGCCTTCCCTGCCGAAAACTTTTTAGTATGCATTGAGGATTGGAGAAAAAAAAATTGTTTTTTTTGGTCGTAATAGTATATATGTGTGTGTATATGACGTCTTTTTAGTTAGATATTAGTGCTTTATTTGATATGTAACTCACAATATTTTCATCGAACTATTTTCACCCCCAAAGAAGAACTTAAAAATGTCCCATAGTCAAATAGTCAACGAAAGGGGAAAATATTCGACTCATCACTGATTTATGACGTCAAGATTAATTAACACAACCTTTTTTTTCTGTGCTTCAATTTTCCTTCTGTCGAAATTAGCAACGGCTTACAAAAAAAAGACTTGCTGCAAGCTTTTAGGTTGTGAAATGAGCACAAATAGGAACAAATTAGTGAGCGAAAAGATTGTCAAATCGCAAAGGAAAAAAAAAATAAACTGTCAACAAAAACACAAACTGGTATTTTTCCTGCAGCAGTAATTGAAAAAAGAGAGTTATATTCCTTTTGAACATTCCAAAGCGGCTTGGCTTTGCGATTCAGGACATTTTTAAAATGTCTGAATGAATTGAGCCAAGAACTTGCATTCAATTTTGTTTGCGGAAACGTATAGATTGTTGCAGAAGAGATTCGGTCAGCATTTCTGTATCGGAAAGAAATGTTTACAATTGGTATAAACAGTTTAAAAAGGCAGAGAAAGCATTGAAGACAACGACTACTGGTCACCAACCTCAACCAACTAAGCTCACGTCCTAAACGTTAAAGATTTGGTGTTTGCAAACCGTTGATTTACAATTAGAGACCTTGCTGACGATGTTGGAATTTCACAAGGATAGGTCCATTCCATTTCGGGCCTCAAACGCGTCCAATCTCGATAGGTACCAAAAACAATGAATGCGCCAGCACACACTGCATGGATTCTTCGTGACTTTTTCACCCAAATTGATACCCATATCGTTCTACAACCGACTTATTCACACCGTGCGACTTCTAGCTATTCCCTATACTCAAAAGACCACTCCGAGGACACCGTTTTGAGTCTATTCAAGAGATTCAACGTGAATCGGAAGGTCATCCCTGCCGTCGACTTTTCAGCAGGCGTTGAGGATTGGGGAAAAAAGTTTTCATGAGTGCATTGTGTCCGAAGGGGATTACTTTGAAGGTGATGAAATAAATTTGAGAGAACAAATAAAGAGCTTTAAAAAAAAAAATTGGTCTTACTTTTTTGGTTATAGTAGTATTTCTGTGTGTATGATGTCTTTTTATTCAGACATTAATGCCTTATTTGTTATGTAATTCACAATATTTTCATCGAAATATTTTAATCCAAAGAAGAACTAAAAAATGTCCCGCTAAACATCGGGAAAACGAAAAGCGCTGCCGCTTAATAGTCAACCGAAAAGAGAAAAAAAATCGATTCATAACTAATTTATGACGTCAAGATTAATTAGCGGACATTTTTTTTCTTCTGTGCATCAGTTTTCCGTACTGCCGAAATTAGCAACGACTTACAAAAAAAAATGACTGCCTGCAAGCTTTTAGGTTGTGAAATGATTAAATTCACGGTCCCAAAAGGAATTTCTTACCAATTAGCACAAATAGGAAGAATTACTCAGCGAAAAGATCGGCAAACCGCAAGGGAAGAAAAAAAAATTAAACTGTCAAAAAAAAAAAAAAAAAAAAACTGGTATTTTTCCTGTAGAAGTAATTGAAAAAAAAAAGATGATATTCCTTTTGAACATTCCAAAGCTGCAGTTTCGATTTTAGTTTCATTTTTTTTTTCTTCTTCTCTCTGTTGACGAGTTGATGGAATGAGCGCTTTGTAATTAAACATCGGTTCTGCGCGTATCAATATGGAGTAATTTGTTTTACAGCAATAGATGAAAGGCTCCTCTAATTAGTTCGTGATAAGCACATGCGGAAGTGATTTCTCTTTTTTTCACTTTAAATGACCCCCAAATGCCCTGGATTACCGCTTAAAAATATAATTTGTAAATTATATATTTGCGTATATTTTGTATATTCATATATTATAGTATATTTTGTGTCTGGCATTTCTGGACTTTCAGAAACTACTAAAATTTATTCTTAACGTCATCTACTATACTTTCAGCGACACTTTTTAAATAACGTTTGAGGGATATTTTTCTGATGATATTCTTCAATTAGGTTATCAAACAGTGAGAAATAAGAACTTTAAAATAAATGCATGATTATTCTTTTCTTAAAATGTGGCAAAAAAAAAAAAAAAAAAAAAAAAAAAATACTGCAGTGTCCAAAAAGTAAGACCCATTTTAAATTTAAAATTCCCGGGGCATATGGAATTGCAATTTTTGTTTTCTTTTTTAGGTTGCTTGCACTGTTCTTGACATCGTATCGATATCGTGCAATTTGTTTCGCAGCAATAGATGAGAGACTTCTCTAATTGGTTCTTGATGGGCACTTGAGGGGTTGATTTTTTTTTCTTTTTTTTGCATTAAATGCCCTGGATTAGCGGATAAAAAATATATTTTGTAAAATAGCAACGAATCCCTGGCATTTTTGGACTTTCAGAAACCACTAAAATTGATTCTTAACGCCACCTACTCTGTTCATAGCGAAAAGTTTTAAATAATGTTGTGACACTGTGAATGGAAAGCTCATCCACCACGGTAAGGTCATACCAAAATAGATGGGAAAAATCGGTGGAACTCTTTTTGATGTCCTACCGTTTCTCCCTTCTTCAAGTATCTTCAGTTCAAGTTTTCAGTCTGAACTCCTTGTGAAGAGTAGTTATTTTTTTACAGCATTTTGAATGTGAGACTTTAATTATAATCATTCTGTACTACTCACTAACTAAATCTTTGTCAAATGGATTGGAATGTCAAAAACTTTGAACCTATGCAACCTGTCAACAAATCCTTAATGTCCTTCTTTGGATTGCCCCGACAATGTCACATTTCTTAAACAGCCAATGCAGAAAGGGAATTCTCTGGAGGTTTGATTTGTTGATGCTTTTCGATCATTTTGTGCACACTTTTCGTAAATTCCGTACAGTTTAGCGTGGATTCCAAACCACTTCCAAACATGCATGCCATCGCCAGAATTTCAACTTAAGCCCGTGGTACCAAAGGCCAGAGCACTAACCAATTGGTCATTGGCCATCAGGCAGCGAGTTCTCCGGAGGAGACTCGGTGGCGATTGTGAACATGCGTGACAAGCATCTAGCATCTCACTCGCCTGGTGGGAGAATTCCAGGGTTCCTTCCATGACTTTTCAGCATTCATTGAGAATTGGAAAAACAGTCGGAGTAAGTGCATTGTGTCCGGAGGGGATGACTTTGAAGGCGACGAAATACATTTGGAAGAATAAAAGAGTTTTGGATAATAAATAATAAATTAATCTTACTTTTGTTGCACGGTAGTATTCGAATTCGTACTAAAAACTTAATTATATTTGAACTCTCACAAAAGATTGAATTATTTTTGAATTCTCGGAATGGTCCAAAAATGGCCGACGGTCTGCTCCTGAACTTTTCGGGATCCGGCATTAAACGGGATTTTCCCGACAACAGACGGATTTAGGAGCTCCAGGTCTCCCGCCGCGTCTCAGGGACATTAGAGAGGGGTTCATTTGCAATGCAAATCGCCCCCCTTCCTCCTTCCTCCACTCTCCCTCTTCGCTTCGGGACGACCTCGAGGCTTGTTCGAACATTCTAAAGGAACTTCAATACAAACTGAACATTACTTAAAAAGTGCACTTTTTCCTTTTTTAAAAAGGGACGAAAAAGATTTGCCTTTGATTTCTTTTTTTTATGCATGAAATCTATTTAAGTGATGAAAATTGATAAAAATTTTCACGAGATTTTAACGTCATATGATTAATGGGCGATTAGATTTCGTTTTATTGCGTCAACCACATTAAAGAAGATGAAACTCACCTCTGAAATGTCTTCATTAAGTATTCCGTTTTTGCTATAAGGTCCAATTACGTGTGACACCGTGTTTATTAAAGACGGCTAATGGAAGTCGAGTTTGGCGTTTTTTTTTTTAGCAAGATGTTGTAATGAGTTCCGTTAATTACTTTTTAATGGATGTCTCGGTTAAATTTTAATAAGAGGAGCTGCTTTTTCAAATCCTTCTAGTAGCTCACACTCTCCCTATATATATCTGCTTCAAATTTTCAATTGTTCATAAATTACTTTTTATTTATCCACTCGAGTTCAAATACATTTTTTTTGAACCTTGTAGTGGATGACACTGGAAGTGAATGCAGTTTTATGAAATATTCATTCATTCATTATATTTTAGATTTAAGTTGCATATATCTAAAAAATAGAAATAGCGCTAGATAAACTTAAAAAAAATGAATGAAAATTATTTATTAAGGAAAATTATTTATATAGGACTTTCTAGAATAGAGTGAAAAAAAAAAGAAGGAATTGACTTTAAAAAATTTGTTTTTATATTACTTGTTCTCTCTAATGTTGTTGTTGTGACATAATCCATAAAAACCATACATAATCCGCAATATCCATAAAAACAGTAAAACTCTAGCCAGACCCACACTAGCACAAGCCTAACTGTCGATATGAGATATTTTACAGGCATTACAGCGAGGAGTTTTAAGAGCTTCCGTCTTGTATTCCGGTATTTACCAGTATTAGTCAATTACGTAAGCACGGCCTTAGATTGATTTATTTATCACAAATATATTTCAATTCTCGCAATTCGAGCGCTTCAAAGGACTCTTGCGGAAGAAGTCGCACAGGGAAGCAATTCCCTACGTGGGAGGTGTGTGGCGGTGCTCATTTGGAATTCCGATTCCCCCTGATGACCTGTTTCGAACAACTCCCTGATTAGCGCGAGTGGATTACGCGGCATTTGCTGTTTCGGCCCCCTCTGCAGAATAATAAATCACAAAACGGATTTCGCAGCAGGAATCATTAAATTCGCGCATCGCAGATTGAAATGTGATGCCGAAGATAGTGTTTGGATGAACGGGGAATTGCTTCACACTCTGACCACTGCAACGAGCTCTTTACCCTACTAATGTATTAATACTCTTCTCCACAAAGAAATCTTTGGCTAAATACTACTGTGCCCAAAGAGTAAGATCAATTATTTTTCTTTTTTAAATCTCTTTATTTATTCTTCCAAGTTTATTTCATTGTCCTCAAAATAATCCCCTCCGGACACTATCATTCATGCCAACGTTTTTCCCAATCCTCAATAAATGCTGAAAAGTCATCGGCAGGGATGGCCTTCAAAGCGTGCGGCGATTCACGTTAAATCTCTTCAATCGACTCGAAACGGTGTCCCTGGAGTGGTCTTTTGAGTTTAGGGAATAGCCAAAAATCACACAGTCGTGAATACGGTGGTTGTGGAACGATATGGATTTCATTTTTGACGAAAAGGTCATGAAGAACCAATGCAGTGTGCAGTCTTTGCTCAGTTAAGTCATACATTTCAAAAATCGCCGGCATCAGTTTTGGCGTCTCACAAAGCCAAGCGTAACTCAAACACTCATGAATATTTTGACGTCCAGTTTCACAAGGATGTCAAGGACAGTGCCAGCAACCTAAGCATGAAAATGCAATTGAAATTCCCTAAGCCCCGGGAATTTTAAATTGAAAACGGGTCTTACTTTTGGGACACAGTTGTATTGACTGAATATGGCAACAGGACTTCGATGAGGTAATGTTGACCTCTGGTGCCTCTACAACTTGGAATGAGCTGTAACGCATCCTGCAATCTATCAGTGGAAGATGAGAGCATCCCACTGCAGGTGTTTGGAAGAGTGTTTGATTTAGTATTTATTTACTAATATAAACGCAAGAAAGAATACAATTTACTTAAAATACCCATGAAAAGCAACTGAGGTTTTAAACTTTCCACATTCCTACATTACTTATAGAGAAAGTAAACAAGATACGATCTTGTAATTATAATACACTAAGTATTATACGAGATCACTCTTTTTGTGATAAAACTGATGCCTGAGTGTTTTATACGCGTTTGCAGATTGCAAGCACCAAATTTCGAAATTTGCAAAAGGCTGTGTGGAATCTCTTTTAACTGAACCTTAACCTTCACCATCATTTATTGAGTCATATTTCGTATTCCTTTTAAGCCCATAACCTAACCCTCCCCCTCCTTTCTCTGAAGACAGGAGAGGCATCAAAGGGGTGATTGGTTCGCACAATTAGGCGAATGGCTGCTTCTAGACACTCGGCGTCAACCCATCAGGGTGATGGCGAATCAGTGTTGCTTGGCGACTCGGGCGGACGTCCCAAAGTGGATTGATCCACTGTGCTGGAACCTGAATATTGAAACAGGGCTGGAATTTGAGAGTGCCTTCCAGGGGGCGTCAGTGCGGAGTAGAACGTTATATAAACAAATACGAATACACTTGTAAATATGGCCGCCAGGATCCTGATATATTTCAGCTTGTGCATGTACTATAATAAATAATACAAAAAAAAAAAAAAAAATAGAATGACGTCCTAAGGTTATAAAATTAAGACACAGGTTGCTGGCACCTCAGGAAAGATACACTTCGAAGACATTTTTATGCATAATTAGGAATGACAGAAAGTACAGTTTTCAAGAAAAATTATATAAATTGAAACCTGAACAGTAAATACATATATTCATAGGATTATTATTTCATCATCATTATCATCAGCGGCGCAACAGCCCCATTACGGGGCAAGGCCGTCTGCCTGTTAGCAGATTTCTAGACAGTGAATATTTTATTTTTTACGGGGTAGAATTACCAGTCATACACCCTATGCTCTACGGTCAGATGAGACTGCAATCTACGGTTTAAAATGGACTCTGAGCCATTACAAACATCCATGGTACCTCCGGGACGCGAACCCAAAACATGTGGCACCGACTGCTACAGATTATTATTTGAGGATATATTAATATTCCAGTATTAATAAAAATATTCCAAACTCGAAAAAATGTTCCGTCCAAACATTTATGATAATAATATTCCAATGTTGATTTCCTTTCGTTAAAAACGAGTATGTGTCAATGTTTTATGTAATTTAATATATAATGTGTTATACATTAAATTTAAGATAATAAATATAAGAAATTTTAATGACATACATTTAAACTTATCAATTAAAGTTCTTAAATTACAAATTTTATTTTTTCGGTTTGTTGTTTTTAATCGTAGTAAAATTGTTGAAATGAAATAAAATCCCTACAAACAAATTTCTAACATTTAAGTTGGAAGATATTTTAAATGCAATACAAGAACATTTTAATTCTATTTACATATAACATTTCAGTTTTCTATCTGCACAATATCATTTTCGTCACATTCCATTCGAATTAAATATTTCAATTCGAATTATTATATTCGTATTGGATGACTTGAAAGAATAAGTGAATATGCTATCAAGAAAAATTTTTACATTTAAAAAGTAATTTATTTTAATAGCTGCATTTAAAAGTTAATTAAACTTAATATTGATGTTTAAAAGTTCAATCAGTCACTTTTTATCTTTATTGAATCAGAATTGAAAACATTCAAATATTTTAACAAATAATCTGCTTTTTTCTTGACCTGAAAGATTAAGTGAATATGCTACCAAGAAAAATAGTTACAATTAAAATATTATTTATTAAAATAGCTGTGTTCCAAAGTTAATTAAACTTAATATTGATGTTTAAAAGTTGAATCAGTCACTTTTCTTTATTGAACCAGAATTAAAAGCATTAAAATATTTTAACAAATAATCTGTAGGTACCGTTTTTATTTTTTCGCATAGCAGTTAATTAATAAATTTTGTATTAACACTAAAAAAACAAACTTGTAACTTGTGATTAGCAAATTCATTCTCTGATTAAAAACTCAAAAATGGGTTAATTAAATAAAAGTTTATCTCAAGAAAGCAGATCAAAAGCAAATTAGTTTCGTAATGGGGGGGGGGTTAATAACATTTTCGAATCTTCTTCTATTCTTTAATTAATCCCCCACCACAAAAATTAAATTAATTACTGAAATTGAAAAAAGGAGTTTATTTTGCGAAATTTTAACGATGAACTTCAAACGCGAATTCTGTGTTCATGTTGAAACACGAATGTCTGCTCCGGAACGACGAATGGTTTCATTTAACAGATGTCTGATTGTGAAGAAAAAGCAGGAATTTTTATTTTCATGTCAACAAAATACAAGCATAGTTGCTAGGCGGCTGATTGAAAAAATTAAAAAATTAAATCAAAAAAGTTGATGAAAATAAAATATTTTTTTTTGTTCTAATGCAAACACGGAGATGGTTGTCTTGGATGAGCGCTGCACTGACGTTACTCACTGAGCACTACCCAGAAAGTGAATGTGGTCTTGAAGATAAGCTACGGACGTGGAGTAACACTACCCCCACAACGCTCTACGATTCTGTTAGACCGGGACCTACGGTTTAAAGTGGATTCCGAGCCACTACATACATCCATGTCACCGCCGGGATTAAAACCCGATACCTGTGGTACCCAGTGGCTGAGCTGCGGGCCAGTAGCCCCTCGGCCATCAGGCCCCTATTCCCAAAATTTTTATGCACAATTAATTAAATTTGCCATAAGCAAGGGTTGCATCGCTGCTACTCATTTAGCACTACACAGGGGGCACGTGTAGCTTGAAGATTGGCTACAGACGAGAGTAACAGTACACCCATGCACAGTAAAATAATAAATGGGAAATATAAGACGAAATTAAAATAAAATAATGAAGACATGCAAAAGTTTGTAGTATTCCAAAAATTTTATGTACAATACAGTAGAGACAGATAAGATTGATTAGAATGAAGATAAAAAAAAATGAATTCAGTAATAAAGGATTACAAATGTAAATAATGTTAACCAAATTTTTCCTACTCTATAATAATCAACCTGAGACATAAGACGAACTGAGAAATTATTTAAAACTAAATAACAAAGTAAAGGCTCACAAAATATTAGTAATATTTCCAAAATGTTTTTTTTTTTTTTTACAGTATAATAATACACGAGTTATACAAGAGGGATTGAACAAAAGGACTAAAAATTGAAATTAAAAAAATTAAATAATACAAAAACAGACTTACAAAAAAAAAAGAAGAATATTCCCAAAATAAATGAATGAAATAATAAATGATTACAAATGCTATAGGTTTATAGGTTGCGCATACCTCCTTAAATTAAAGTTAGAAATATTATTATGGTTTTTTTTTCAATTTATATCTATATATCGGAAAATATAATGGTATGTTTCTGAATACAATAAATCCCACGCAACTTTGGAAGAAACAAGTTTCTGTTCACACAAATTAAACAAACTGTTCAAATACTGTATCTATATCTATATCTATCTATCGATATATATATATATATACATACATAAAGCCGATCATTAACGAGTGAGTAGCTCTCGGTACTACATGCTTCCTGTTTTTAGTCTCGAAGGTGCCGTGTATGCTTGCAATTGTTACGAATCCACTTTAAACTGTAGGTCCCGGTCTAATGTGACTGTAGAACATCGGGCGTAGGGCTGATAACGCTACCGCCTCAAATAAAAGAAATACCTCTTGTTTAGGAATCTGCCAGCATGCAGATGGATATGGTCCAACATAGACTGCAGTGCCAGGAGTTAGTTTATATATATATCAACGATCCAATTTCTTTTTAAAATTTTAACAGTTGTGTGTAACACAAAAAGGGAAACAGAAAGAAACAGACTTATTTGATATACTTAAAATTTACTGAATATTTGCCAATATATTTTATAATTACAGAGGAGATAAATAAAATATTATTTTGGAAATCCAGCCTAAGAAAAACTGCTTATCCATCTAACTGAAAAATTAATGGAATTTGCGTCCTATTGATTTAATTTAACTAGTCTTATATAAATAAAAATAATTTTAAACTAAATAATAACATTATAATTTTAAGATGGCTAAAATCTTAATTAAATTGAAAATCGTCCTCATTTAGTAAAAAACTGAGGTGCTCTAATCTCTTTGTGCGGTGGCAACAGATATGGATCGGATGGAATATTTTGCGATGTTCTGTTAAGGGAAATTGGAACGCGTTCTTTATTCAGTGCTCGCGTGAGATGTTTGTCCTCTTAAAATGAGATTAATCCGACGTTAAACAACATAAAAGAGACGTCGCGTTTGATGGGAGGATATTAAATGTCACGAGGAAGAGATTTTGTCGACGAACATTTTGATAATAGAGGGCATGAAATGTAATTGTGAAACCGAATGTGGGAAGTCGGCAGTCAAAATAAGACTTCGGTTTAAAAAACGCCGACTCCATTTAAAGTTCTGAGAATTGATGTTAATTAAATGTTAAATAGGGAGTTCAACTGTACACTACTGTGTCCTGTCCAAAATGTAAGACCCATTTTCAATTTAAAATTCCCGAGGCTTATGGAATTTCAATTTCTTTTTCTTCTTTTTCATGTTGTTGGCACTGTACTTGACATCGGTGTGAAATTTGGCGTCATAATATTCATTAGCGTTTGAGTTAGACTTGGCTTTGTGAAACACTCAAACTGATACTGGCGATTTTTGAATTCAATTTTGTTTGCGGAAACCTATATAATGTTGCAGAAGGCATTCGGTGAGCATTCCTTTGTCGGAAAAAATGTTTACAAGGGGTATAAACAGTTCAAAGAAGGCAGAGAACGCGTCGAAGACCAAGAGCCCTCTGGTCCACCATCAATCTCAACCTATTTGGTGCTTGATAACCGTCGATTTACAATTAGAGATCTTACAGAGGATGTTGGAATTTCAAAAGGATCGGCACATTCCATTTTGGGCATCAAACGCGTCCAATCTCGACGTGTACCGAAAACACTGAATGCGCCAGCTGACACTGCAGTGATTCTTCGTGACTTTTTCACCCAAATTGATACCCTTATCGTTCTACAACCGACTTATTCCCACCGTGCGACTTCTAGCTATTCCCTATACTCAAAAGGCCACTCCGGGGACGCCGTTTTGAGTCGATTGAAGAGATTCAACGTGAATCGCCGCACTCTTTGAAAGCCATCTCTGCCGATGACTTGTCAACGTGCATTGAGAATTGGAAAAAAAGTTGTCATAAGTGCGTTGTGTCCGGAGGGGATTACCTTGAAGGCGATGAAATAAATTTGGAAAGTTTTGAAAGAGTTTTTGAAAAAAATTAAAATTAGTGTTACTTTTTGGGGACAGTAGTATTTTAATCCCCATACTGAATTATTTTTGAATTCTTGGAACTGTCCAAAAATGGTCGCTCTCTCTCCCGGAACTTGTCGGGATCCGGCATTAAACGGGGTTTTCCCAACAACAGATGGATTTATTTGCTTCAGGTCTCTCGGCGTGTTCCATGGACATTAACGGCGACACATCCGAAAGAACTTCAATACAAACTGAATATTATTTAAAAATTGCCCTTTTTCCTTTTTTAAAAAGGGGCGAAAAAGATTTGCCGTTGATTTTTTTTTAATGTATGATATCTGTTTATGTGATGAAAATTTATAAAATGTTTCACGAGGTTTAACATTGCTTTGATTAATGGGCGATTACATTTCGTTTTATTGCGTCAACCACATTAAAGAAGATGACACTCTGCCTCTGGAATGCCTTCATTAGGTATTCTGTTTTTTCTGTGCTACAATTACGTGTGACACCATGTTACTTAAAAGACGTGTAATGGATGTCGAGTTTTTTCTGAATAAGATGCTGTAATGTGTTCTGTTAATTACTTTTTAATGGATGTTTAGGATACATTTTAATAAGATGTGACGGGTTTTTTTCTAATCTGATGTATAAGAATCTACGTGTCCTGGCATGGGCGCAAGTGACTACTTTCTATATTTTTTGGTGTTCTGCTTTATGTTGTGTTTATGTGGGCCACTAGTGGGCCACCCATCATTTTCTTCCAGAAGGACTTTACGGCTAACTGTTCCACATTTGCGTGTTGCAGCCGTAAAAGCCGTAAACTAGATTCTGCGAGATGCTTTACTCTGTACGATCAAGTTTCTTCACTTCTGAAATCAACGACAATCAATCCTTCATAATGGGTGGGTGGCGTTATGGTGGTGTTTAACGCAAGACCCACTGATGTCCGGAAACAGTGATCCAATTACTTAAGAGCTGTTTCAGATTTGATTCATTTATCACAATCCTATTTTAATTCTCGCAATTCGTGCGCTTCGCAGATCTTTTGCGGAAGTCGCACCGGTAAGCGACTCCCTATGGGAGGGTGTCTCATTTGGAATTCCGATTGTCCCCCCCTCCCCACCGATGACCTGTTCTAACAACACACTCTGATTAGCGTGAGTGGATTACGCGGAATTTGCTGTGGCGGCCCCGTTTGCTGAATAATGAATCACAAACGGATTTCGCAGCGGAATAATTTAATTCATGCATCGCAGATTGAAATGGAATGCGGGTGATAGTGTTTGGATGAAGGGGGAATTGTTTCACACTCTGACCGCTGCAACGAGCTCTGTACCCTACTAATGTACAATACTCTTCTCCAGAAAGAAACAATAGGCAATATACTAGTGCGCCCAAAGAGTAAGATCAATTTTTTTTTCAAACATTCTTTATTTATTCTTCCACATTTATTTCATCACCTTCAACGTAATCCCCTCCGGACACAATGCACTTACGATAACTTTTTTCCCAATCCTCAATGCATGCTAAAAAGTCATCGGCAGAGATGGTCTTCAAAGCGCTTTGCCTATTCACGTTGAATCTCTTCAATCGACTCAAAAGTTTGTCCACGGAGGGGTCTTTTGAGTTTAGGGAATAGCCAGAAGTCGCACGGTGTGAATACAGTAGTTGTGGAACGATACGGGTTTCATATTTGGCGAAAAAGTCACGAAGAATCAATGCAGTGTGAGCTAGCGCATTATCGTGATCTTTTAAAATATAATGGACCGATCCTTTTGAAATTCCAACATCATCAGCAAGGTGTCTAATTGTAAATCGACGGTTTGCCAGCACCCAATCTTTAATTTTTTGGATGAGAGCTCTTCGTCGGTTGAGGTGGGTGGTCGACCAGAGGGCTCTTCGTCTTCAACATGTTCTCTGCTTTCTTTGAACTGCTTATACCACTTGTAAACATTTCTTTCTGATATAGGAATGCTCCCATTCTGCAACATTTTATACGTTTAAGCAAACAAAATCGCCGGAATCAGTTTTAGGTCACCCAAAACCAAGCGCAACTCAAGCACTAATGATTATTTTGATGTCACATTTCACACAGAGGTCAAGGACTGTGCCAGCAACTTAAGAAAAAAAAATTGCGATACCATATGCCCGGGAAATTTAAATTGAAAATTGGTCTGATATGTGGACACAGTAGTATACGAGATCACTCTTTTTTGCAAAAAAAAATGTTACCTGGGGGTTATACGCTTTTGCCGATTGCGAGTAGGAAATTATGGAATTTGTTACAATGTTATGTGTCATCTCTTTTAACATAATCTTACCTTTCGCCATCATTTATTGGCTCATATTTCGCATTCCGTTTAAGCCCACAACCCCTTCCCCTGTCTCTGAAGACAGGAGGAACATCAAAGGGGTGATTGGTTCGTACAATTAGACGAATGGCTGCTTCTAGACGCTCAGCGTAAACCCATCAGGGTGATGGCGAATCGGTGTTGTTTGGAGACTTGGGCGGATATGCCAAAGTGGATTGATTCACTCTGCTGGAGCCTGAATATTGAAGCAGGGTTGGGATTTGAGAGGACATTCAAGCGGACGTCAATGCAGAGTAGAACAAATAAGAAACTCACATGTAATTAATGTCAGTGGGATCCTAAAATAGTTCAGCTTGTGCTTGTGTGATGTAGTATAATAAATAGTATAAAAAGAAACGAACCAGAAAGACGTTCTAAAGGTTATAAAAGTTATTTTTATAACATTTGGCACGGTTATAAAAGTAACTTTGCTAGAGGTTGCTAGCACCTCGGGAAAGTTAAACTTCGACGAGAATTTTGAGCATAATTATAAATGACAGAGGGACCTGAATGACCGAGTGGCTAGAAGCCTGGCGCTCGGTACCACAGGTTTCGGATTTGAATCCTGTCTGTGCCATGGATGTTTATAGGGGTCCGGAATCCACTTTATACCGTAGGTACCGGTCTAATGTGATCGTACAGTGTTGTGGGGGTAATGTGACTCGTGCCCTCACGCTGTCTTCAAGTTACACGTGCCACCTGAGTAGTGCTCAATGAGCAACAGCGGTGAAGCTCTTGTTTATGGCATAAAGATGAACTGTCTCTGTACTGCCATCTGCATTAGAAAAACCACATAAATGATAGAAAATACAGAGCTCAATGACAGTCTCATAAACTGAAACCTGACAGTTAATTTAGAGAAAGTGCAACAAAAATATTTTCTTGTCTTTTTTAGAGGAGAAATGTATCGTATAGTATTACAGTGTATATATATATATTAAATTTCATTTGATATCATTTCCGAAAAATGTTGCTTTTACAGCATTTTAAAAATAATCTTTATTCTTAATTTTATGCTTTATATGCGTAAAGAGAATTTTTAAAATTGGGCCCACTTTTTTCTTACCAAAATGCATACTTATAAAAAAAAATTAAAAATGATTGTTGCTGGAATTTTCTTAATTTTTTTTATGTTACACGAAAATGTGTGCAAAAAAATGCACTCAGTATTATTTTTAATTTCCTCAATATTATTGAAATGAAATGAAATCCCTAAAAACAAATTTCTAACTTTTAAGTTGCAAAAGATTTTAAATGTAATATAAGAACATTTTAATTCTATTTACATATAACCTTTCGATTTTCAAGCAGCATAATATCATTTTCGTTACATTTCATTCGAATTAAATGTTTCAATTTCATTTATTATATTCGTATTGGATGACCTGAAAGATTAAATGAATGTATTATCGAGAAAAATTATTAAATTAAAAAATTAATTTATATTTAATAGTTGCATTCAAAAGCTAATTACACTTAATACTGATGTTTAAAAGTTTAATCAGTCACTTTTTTCTTTATTGAAACAGAATTAAAAACATTCAAATATTTTAACAAATAATCTGGAGGTGCCGTTTTTATTTTTCGCAAAGGAGGTGATTATTAAATTCCGCATTAACACTAAAAAAACAAACCTGAAATTCCGTTAACACGTCGTCTTTCGCAAATTAATTCTCAACGATTAAGAACTGAAAAACGGGTCAATTAAATAAAAGCTTTATCTCAAGAAAAGCAGATCAAAAGGAAATTCGCTTCGTAATGAGGGAGAGGGGGGGGGATTAGCATTTTCGAATCTTCTTCCGTTCTTTAATTAGTTAATATCATTCCAGGAATTCTCGCTCCCACCAAAAAAATTAATTAATTACTGAAATTGAAAAAGGAGATTATTTTGCGGAATTTTAACGATGCGAATTTTGTGTTGTCGATGAAACACGAATGTATGCTCTGGAACGGCGAATGATTTCATTTAATGGATGTCTGATTGTGAAGAAAAACAGGAATATCTATTTTCATAAAAACATCACACAAGCATAATTGCTAGGCGGCTGATTGAAAAAACAAAATAAATAATGAAAATAAAATATTTTTTTTCGTTCTAATGCAGCTGGCAAACGCTTAGACAGTTGGCTTGGATGCCTTAAGGCAAGCGCTGCACAGACGTTACTCACTTAGCACTGCCCAAGATGAGCGTGTAGCAAGGATTGTGCCGACATTTAGCACTATACAAAGGGGGCAGGGTGCGTGTAGCTTGAAGATAAGCCACAGACGCGGAGTTACTACGATCCTGTTAGACCAGGACCTACAGTGTGGATTCCGAACTTAGTGGAATTAAAATGTATTCCGAACATCTACAAACATGCATGGTATCTGCGGGACACGAACCTGAAACCTGTGGTACCGTGCGCCAGAGCGCTAGCCACACGGGCAGCAGGTTCCTGAGCAAAATATCACTTTCGTTACATTCCATTCGAATTAAATATTTCAATTTCAATTATCACTCGTATATTCATATTGGATGACTTGATTAAAAGATTAAAATTAAGTGAACATGCTATCAAGAAAAATTGTAACATTTAAAAATTAATTAATTTATTTAAATAGCTGCTTTCAAAAGTTAATTAAACGTAGTACTGATGTTTAAGCGTTTAATCTGTCACTTTTTATCTTTATTGAAGTAGAATTAAAAACATTGAAACATTTTAACAAATAACCTGTACGTACTGTTTTTATTTTTTCGCAAAGGAGTTAATTATTAAATTCCGCATTAACACTAAAAAGCAAACCTGAAATTCTTTTTACTGGTCGTCTTTCGCAAATGAATTCTCTGATTAAAAACTGAAAAACGGGTTAATTAAATAAAAGTTTATCGCAAGAGAAGCAGATCAAAAGCACATTAGCTGTAGGGGGAGAGAAAAAGGGGTTTATTTTGCGAAATTTTAACGATGAACTTCAGATGCGAATTCTGTGCTCTCGACGAAACACACCTTCTCCGGAACGAAAAATAGTTTCCTTTAATAGATGATTGTAAAGAAAAGCAGGAATTTCTATTTTCAAGTAAACAGCACACAATCATACTACTGGGTCCAAAAAGTAAGACCAATTATTTTTTTCAAAAACTCTTTATTTTATTCTTTAGAACGTTGGGCATAAATTAAAAAACATCCCCTGTTTGGGAATCTGCCAGCATGCAGACGGCCATGGTCCAACATAGAGTGTAGTGCCAGGGTGTTAGTCTATGTATATATGAATAATAGAGTTTCTTTGTAAAATTTTAACAGTTATCTTTAAAAGTCAAGAGGAAATAGAAAAAAAAACTTATTTGATATATTTAAAATTTACGGAATGGCTGACAATATATTTTTTAATTACAGCCAACATAAATTAAATATTATTTGGAAACCAAACCTAAGATAAACTGCTTAACCATCTAACTGAAAATGTAATGAAATTTGCGTTCTGTTGATTTAATTTAACTAGTTTTATATGAAAAAAAAATCATCTTAAGGTAAATAATAACATTATATTTTTAAGATTTAATTTAATTAAATTGAAAATCTTTCCAATTTATCAAAAACGGACATAATTTTTTTTTCTTATTTCGTAATTGAATTGCTTTGATAAGAAGAACATCATTTAAATAGCAGAAACGACAGCATGTAAACATACAGCAAACTTAAGTTCCATCTTGTGTAGATTATTTTTTTCTGCCAGAGCAAATCGATTACAAAGAAGAGAAAAGTATCGTCATCGATATCCGCTGCAGCTCCCACTGAACTCTAAAATTTAATTTTGACGCCGCCATTTTTTTTTAACCCGCTTACACGAAATAATCACTTTAATTTTTGGGTCTGATAAGGCACCAAACTGAACTGAACTGATTCAAATATATCCTATTAAGAAATTTCTCTTTGTGCGGTGGCAACGGATATGGATCGAATGAAATCTTTTGCGATGTTCTCTGCTAAGGGGAAATTGGAACGCGTTCTTTATCGCGTGAGATGTTTGTCCTTTTAAATGAGATTAATCCGCTGTTAAACAACATAAAAGAGACGTCGTATTTGAAGGCGGAGATTAAATTTCACAACGAAGATATTTTGTCAACGAACATTTTGATAATAAAGGGCGTGAAATTTAATTGTGAAGTCGTAGGTCGGGGAGTCGGCAGTCGACATAAGACTTCGGGTTAAAAAAATTCCGACTCTTCTTTAAAATTCTGAGAATTAATGTTAATTAAATGTTAAGGAGACTATTCAATTGTATACAACCAGTAGTAAAGACAGTGACGTAATTTGCTACTGTTGTAATAATACAACCACTATCAAACAGTGACTGCTTTGGCAGCAAACCAAATCAGTATTGATTCACAGCACTGAGGCTTATCTAAAGCTATCTTATATCCACCACGAAAGAAGATCTTATAGGAGCTATTTTCTGTTATTAAACACATAAAGATTTAATTTACTACTGCGACCAAGAATAAGACCCATTTTCAATTTAAAATTCCCCTAGGTTGCTGGCACTGTCCTTGCCATCTGTGGGAAATTTGACGTCAAAATATTCATTAGTGTTTCAGTTACGCTTGTCTTTGTGAGACGCTCAAACGGGTAACGGTGATTTTTGAACTGTCTGAATTCATTGAGCAAAGAACTTACATTCAATTTTGGTTGCGGAAGTGCATAGAATGTTGCAGAAGGTATTCGGAGAACATACCTATGTCGGAAAGAAAAAAGATGTTTTGTGCCTTAAACGCGTCGAATCTCGATGAAGACGCCAGCTCACACTACATTGATTCTTCGTGACTTTTTCGACAAAAATGAAACCCATATCCTTCCACAACCACAGTATTCACCTAATTTAACATCGTGCAACTTCTGGCTATTCCCTAAACTCAAAAGGCCACTCCGGGGACACCGTTGTGAGTCGATTGAAAAGACACTTCATAAATCGCCGGAATCAGTTTGAGCGTCACCCAAAGCCAAGCGTAACTCAAGCACTAATGACTAATTTGACGTGAAATTTCACACAGTGCTAATAACCTGAAAAAGAAAAATAATTGAAATTCCATAAGCCCTGGGAATTTTAAAATGAAAAATGGTTTTACTTTTTGGACACAATAGTATTCTCCTCTCTTCCTTTTCCTTCCGTTTCTTATTTAGTGTTGGGAAAGGACGTAACGTCACGATGTGACGTAACGCGGGTTCAGTCAATCACGTGATGTAAACGTGACGTGACTGACTGAAAATTGATTGTCGGCATAATGGAATGGGCTGATGTTTCCACGTCCACTTAAACATTTGGCGACACATGGCGCCAACTGCAGATATTTCATAAACCCTATCAATTGCGCCAAAGGTGCATCCAAACATCGAAACTATCCAACAACTGAAATAAAAGTTGCTTCATTCGTCAGTCTAACCATGTTTGCCAATCCTAATCCGGTCAACAGCAGATTTAAAAGTTTCAGTTCCACAACAACCAAGTTAGGTAACTAATTAGAAGAAAACAAATTTATATTAAAACCGGAAACGTGCCTCCGTGACAACAAACAACGAGCGAGAAAACTTTCCTTGAAACTCCGCGGAGCCATTTATTTTAATAAGCAACTATTCGCCACTTGGCTACTTGCCAACCGAGGCGCATAAATTACGTCACCAATTTGCAATATACCAATAAATATAAATTAACACGAAGTTCGGTGTTGAGTCGATGAAGGTGAAGGAATTCATTTCGATAAAAAAAAAATGCATGGCATGCATTTTTTTTTTCATTTATTAAATTAAATATCTCGTTAAAAATGGGCTTGTGACCAGATTTATAAATCATCTTAGTTGACGTGCTAAAATTAACCGATGTTTTTTAAGTCATCGTTAAAAATATAAATTTATAGCCACAAATTTCTTGAATGCTTCTATCTAGGAATTTAAAAAAAAATCAAAAAATTGATAGAATAGAAGAGAGTTTTTAAAAACTAAAATATTAAAAATGTTCCAACACTTTTCTTCATAAAGGACAAAACCTTTCTACTCATATAAAACAAACAACATTTTTATTTTGCATTAATTGAAGAAGCAAAATTGAAAATGGGAAAAAAAAGCTGTTTTGACATGAGTTGCAACATTTACGAAAACCCAATGTGATATGGGTTGAATATATGACTTTTCGATGCAGAAATCCTTTTAAAGTAATAGTATATAAAGGGCATTTAATTTTCGACATTTAAAATAATAGCTTCATAAAATTTTATTTTATGATCAATAAGAAGGCATTCTTAATTCGCATAGAAACGACCAGTGCCGCTAAAGAACACAACATTGAGTGACGTTATACCACTAATCCCGAGGAACACTTTATCTGATATATCTTATCAATCTATTTGTTAAAATTAGTTAGTTAATATCATGTGTTTAAATTAGTAATGATATAAATTATCTGTTTAAAAATGTTTTAAATGGACCAAGTACTTAAAAAAGTTACAAAGATATTCGATCGATAGATTCGATCTCTTTAAAAGTTTTGAATACGTATTAGAAGATTTTTCTTATTGCACAAAAATTTGCTAGTTGTCCTACAAAGAAATTTGTTATCTACTACAGTTCAGATCAACATTAACTTCAATTTGGTATAATAAGGATTCTCAGTCTAATACGAAATAAAATTATTTCTAAAAATGAAGTCATCTCTATTCTCAGTCAGGACGAAATAAAATTATTTCTAAAAATGAAGTCATCTCTATTCTCAGTCAGGACGAAATAAAATTATTTCTAAAAATGAACTCATCTCTATTCTCAGTCAGGCCGAAATAAAATTATTTCTAAAAATGAAACATGAAAACAACGGAAATATATCTGTTATAAGAGATTCATTGTGGGAACAAGATCTTTAACAATTATTTACAGACCATGAAAGTAATCTTAACGTTACATCGCAAGGCTAAGTTGAATTAATAAAGAACATGTACGATGCAGTTGCAAGCTATGTAAGCAAACTGAATTTTGTAAAAGAAATTTGTAAAAGAAAACGCTTTGATGCGTAAAAGCAAAAAGATCAAAGTTACCCATTTTCGTACTCTGCTAAAATGAATAAAAATAATTCTATGAATGTTTTGATGATTTCTAAGAGTTTGAAGAAATTCTTTCTTTTTTTAATTGGACGTTTTTCCTTTGCAGCAGAAATAGGTCCAACTTTGATAGATTTTGAATGAATTTATTTGCAGAATAATTCGGTTTAAAAAAAGGAAGGAAAAAAAGGAGGAAAAAAGGAAAGGCTGCAGAAATTTTATGTTTCGCGGAAGTACATGAGCAATTGTTTTGATGCATGGAATTAAATAAAACGGTCCGCAGATCAACATGAACTGCACTTTGCCATAATGAGGATTCTCAGATTTTGAATTAATAGATTGGAAAAATGGTTCCATAAAAGTGAAGAAACTATCTGAAGTTGAACTCTTGCTTATTACGTTTAGCCAACGAGGTATGACATAAGATAAAAACCTTTAAAATGAATGCTTTCTCAGAAGTATTGTCATTAGACAGTAATTTTGAAGATTTTTATAACAGGCGCCGATTGGCTATCGCCGTTCGAAACGGAAATAATTTTGTAACTGGCACTGGCATGTATATATTTATGTGTGTGTGTGTGTGTGTGTGTGTATCATGCCTTTTTATTTAGGCATCAGTACTTTATTTTTATTTAGACATTAGTACTCTATTACTATTATTATTTTTTTTATTTAGACATTAGTACTCTATTATTATTATTATTATTTTTATTTAGACATTAGTACTCTATTATTATTATTATTTTTTTTATTTAGACTTCAGTGCTTTATGTAATTCACATTACTTTCAGCGAACTATTTTCACCCAAAGTAGAACTAAAAAATAAACTGTGAAGCACCGGGCCAATTGAAAAGCGCCGCTGCTTAATAGTCAACGAAAAGGTGGGGGAATTGACTCATCACTCATTTATGACGTCAAGATTAATTAGGTGAACATTTTTTTAATTCTATGCTTCATTTTCTCTTCTGCCCAAATTAGAAACGACTTACAAAAAAAAATAATAAATAAATAAAAAAAGACTTACTGCAAGCTTTTAGGTTGCGAAATGATTAAATTCACAGCCCTAAAAGGATTTTCTTACCAATTAGTACCAATAGGAAGAAATTAGTCAGAGTAAGGAATGGAAAACCGCAAGCAAAAAAAAAAAAAAAAAAAAAAAAAAAATTAAAAGCATCAACAAAAACACAAACTGGTATTTTTCCTGTAGCAGTAATTGAAAAAAAATATATATCATATTCCTTTTGAACAATCCAAAGCGGCAGTTTCGATTTTATTTTCATTTTTTTCTTCTTCTTTTCTATTTAAAAATAGGTACTCCGCGTATCAATATCGTGTAATTTGTTTTCACAGTAATAGATGAAAGGCTCCTCTAATTAATCCTTGATAGGCACTTGTGGAATTGATTTCCTTTTTTTTTTTTTTTTTTTTTTGCTTTAAACGATTCCCAAATGCCGTGGAATATATTTCTTAAAATCGCAATGAAACTCTGGCATTTCTGGACTTTCAGAAACCATTAAAACCGATTCTTAACGTCATCTACTACTGTGCCTAAGAAGTAAAAACAATTTTCGATTTAAAATTCCCGGGGCTTATGGAATTTCAATTTTATTTTCTTTTTTAGGTTGTTGACATTGTCTTCGACATCTGTGTGAAATTGGACGTCAACAGTCAACATATTCATTAGTGTTTGAGTTACGCTTGCCTTTGTGAGACCTAAAACTGATTGCGGAGATTTTTGAAATGTCTGAATTCATTGAGCAAAGAACTAGCAAAGAATTAGCAATTAGCTTGATATTACATTTTGCTAGAATCTTCCAGTCAGTCTTCAAACACTTATTTTCGGCCTAGTCTTCATACGGAAAGTCTCCGTAAACTGCTTTCTTCTAGTTTATTTACAAAATTCTTTTTGCCAAAATTAGTAGTTTTCGGAAACGTTTTCCGCGTAGTACTTATTTACTTTATAGGAACGTACAGTTCGGGATTACTGTCGTAACCCCGGTCTGAAGTACCGAGTGCCCAAGGGCGGATCGGCGATAAAGTAATAATAATAATAATTACATTTTGCTAATGCAATTTGATCAGTTTTTGATTTGATTAGCTTGAATTCCATTTTTTTGCGGAAACGTACAGAATGTTGCAGAAGACATTCGGTGAGTATTCCTATACCGGAAAATAAATGTTTACAAATGGTATAAACAGTTCAAAGAAGACAGAGAACGCGTTGAAGACGAAGAGCCCTCTGGTCAACCTCAACCAACGCAGCTCACGTCCAAAAAAATAAAGATTTGGTGCTTGCAAACCGTCGATTTACGATTAGAGACCTTTGCTGATGATGTTGGAATTTCAAAACGATCGGTAAATCACATTTTAAAAGATGTTTTGGGCCTCAAACGCGTCAAATCCTGATTGGTACCGAAAACACTGAATTTTTTGGAAAAACACCATCGCGTTGAAATGTGTGAAACAATGCTTTCTAATATCAGGACAATTTGAAATACAAAAAAAAAACGACTTCAACACTGGAGGATTTATTTATGCTTACTTGGCTTTATGCTTAGGACTCGGAAGCTCTTTTATAATTAAAATTCTCTGCGTGTATCGATAGATGAAGGGCACCTCTAATTAGTTCTTGATGGGCACTCGCGGAATTGATTTCTTTTTTTGCTTTAAGCGACCCCTAAATGCCCTGGATTAGAGTGTAAAAAATATTTTGTAAAGTCGCAACGAATCTCTGGCATTTCTGGACATTCAGAAACCACTAAAATTGATTCCTAAGTTCAACTATTATTCTCACAACGAAACCTATTAAATAGTGTTTTGCGAAAATTTTTCTGATGATGTTGTTCAATTAGGTTATGAAACATTGACAAATATGAATATTAAAATAAATACATGATTATTCTTTTCTTAAAATTTGGCAAAAAAATATATACTACTGTGTCCAAAAAGTAAGATCCATTTTCAATTTAAAATTCCCGGGGCATATGGAATTTCAATTTTTCTTTTCTTTTTTTAGGTTGCAGGCATTGTCCTTGATATCTGTGTGAAATCTCACGTCAAAATATTCATGAGCGTTTCAGTTACGCTTGGCTTTGTGAAACGCTAAAACTGATTCCGGAACGCATTTTTGAAATGTCTGAATTAGTTGAGCAAAGAACTTGCAAAGAAATAGCAATTAGCTTGAGCAAAGAATTACATTTCTTTGCGGAAACGTACAGAATGTTGCAGAAGGCATTCGTAAATCATTCCCTACATAGAAAAGAAATGTTTACAAGTGGTATAAACAGTTCAAATAAGGCAGAGAATGCGTTGAAGACGAAGAGCCCTCTGGTCGAAACACCACCTCAATCGACGAAGCTCACGTACAAAGGGTGCTGGCAAACTGTGGATTTACAATTAGAGACCTTGCTCATGATGTTGGAATTTCAAAAGATTCGGCCCATTCCATTTTGGGTCTGAAACGCGTCCAATCCCGATGGGTACCGAAAACACTGAATGCGTCAGCTCACACTGCATTGATTCTTCGTGACTTTTTTGCCATAAATGAAAACCATATCATTCCACACCCACCGTATTCACACCGTGCGACCTCTGGCTATTCCCTAAACTCAAAAGACCACACCGGTTTGAGTCGATCGAAGAGATTCAACATGAATCGACGTGCGCTTTGAAGGCCCTCCCTGCCGATGACTTTTCAGTATGCATTGAGTATTGGAAAAAAAAGTTGGCATAAATGCATCGTGTCCGGAGGGGATACCTTTGAAGCCGATGAAATAAATTTGGAAGATTAAATAAAGAGTTTTTGAAAAAAAAAATAATTGTAATAAGTAAAAGGTTCAGTTACATTGAAGTTTTCAAAATGCTTAGTTATTTTGAATATTCAGAAAAGCCTTTATAGAAGTGTTCCAAACAGTTTAAATTTATTTGAATTCTTACAAAATGTTTCTATATTTGAAGATTTACAATAGTCTTCATTCTATTCGAATTCGTACTAAAAAATTAATTACATTTGAACTCTCACAAAAGATTGAATTACTTTTGAATTCTTGGAACTGTCCAAAAATGGCCGAGCTCTTTACCCGTACTCTTTCGGGATCCGGCATTAAACGGGATTTTCCCGAAAACAGACGGATTCAGGAGCTTCAGGTCTCTCGCCGCGTCGCGGGGACATTAGTTCGGGTTCATTTGCAATGCAAATCGTCCCCCCTACCCCCTTACCCTTATATTAACGGCGGGACCTCGAGGCTAGTTCGAACACTCTAAAGGAACGTCGATACAAACTGAACATTACTTAAAAAAAAGGCACTTTTCCTTTTTTAAAAGGTGACGAAACAGATTTGCCTTTGATTTCTTTTTTTCATTATCAAATCTGTTTAAGCGATGAAAATTGATAAAAATTTTTCTCCCAGGTTTAAACATGCTTTTGATTAATGAGCGATTAGATTTCGTTTTATTGCGTCAAGTTATCGCCGGCCACATTAAAGAAGATGACACTCAACCCTTAGAACGTCTTCATTAGGTATTCTGTTTTTGCTAAGCTCCAATTACGTGTGACAGAGTGTTTCTTAAAGGCGGCTAATGGAGGTGGAGTTTTTTTTATGAGGAAGATGTTGTAATGAGTTTTCGTTAATTATTTTTTAATGGATGTTTTGGATACATTTTAATAAGATGTGGCGGTTTTTTTTATCCCCTTGATGTAGCAGAATCTACGTATCTGGACAAGATACAAGTGACTATTTTATACATTTTATGGTGAAGGTCGCTGTGATTTCTGTTCTATTTATGTGGGCTATTTATTTGGGAGTGACAGTGCCTACCAGAAGGACTTCCAGAAGGGCAAATACCAGAAGGGTATTTGACCCAAATTTGCGTGCTGCAGCCGCAAAACCCCAATAGCCGTTAAAAAGGTAAAACTCTAGCCAGACAGCCTAAATGTCGATGCTAGATATTTTCCAGACATTACAGCGAGCCGTTTGACTAGCTCCTTCCGCCTTGCATTCCGGTATTTAGGAGTCAATTACGCAAGAACTGATTCAGACGGATTCATTCATCGCAATCCTATTTTAATTCTCGCAATCCATGCGCTCCAGACATCTTTGGCGCAAGAAATCGTCCCGGGAAGGGATTCAGTCAGGGATAGGGGGAGAGTGTCATTTGGGATTCCGATTGCCCCCCCCACCGATGACCTGTTCGAATAACACCCTGATTAGCGCGAGTGGATTAAGCCGAATTTGCTGTTGCGGCCCCGTTTGCTGAATAATAAATCACAAATAATAATAAATAATAATTCGGAATAATTCAATTCATGCATCGCAGATTGAAATGCAATGTGGATGCAATCGGATGTTTGGATGAACGGGAATTGTTTCACACTCTGACCACTGCAATAAACTATTGCCATAATAATGTAATTAATATATGATACTTTTCTCCACAAAGAAACCTTTGTCAACGTACTACTGTGGTCAAAGATTATTAAAACCAACTATTTTTTTTTTCGAAAACTCTTTATTTATTCTTCCAAATTTATTTCATCGCATTCAAAGGCATCGCCTATTTCATCGCCTCCGGACACAATGCACATATGACAACTTTTTTTCCCAATCCACGATGCATGCTAAAAAGTCATCGGCAGGGAAGGCCTTCAAAGCGACCGCCGATTCACGTTGAATCTCTTCGATCGACTCAAAACGGTGACAAAACTTTTGACTTCGGAGAATAGCCGCGCGGTGTGAATACAGCACAAAGAATTTGCAATCAATTTCGTTTGCGGAAATAGCGTATAGAATGTTGAAGAAGGCATTCGGTGAACATTCCACTATCGGAAAGAAATGTTTACAAGTGGTATAAAAGGCTCATTGAAGGCAGAGAACGCGTTGAAGACGAAGAGCCCTCTGGTCGACCCTCAACCTCAACCGACGAGGCTCACGTCCAAAAATTACAGATTGGGTGCTTGTAAACCGTCGATTTACAATTAGAGACCTTGCTGACGATGTTGGAAATTCTAAAGGATCGGTCAATTCCATTTTGGTCCTCAAACGCGTCAAATCTCAATAGGTACCGAAAACACTAAATGCGCCAGCTCACACTGTGCATTAATTCTTCGTGACTTTTTCGCCAAAAATGAAACCCATATCGTTCCACAACCACCGTATTCACCTGATTTAGCATTGTACTACTTCTGGCTATTCCCTAAACTCAAAAGACCACTCTGGGAACACATTATTGAGTCTATTGAAGAGACATTTCAAAAATCGCCGCAATCTGTTTTAGTGTCCCAGAAAGCCAAGCGTAACTAAAACACTAATGAATATACTGGCGTGAAATTTTACACAGATGACAAGGACAGCGCCAGCAACATAAAAAGAAAAAAAAAATTGAAATTCAATATGCCCGGGAATTTTAAATTGAAAAGTGCTCTTACTTTTTGGGCACAGTAGTACAATAAGAATTATGCGAGATCACTCTTTTTGCGACAAAAATGATGCCTGCGGGTTATACGCTTTTACAGAGTGCGATTAGGAAATTATGAAATTTGTTACGATGTTGTGTGCAACCACTTTTAACTTAATCTTAGCATTAGGGAGGGGATTAGCATTTTCAAATCTTCGTTCTTTCGTTCTTTAATTAGTTAATATAATTCCAGGAATTCTCACCCCCACCAAAAAAATTAAATTGAAAAAAATTGAAACTAAAATTGAAAAAAGGAGTTTATTTTGCGAAATTTGAACGATGATCTTCAAGAGCGAATTTTGTGCTTTCGATGTAACACGAATGCCTGCTTCGCAAAGACGAATGGTTTCATTTAATGGATGTCTGATTGTGAAGAAAAGCAGGAATATCTATTTTCAAGTAAACAATGAATAAAATTATTTTTAAGTGCTAATATTTTAACCACAATGCAATCCCACACAAGCATAGTTCAATCGGCGGATTGAAAAAATAAATATATAAATAAAATAATAATAAAAAACTGATGAAAATTAAGGGTCACAAAAGTAAATAATTTATTTATTAAGTATATTATTTCCTTTTACAAGTATTTATTATTTTTTTTATTTTGTTATATTTATTATTATATTGCAATTTTTTATTATTTTTTTACTTTTTTATTATTTGTTTACTGCGTATTAATATATTGCAAGTACACGTTATGAGAATATTACAAGCATTTTAAGCATCTTTTTATGTCTCTCATGTATTTATAAAGAATAATATTTACTTAACTTAATTCTTAGTGATTACAGTAAGTATTACTTACTTTTATTATTACTTTCCTTTATAATTTTCATGTAATTTTTAATACTTTTTCAATCAGTTTTAGGTCTACAAATGTGTTAAAATGTTGGCAATATTATTAGATTTGTAAGCATTCATTATTTCATCATTTATTTTGGGAATATACCTTTTTTTTTAGGTCTTTATTATTTCACTTTTTAATTTCCATTTTTTGTACTTTTTTTAAATCCCTCTTATGTATCCAGTGTATTATTATATTGTAAAAGAACATTTTGGGAATATTACTAATATTTTGCGAGCTTTTAATTTTTTATTTAGTTTTAAATAATTTCTCAATTAGTTTTATATCACAGGTTGATTACTGTAGCTTACTTTTGGTTGGTTACTGTATGTTACATAACATGTTTGGATTATTACAAACTTTTGTATGCCTTCGTTATATTATTCATATTATAATTAAAATTTTTTTTTTTAAATTTTATTTTTTATTATATTATCAATTCGTCTAATATTTATTATTTTACTGTATATAAAAATTTTGGGAATATACCTTACTTTTATTAGTCGTTATTATTTTTGTTAATTTTTGTTAATACTGTCTTCAGTGCGTCTATTTTTTTTCATCTATTTTTATTTTATGAATAAAATTTAAAATTGATGAAAATAAAATAATAAATGGTCACAAAAATAAGTAATATTCCCAAATATTTAAATACAATATAATAGAACAGTGACATTCATTTTCGCGTCAGTCATTTTATTCTTATGTTAACAATTATTTTTTACTTTTTAGTTTGATTAACTCTAAAAGCGTGTTTTTTAATGTTTTTAAACTATTAATTAATTTTGTACTTTTTAGTTTGATTAACTCTAAAAGCAGGTTTTTTAGTGTTTTTAAACTATAATATTTAAATGAGGTGTAATTGTAATTGTGAGTAAAGCAAAGGTTAAATGCAAATATGTCGAGCCAGCCAGGATTCGAACAGGGAATCTCCTGATCCGTAGTCAGGCGCGTCATCCATTGTCCTACGTAGGTTTGAATGTCTTTACTGAATACTTCCATTCTACATGGGTTAAATTGCTCTTCATAAGTTAAAATAAAATATCTAAACCTGGCGATCTTAATCATGATGAGATAATAAACTTATCAAAATATTTTAGTGTCGTTGGTCCTTCATAAGTCTACAACGTTTAAATTAAATCTGATCGTTTAAAGTAGGGCAAAATCGAGCCCAAAGAGTCAGTTACAAACAAACAAACAAACATTCAGGTGAAACTAATATAATAGCGTATTAAAAAGAATCAACTGTTTTCTTTATGAAAGATGCCTGTAAATGTTTCTTTGCAGCTTAAATGGTGTATATGAGGAGAAACAGATCTCCAGGGGAAAAAGTCAGTTACATACATACAAACATACAGGTGAAGCTAATAAAAGCGTATTAAAAAATAAAAGCTACAATATTAATTAATGCTTACAAATTTTTAAATTCAACATAATAACACACGAACAATACACGATTCAATATAATATAATACATTATGAATGATCGAATTTCTTTGTAAAATTTGAACAGTTATCTGTAACAGTAAAAAGGAAATAGAAAAAAATATTTGGTATACTTAAAATTTACTGAATGTTTGCCAGCATTTTTAATTTACACTGAAGATTATTATTTGGAATTCGAATCTAACATGAACTGTTTATCCATCCGTTGATTTAATTTATCTAATTTTTTATCAATAAAGATAATCTTTAACTAAATAATAACATTATAATTTTAAGATTCCTAAAATCTTAATTAAATTGAAAATCCTTCTTGTTTAACAGAAACAGAGATTATTTTTTTTTTCAGTATTTCGTAATTGAATTGCCCTGATAAGAAAAACGTATTCTAAATAGCAGAAACGGCACCGTAAATTAAGTTCCATCTTGTGTAGATTATTTTTTTGCCACAACAATCGATTATAAAGTAGAGAAAAGCACCGTAATCGATATCCGATGCTACCTCCCACTCAACTCTAAAATTTAATTTTGACGCCGCCATATTTTTTTAACCAGCTTATTACGGAATAATAACTTTAATTTTGGGTGTCTGATAAGACGCCAAACCGAACTGAACTGACTCAAATATATCCTATTAAGAAATTTCTCTTTGTGCGGTGGCAACAGATATGGATCGAATGGAATATTTTGCGGCGTTCTGCTAAGGGGAAATTGGAACTTGTTCTTTATTCAGTGCTTTGCTTGAGATGTTTGTCCTTTTAAATGAGATTAATCCGATGTCGAACAACATAAAAGAGACGTCGCGTTTGAAGGAGAGATTAAATTTCACGAGGAAGAGATTTTGTCAACGAACATTTTGATAATAAAGGGCGTGAAATTTAATTGTTATGTCGTAGGTCGGGGAGTCGGCAGTCGACATAAGACTTCGGGTTAAAAAATCAGACTACTTTTAAAATACTGAGAATTAATTTTAATTAAATGTTAAGGTTCAATTGTATGCTACCGTGTCCAAAATATAAGACCCATTTGCAATTTAAAATTCCCCGGGCTTATGGAATTTCAATTTTTTTTCCTTTTTTAGGTTGTTGGCACTGTCCTTGACATCTGTGTGAAATTTTAAGTCAATATATTCATTAGTGCTTGAGTTACGCACTAATAAATTTCGACAATTTTTGAAATGTCTGAATACATAGAGCAAAGAGAATCCATTTTCCTTGCGGAAACGTGAATGTTACAGAAAAATGTAGAATCTTGCAAAAGGCAATCAGTGATCATTCCTATATTGGAAAGAAATGTTTACGAACATTTCTAAGAAGGCAGATAACGCGTTGAAGACGAAGAGCCCTCTGGTCGACCACTAACTTCAACCGACGAAGCTCACGTCCAAAAAATTAAAGATTGGGTGCTTGCAAATCAACGATTTACAAATAGCGACCATGTTGATGATGTCAGAATTTCAAAAGGATCAGTCCATTCCATTTTGGGCATCAAACGTGTTAAATCTCGATTGGTGTCTAAAACACTGTATTGATTCTTCGTGACTGTTTTGGCAAAAATGAAACGCATATCATTCCACAACCACCGTATTCACACTGTACGACCATGACTATTCCCTAACCTCAAAGACCACCCCGGGGACCGTTTTGAGTCGATTGAAGAGATTCGACGTGAATGTGCGTTCGCTTTGGAGACCATCCCTGCCGATGACTTTTAAACATGCATTGAGGATTGGAAAAAAACGCTGGCATAAGTACATTGTGTTCGGAGGGGATTCCTTTGAAGGCGAGGAAATAAATTTGAAAGAATAAATAAAGAGTGTTTGAAAAAAATAATAATCGATCTTACTTTTTCGGCACAGTAGTATGTATCTAAAAAAACAATATGAAATGAATAAAGTTATTCGCCAATTGTATCCGTTTGCGTTGTTTTACTTAACAGTGTCAAACACTTTCTTACTCAAATTTTATGAACCGTTAAATTTTATGAAATAAAAATAAAGATAGTGGAATTAAAAGAATAAAAAGAACTTCCGATACAATTTAGTTATATTTTTTACAGGCCGAAAAAAATATATATGAAATGAATAAAGTTATTCGCCCATTGTATCCGTTGCAATGCATTCAAAACAGGGTTGCATTTCACCAAAAAGAAATAAATAAATGGAATTGATAACAAATAAACGGCCACACAGAAAAGCGAAACGGAATTATCGGAAAAGCAGCAAAAACCAGAATTACTTTTGAGCCGATATTTGCACCAACAACAACAGCGGATGAAAAATGGCGCCTCATAAGCAGAGAGCAGCAAGAAAACATTAAAATATCTGCTTAACAGCGAGTTGCGAAAGTTGTGCGAAATTTTGAAGTTGATCTCTCGCATGAATTACAGAAGGAAGGAATCGTCGGTGTCTAATGACGAGAGGCAAAACGAGGGTTTCGAACATTTTCCCTTTTTTTACCCCTCCTTCTTCTCTGGCGCTAGCGGCAGTCATTAATCTCCAACAAACACCGCAGAGCGAGCGGTTGGAAGCAGAACTTCTGAAAAGTGCATTTTGCGGAAGGTGCTTCTGCTTGTTTGTGTTCACGCACAACTAAGAGTTTAAAACAGATCAGGTTTCTTGTAGTAACTGCGCGCTTTCCCCAACTTTTAACGCTTATTATTCAAAATAAAACTTGTATGCTTAAAGATTGCTGATTTTTGTTTTCAAACTGAACTTGAACCGTGGGATCTTTTGTAAATAAACTGCTTGTGTGCTTGTTTTGATTTTGTTTCAAATGTGTACTAAGCGATCGATTCTGTTTCAGTCATATTTGTTCTTCTGTCTATGCAGAGAAGACATTTAAGGAATACTATATATAAGTGCTTATGCTGTAAAAACCCCAATTAGAAATAAATGACTAGCCTTTTTCTCATTACTGTCATTTCACAACTACTTAAGTCAACAAAGAAATATTTTATCTCAGTTACTTTTTATTAAATAATTACAATTACTATAAATATGTATATACATATGACGGAATCACACTATTAAGTGGCAAAATAAAAAGCGAATTTCCTTGCAATTTTCCTTTTCATTTCTGTATAGGATGTCGGACTAGTATTTTTGTTTGCTACTATTTATTCGTTTTCTATTTTTTTTGTGTTTTGTTTTTTCCAATTTATGAAGCTGACGGTGGTCTGTAATTTCTCATTCTATCCACCTTTTGTAACACTTCATTATTGCAAAGAGTCCAGTTCTTCAACGAATAGTCTATCTGATGATTTCACACGACTCGAGGCGACATATGCTGCGGAGAGTTTTCGTCCTAGATATATATCTGCATAATCTACAGTGCTACCTTGCATCTTATGTGCTGTTGATGCCCATGATAGTATTAATGATAACATTCTTCTTTCAGTCATACCGTAGATGCGTTTGGCGGGAGAAATAATAAGATAAATTTTTTCTCCGGTATAAAACTAAAATTAATTAATGAATTAATTAATATTTGAAAAAACTGTATTAACATCCAGTATTATCCACCACAAGTTAAAAAAAAAGTCTTGTAGTCTGTGTGTGAAAAAGTCTTGTTTCTCGTAGTCTCAGTCTGAGCGCTTTAACCAAACTTTTAACGCTTATTATTTGGAATTAAACTTGTGTGCGTGAAGATTGCGAATTTTTGTGTTCAAACTGAACTGTGGGATCTTTGGGAAATAAACTGTTTGTGGGCTTGTTTGGATTTTGTTTCGAATGTGTAGTAAGCGATCGATTCTGTTTTTGACATGTTAGTTCTCCTGCCTATGGAGTGAAGGCATTTAATGAAAATTCTATATAAGAATGTACGCTGTAAAAAAAGAATTAGAAGTAAACCCCCAACAGTTTTTTCATGGCTGTCATGACGCCCAAAAAACTGTAGAGGTTCCGCTTGATCTCCAACTGCTACAATAGGGGAAAACGTCGACAGAATCAAGAAGTGGAGGGTTAAATATCATCATATCTTAAATATTATCAGTCTTAGAGAGTTGGCTCAAGAGATAACGTTTTTATTAAGTCCGTTCATAAATTCTAACATCTTTTAAGCATAAAATTTAACGGCTCACGACTGGTTTAGCTAGAGCTCATTTTCGTCTAATCCGACTCCACCATCATAAAACCCAACGAATGTCATGGACCAAACAATTTCTATATAATATTAAATAAAATAGTTTTTGACGCATAACAGATTTCTAACATTGATCAAAATTAGTTTGAATTCAATTTTTTTTTTTTATCCAGCTACCGACAAAAACTTTTTCTACAGATGTTTAGTTCAGATACCAACTATTTATACTACTTTCGCCTGATATGGCACCCTGTGACTTTCTCCTATTTCATAAATTTGCCCTTTCTGTGAAGGTGAT
The DNA here is from genome assembly GCA_021605075.1 of Caerostris darwini. Lineage (NCBI taxonomy): Eukaryota > Metazoa > Arthropoda > Arachnida > Araneae > Araneidae > Caerostris > Caerostris darwini. The sequence goes on from BPLQ01014081.1 coordinate 188,596, forward strand.
TTGACTCGATTGCGGACATAAAAGGAAATTCACTGAAGGAACTGGTATACCTCAATCAGTCTAAGAAAAATGTATGAAGAGTTGGATCAAGCACTATCGTAGTCGCATTGCACCCGATGGGCCCTGATTTTAAGACGACACATAAAATATGTTTGAAGAAAACCAATATAATTAATCCAAATATTTTTTTCCACAAAATGTATGAACCCTTTCTAAATAAAAAGACTGTAATTAAGTCAATATAATTTATAAATTTTTTATGTGTAAAAAAACAATATGAAGTAAATAAAGTTATTCGCCAATTGTATCCGTTGCAGTGCATTCAAAATGGGGTTTCGTTTCCACCTAAAAGAAATAAATGAATTAAATTTATCACAAATAAACAGCCGCCGAGAAACAGAAACGGGATTATCGGAAAAAACAGAATTACTTTTGAGCCGATATTCCTACCAACAACAGCGGATGAAAAATGGCGTCTCATCGGAAGAGAGCCACAAAAAACCATTGAAATATCTGCTTAACAACGAGTTGCGAAAGTTGTGCAAAATTTTGAAGCCCATCTCTCTCATCAATTACAGAAAGGAAGGAATCGTCGGTGTCTAATTAGGAGAGCAAAACGAGGGAACAAATATTTTCCCCTTTTTTTTCCTTTCTTCCTTCACTGGCGCTAGCGGCAGTCATTAATCTCGAACGATCACCGCAGAGCGAGCGGTTGGAAGCAGAACTTTTGCAAAAGTGCTCACTTTGCGGAAAGGTGCTTCTGCTGATGTTTGTGTTCACGCACAACTGAGTGCTCAGGATCAGGATCACGTTTCTTGTGGTAACTGAGAGAGCTTTTCCCAAACTTTGTACGCTTGTTATTTGGAATAAAACTCCTGTGCTTGGAGTTGATTTTTGTTTTCAACTTGAACTGTGTGAAGTTTTGTAAATAAACTGCTTGCGCAAGTGTTTTGATTTTGTTTCAAATGTGTATTAAGTGATCGATTATGTTTCTCTCAAATTTGTGTTGTGTGAAATTACAAAAATTAAATTTTATGTGAAATTAGAAAAAGGTTTTATTTCGATTTCTTTACTTTAGTTTCATTTTGATTTTCCGTTACAGTAGGGGTGGCCGCGTTGAATATTTTTCTGGCCTGTGAGGTTTATCCCACTTTTACCAAATATATTTAGTATACTTGTTGATCGATCTTTGAAAGTCTGAGTAATGCCGTGCCATTTTTAACCAAAAAGTCACTACAACACATTTCAAGGAGAATATATTTAAATAAATTTTTCTTCAAAAGGCAGATCATTAAGGGATAGTTGATAAATATCTAACATTTATTCAAATACTTGTAGGCCAATAAACTATTAGAAATGTCTAAATTAAAAAAAATTGAAGAAGCGCATTAATTAAGATAATATAACATGCGAATTGTACCCAGCATCATACACAACAGGGGTGGCCAACCCGCGAACCTCTTTGAATATTTTTAATGCACATGAGAGTTATCACACTTTTACAAAATATATTTATTTTATAATGGTCAAAGTAGTCAAAACCAATGCACTAAAAAAACATATTCAAAAATGAACTGTCGAAATTATGATAATGAATTTGATTTTAAAATAATAGTCTTGCGAATATAGGACAGATATGACCTGTTTTCTTTAGGAGTTTACAGTGATGAGTTTGCAGAGTAATTAAATTACAGTCTGCAAACTCATGATGCTCGTACATCTTGGAACATCTAATATAAAAAGTAATCTAATAGAACATCCAATGTGTTTCGCTTTAGTGATCTCTATGACGCAGTGACCATCCCTAGATACGCACAGTTGATTGTAGATAGCAGAGCGAACCAGACTCTTATTTGAAGTTGTTAGAGCTTTTAGCTCAATTTACACATGTGAATAATTTTTTTTCTAAAATGAAATGGACCCAACACAAAACACGCTCAAACATAACGGGTGCTCACCTGCATCACCTATTCCGACTTGCAAACACACAAATGGAAACCCATTTGCAACAGGTAAGCGAAAGAGTGGAGAAACACATATAGCACTCGTCAAATAAATGTTTTTGAATGATTTCATTTGGTTATTCGTTTATATTTATATGTTTTTGTGCGTTTATTATCATGATGATTATATTATCTACAAGTCAGAATAATAGCAAACACAAAAATAATAACTCATTCTGATTCAATGTTTTACTCCAAAAAATGTCTACGTTGTGGATCTAAATCTAATTTAGGGATATACAGTTTTATATGCAGCCCGCGTAGTTACGATGAATTTCCAATGTGCCCCGCAAGACCATTGGGATTAGCCACCCCTGGTCTATATTTTATTGGGCATAATGACACTAATGAAAAAACTGCTGATAGTTTATTTCTAATTGGGTTTTTTTGTTACAACTTACGTTCTTATATATAATATTCATTAAAAGCCTTCCCTACATAGACAGAAAAACAAATATGATTGAAGCATAATAGATCGCTTTGTACATATTTGAAACAAAATCAAGACCCTTGTACAAACAGTTTATTTACAAAAGTTCCTACAAAGTTCAGTTTGAACATAAAAATCAGCAAACTCCACGCACACGAGTTTTATTCCAAATAATAAGCGTTAAAAGTTTGGGGAAAAGTGCACAGTTACTAACAGAAACTCGATCAGTTTTGAAAAGTTTAGTTGTCCGTGAACACAAACAAGCAGAAGCACCTCTTCGCAAAGTGAGCACTTCTGCTTCCAACCACTCTTGCTCTGCAGTGTTTGTTGGAGATTAATGACTGCCGCTAGACCCCAGAGGAAGAAGGAGGGGAAAAAAAAGGGAAAAGGTTCGAAACCCTCGTTCTGCCCTCGTAATTAGACACCGATGATTCCTTTCCTTACAACTTTCGCAACTCGTTGTTAAGCAGATATTTTAATGGTTTCTTGTTGCTCTCTTCCGATGAGACGCCATTTTTCATCCGCTGCTGTTGTTGGTGCAAATATTGGCTCAAAAGTAATTTTGGACTGTTGTTTTTCCGATAATCCCGCTCCGTTCTTTCTCTGGGCTCGTTAATTTGTTATTAATTCTGTTAATTTATTTCTTTTTGGTGAAAGCGCAACTCTATTTTGAATGCATTGCAACGCATACAATGGGAGAATAAATTTATTATTATTTTTTTTTTCGTAGAAAAAATAACTAAATTGCATTGATTTAATTGCAATCGTTTCATTTAGAATGTGTTCATACATTTTGTGCAAAAAAAAATATTTGGATTAATAATATTGGTTTTTTAAAAAAAAAAAATTTTTCTACGATAGCGCTCGATCCAATTCTCCATACATTGTGGCAGGGGTGGCCAACCCATGGTCCGGCCTGAATATTTTTTTAGCCCGTGAGATGAAAAACACTTTTATTATTTTATAATGGCCAAAGTAGTGAAAACCAATATATCAAAAAAGTACATTATGTGTGCACCCAGATATTCAAAATGAACTGTCGAAATGATGAGAAAAATTTTACTTTGATTTTAAAATACTATTCTTGAGAATATAGGACAGATAGTTATTGTTTTGTTGATGAGTTCGCAGAATAATTAAATCATATATTATGCCAATTCATGATGCGCATCTTGCAGCATCTAATATAACAGATTCTATATTTCTCTTTACACAATAATAAAAACAATAAATAACTAATAATAGTACTCATATAACTATACTCATATAACAATAAATAAAGAATCATAAAACAATAATAATAACTCATTCTGTTTCAATTTTTTACTCCAAAAAATGTCTATAGGGGAAATAAATATAATTTTATATGCGACGAATTTTATAAGTTAGGATGCCTTTCCAAAGTGACCCGCAAGATCATTTGTGTTGGACACCACAGGTATATATTTCATTGGCAGTAATGGCAGTCATGAAAAGAGTTCTAGTTATTTATTTCTAATTGTGTTTTTGCAGCGTACTTTGTTATTTATAAAATTCATTAAATGCATTCACTACATAGAAAGAAAAACAAATATGCCGGAAACAGAATCGATCACTTTCCACACATTTGAAACAAAAATCAAAACTCTTGAACAGGCAGTTTATTTACAAAAGAACCCACGGTTCAAGTTCAAGTTGGAAAAAAAAATCAGCAAACTCCACGCATACGAGTAATGCGACATCTTGGAGCATCTAATGTAGCAGGTTGTATGTTTCATTTTAAACAATAATAACAACAATAAATAACTCATTAATAATGCTCATATAACTATACTCATAATACTCATATAACAATAAATAAATCATCATAAAACAATATTAATAACTCATTCTGTTTCCATTTTTCACTCCAAAAATGTCTATAGATTATCTGAATCTAATTTGGATATATACACTGAAGTGACAAAAGTCATGGGATAGCAATATGCAAATTTTCAGATGGCAGTAGCATCGCGTAGAACAGGTATAAATGCACAGTGCTTTCGCAGAGCTTTCATTTCTGTTCAAGTTATTCATGTGAAGAGGTTTTGACGTGATGATGACGGCACGACGGGAATTAACAGACTTTGAACGCGGAATGTTAGTTGGAGTTAGAAGCATGGGTCATGCCATTTCGGAAATCGTTAGGGAATTCAACATTCTCAGATCCACTGTGTCAAGAGTGTGCCGAGAGTATGAAATTTCAGGCATAACATCCCACCATGGACAGCGCAGTGGTCGACCGCCTGCACTTAACGACCGAGACCGGCGACGTCTGTAAAGAGTCGTAAATTCTAACAGACAAGCAACACTGCGTCAAATAACCGCAGAAATCAATGTGGGACGTACAAGGGACTAGTCTGTTAGAACTGTGCGGAGAAATTTGGCTTTCTTGGGCTATTCCAGCAGAAGACCGACTCGAGTGCTTTTACTGACAGAACGACATCGCTTGCAGCGACTCTCGTGGGCACGTGAGCATATCGGTTGGACCCTAGATGAATGGAAAACCGTGGCCTGGTCCGATGAGTCACGATTTCAGTTGGTAAGAGCTGATGGTAGGGTTCGAGTGTGGCGCAGACCCCACGAAGCCATGGACCCAAACTGTCAGCAAGGCACTGTTTAAGCTGGTGGTGGCTCCGTAATGGTGTGGGCTGTTTTTTCAGGGCATGGACTTGGTCCTCTGGTGCGACTGGACCGAACATTGACTGGAAATGCTTATGTTCAGCTACTTGGAGATCACTTGCAGCCATTCATGGACTTCATGTACCCAAACAACGATGGGATTTTTATGGATGACAATGCGCCATGTCACCCGGCCACAACTGTTCGCAATTGGTTTGAAGAACATTCTGAACAATTCCAAAGAATGATCTGGCCACCTAGATCGCCCGACATGAATCCCATCGAGCATTTATGGGACATCATCGAGAGGTCTGTTCGTGCCCAAAATCCTGCACCATCAACGCTTTCACAATTATGGACGTCTATCGAGACAGCATGGCTCAATATTCCTGCAGAAGACTTCCAACGACTTGTTGAGTCCATGCCACGTCGAGTTGCTGCACTTCGCCGGGCGAAAGGAGGGCCGATACGATATTAAGAGGTATCCCATGACTTTTGTCACTTCAGTGTATATAGTTTTATAGGCGGTCCGAGGAGTTAGGGTATATTTCCAAAGTAGCCCCTTAGATCATTTGGGTTGGCTACCACTACTATATATTTTATTGGTCGTAATGACAGTAATGAAAAGACTGTTAGTTGTTTATTTCTAATTGGTTTTTTTTTTTACAGTGTACGTTCTTATATGTAATATTTCTTATATGTCTTCAGAAAAACAAATTTGATTGAAATAGAATCGATCGCTTAGCATACATTTGAAACAAAAATCAAAACCCATGCCCAAGCAGTTTATTTACAAAAAATCCCACAGTTCAAGTTAAGTTGAACACAAAAATCAGCAAACTCCACGCATACGAGTTTAATTCCTAATAACAAGCTTTAAAAGTTTTGGGAAAAGCGCTCAAACTGAGACTACAAGAAACCCGATCCTGTTTTGGAGCGCCCAGTTGTGCGTGAACACAAATATAAGCAGAAGCACCTCTTCGAGAGTGAGCACTTTTGCAAAAGTTCTGCTTCCGACTGCTCTTGCTCTGCGGTGTTTGTTGGAGATTAATGACTGCTGCTAGACGCCTGAGAAGGAGGTAGGAAAAAAAAAAGGGAAAATGTTCGAAACCCGCGTTTCTCGTAATTAGACACCGACGATTGCTTCCTTTCTGTAATTTATGTGCGATCTGCTTCAAAATTTTGCATAACTTTTGCAACTGAACTTTGTTAGCAAATATTTTAATGGTTTCTTGATGCTCTCTCTCCGATGAGACGCCATTTTTCATCCGCTGCTGTTGTTGGTGCAAATATCGGCTCAAAAGTAATTCGTTCAACTGTTTTTCCGATCATTTCGTTCCGGTTTCTCTGTGGTCGTTTATCTGTTATCAGTTCCATTCATTTATTTCTTGTGGGTGAAAACGCAACCCTACTTTGAATGTGTTGCAACCGACACAATTGGCGAATAACTTTATTTAGTTCATGTTGTTTTTTTACATATAAAAAATATAACTAACTTGTATTGACTTAATTGCACACTTTTTATTTAGAAATATTTCAAACATTTTGTGCAAACAAAAATATTTGGTTTCAGGATATTGGTTTTCTTCAAACACATTTTATGTGTCGTCTTAAAAGCAGGTCTTATCGTGTACAGATGCGATTACGACAGCTCTGGATCCAATTCTCCACACATTTTTCGTAGATTGATTATGTCAATGGTGGCCAACCCGCGACCCGGCTAGAATATTTTTCTGGCTCGTCAGATGTATCTCACTTATATAAAATATATTTATTTAATAATGGCCAAAGTAGTGAAAACAAATGTATTAAAAAATGCATTATGTGCGCATCCCTATATTCAAAAATGATCTACAGAAATGATGAAAAAAAAAATAAATACTTTAAAAATTTAAAATTATATTCTTGCGAATATGTGGCATATTGCCTGTTTTATGGATGAGTTTACAGTTAAGAGTTCGCAGAATAATTAAATTATAATCCACGAATTCATGATGGCCGTGCATCTTGGAACATCTAATATAACAGGTTCTATGTCTCACCTTAAACAATAATAATAACAATAATAAACTCAATAATAATACTCATATAACTAAACTCATAGTACTCATATAACAATAAATAAATCATCCTAAAACAATAATAATGACTCATTATGTTTCAAGTTTTCACTCCAAAAAAAGCCTCAATCTAATAGGGGGATATATAATTTAATATGTGGTCCGCGGAGTTATGGCGCATTTCCAAAGTAGCAAGCAAGATCATTTGGGTTGGCCATCCCTGATCTATATTTTATTGGGCATACTGGCATTAAAGAAAGTATTTATTCTAGTAGTGTTTTTTACAGTTTACGTTCTTATATTTAATATTTATTAAAAGCCTTCCCTACATAGACAGAAAAAGAAATATGACTGAAACAGAATGGATCGCTTAGTACGCATCTGAAACAAAAATCAAAACACTTGTATAAGCAGTTTATTTACAAAAGATCCCACGGTTCAAACACAAAAATCTGCAATCCTCAAGTTAAAAGTTTAAAAGTTTAGAAAATGCGCGCAGTTAACTACAAGAAACCCGATCTGTTTTGAGCGCCCAGTTGTGCGTGAACACAAACAAGCAGCAGCACCTCTTCGCAAAGTGAACGCTTTTGAAAAGTTCTGCTTCCGACTGCTCGCTCTGCGGTGTTAGTTGCAGATTAATGACTGCCGCTAGACGCCAGAGAAGGAAGGAGGGGGAAAAAAAGGGGAAATGTTCTCAACCTTCGTTTAGCTCTCCTAATTAGACACCGACGATTCCTTCCTTCTTGTAATTTATGTGAGAGATCGGCTTCAAAATTTTGGCACAACTTTTGCAAGTCGTTGTTAAGCAGATATTTTAATGGTTTCTTGTTGCTCTCTGCTTTTGAGGCGCCATTTTTCATCCGCTGTTGTTGCTGTGCGAATATCGGCTCGAAAGTAATTCGTGCTGTTGCTGTTTTTCCGATAATCCCGTTCCGCTCTTTCTCTGTGGTCTTTTATTTGTTATTAATTCCATTCATTTCTTCTAGGGGAAAACGCAACCTTATTTTGAATGCACTGCAACGGATACAATTGGCGAATAACTTTATCTATTTCATATTGTGTTTTTTTTCCAAACTTTTGATCACAATTTTTAATGGCGTGAAAGGAAAGATAGTTGCTAAAAAAAGTTGTCTACTGTTGCCGCAAGTATTGCCAAAAAAATCATATACATGCCTAATATACTACTGTGCCCTAAAAATAAGACAATTATTTTTTTTTCAATAACTCTTTACTTTTTCTTCCAAATTTATTTCATCGAATTCAAAGTTATCCCCTCCGGACTCAATGCACTTATGCCAATTTTATTCCCAATCCTCAATGCATACTGAAAAGGCATCGGCAAGGATGGCCTTAAGAGAGCGCAGCGATTCAAGTTGAATCTCTTTCAATCGACTCGAAACGGTATCCCCGGAGTGGTCAGTTGAGTTTAGGGAATAGCCAGAAATTGCACAGTGTGAACACGATGGTTGTGGAGCCATATGGGTTTTATTTTTGTTGACATAGTCTCGAAGAATCAATGCAGTTTGAGCTGGCGCATTCAGTTTTTTCGGTACAGAGCGAGATTTGACTCGTTTGAAGCCCAAAATGGAATGGAGCGATCCTTTTGAAATTCCAACATCAGCAGCAAGGTCTCTAATTGTAAATCGACCATTTTAAAACACCAAAGCTTTAATTTTTTGGCCGTGAGTTTCGTCGGTTGAAAGTCGAGTGTCGACCAGAAAGCTCTTCTCCTTCAACGCGTTCTCTGCCTTCTTTGAGTTGTTTATACCACTTGTAAGCATTTCTTTCCGATATAGGAATGCTCACCGAATGCCTTCTGCAACATTCTATATGTTTCCGCAAACAAAATTGAATGCAAGTTCTTTTCTCAATTCATTCAGGCCTTTCATAAATCGCCGGAATCGGTTTTAGTGTCTCCCAAAGTCAAGAATAACTCAAGCACTAATGAATTATTTTGACGTGTAATTTCACACAGGTGTCAAAGACAGTGACAGCAACCTGAAAAATAAAAAAAATTGAAATTCTGTAAGCCCCGGGAATTTTAAATTGCAAACGGGTTTTACATTTTGGACACAGTAGTATACAGTTCAATTGTCTCCTTAACATTTAATTAACATTAATTCTCAGAATTTTAAAAGGAGTCTTATTTCGACTGCCGACTCCCCCCCTCTGGTTTCACAATTAAATTTTAAGCCCTTTATTATCAAAATGTTCTTTGACAAAATCTCTTTCTCTGCAAATGTAATCTCTGCCTTCAAACACGACGTCTCTTTTATGTTGTTCAACGTCCGATTAATCTCATTTTAGAAGGACAAACATTCCAAGCAAAGCACTGAATAAAGAACGCGTTCCATTTTTCCCCTCAGCAGAGAACATCGCGAAATACTCCATTCGATCCATATTTGTTGCCACCGCACAAAGAGAAATTTCTTAATGGGATATATTTGAGTCAGTTCAGTTCAGTTCGGCGTCTTATCAGACAACCCGAAATTAAAGTGATTATTCCGTGATAAGCGGGTTAAAAAAAATGGCGTCGTCAAAATTAAATTTTAGAGTTGAGTTTGAGCAGCATCGGATTTCGATTACGATACTTTCATCTTCTCTGTAATCGATTTGCTCTGGCAAAAAAGAAAAAAATAATCTACAGGAGATGGAACTTAATTTATGTTGTGTTTACATGTTGTCGTTTCTGCTATTTAAAAGATGTTTTTCTTATCAGAACAAATTCAATTATGCAATAAAAAAAATTATCTCTGGTTTTGCTAAATGAGATGGATTTGAAATTTAATTAAGATTTTAGCATTTTAAAATCATAATGTTATTATTTAGTTTAAGATTATTTTTATTGATATAAATTAAACCAATGGAATGTAAATTCCATTAAATTTTCAGTTAGATGGATAAATATTTCGTCTTAAGCACGATTTCCAAATAATTTTTCCTTTATCTTCTCTGTAATTATAAAATATATTGGCAACCATTCAGTAAATTTTAACTATACGAAATAAGTACTTTTTTGTCTATTTCCTTTTTACTGTTACAGATAACTGTTAAAATTTAACAAAGAAATTGGATCATTCATATGTATATATATATATATATTTGATCATTTTTTCAATCCTCATTTTTCGCCATTATTATATTGTATTTAAATATTTGTTTTTTTCGTTTGGTTTGGTTTTGGCTAATTTTTGTGACCCTTTATTATTTTATTTTCATCATTTTTAAATTTCATTCACAAAACAAAAATTGAAGACGGATTGAATAAAGTATTAACAAAAATGATCAAAAATCATAAAGACTAACAAAAGTAAAAATTTTCCAAACTTTTTAATTATAGTAAAATAATAAATATAAGACGAATTGAAAATACAATAAAAAATAAAATTAAAAATAAAAAAAAATTAAATCATAATATGAATAATATAACGAAGGCATACAATGGTTTGTAGTATTCCAAACATGTTATGTACCATACAGTAACCAACCAATAGTAAGGTATTGTAACCAGCCTGTGACATAAAACGAATCGAGAAATTTAAAACTAAATGAAAAATTAAAAGCTGACAAAATATTAGTAATATTCCCAAAAAGATTTTTTACAATATAATAATACACGGGATACACAAGAGGATTGAAAAAAAGAACTATAAATTGAAATTAAAAAGTGAAATAATAAAGGCTTACAAAAAAGAATGTTGTCAAAATAAATGAATCCAATAATAAATACTTACAAATGTAATATTCTCAATATTTTAACACATTTGTAGATATAAAACTAATTGAAAAAGTATTAAAAATGACATAAAAATTATACAGGTGAGCAATAATAAAAGTAAGTAATATTTACGTAACATTTGTAAGTAATCACTAAGGATTAAATTAAGTAAGTATTATTCTTTAGAAGTATATGAGAGACATAAAAAATAAACACTGCATAATAAAAAATGAAATACAAAATTGCCTTAAAATGATTAATATTCTCATAATGTTTACTTGCAATATATATTAATACACAGTAAACATAAGAAGGATTGAAAAAATAATAAATTACAATATAATAATAAATATAACAAAAATAAATAAAATAATAAATGCTTGTAAAAGTGAATAATGCACTTAATAAATAAATTATTTACTTTTGAGACCCTTTATTTTCATCGGTTTTTTAATATTATTTTATTTATTTTTACATATTTATGAACAAAATTTGAAATTTATATTTTCAATCCGCCGATTGAACTATGCTTGTGTGGGATTGTATTGTAGTTAAAAAATTAGTTCTTAAAATAATTCCATTCATTGTTTAGTTGAAAATAGATATTTCTGCTTTAATTCATAATCAGACATTTATTAAATGAAACAATTCGTCGTTCCGGAGCAGACATTCGTGTTTCATCGAGAGCACAAAATTCGCATTGTTAAAATTTCGCAAAATAAACTCCTTTTTTCAAATTCAGTAATTAATTTAATTTTTGTGGTGGGAGCGAGAATTCCTGGAATTATATTAACTAATTAAAGAACGAAAGAACGAAGATTTGAAAATGCTAATCCCCCCTCATTACGAAGCTAATTTGCTTTTGATCTGCTTTCTCGAGATAAAACTTTTATTTAATTAACCCACTTTTCAGTTTTTAATAAGAGAATGAATTTTCGAAAGATGACGACTTAACGGAAGTTTGCTTTTTTAGTGTTAATACGGAATTTAATAATTAACTCCTTTACGAAAAAATAAAAATAAAAATGGCACATTTGTTGAAATATTTTGATGTTTTTAATTTTGATTCAATAAAGAAAAAAAATGACTGATTGAACTTTTAAATATAAATATTAAGTTTAATTAACTTTTAAACGCATCTATTGAAATAAATAAATTAATTTTTAAATGTATCAATTTTTCTTGATAATATGTTCACTTAATCTTTCAGGCCATCCAATACGAATATATAAATTGAAATTGAAATATATTATTCGAGTGGAATGTGATATTATGCTCATTGAAAATTGAAATGTTATATGTAAATAGAATTAAAATGTAATTAATTGTAATGTGCGAAAAGTAAAAATTTGTAGTTTAATAAATTTAATTGATAAGTTTAAATGTATGCCATTAAAATTTCTTATATTTATTATCTTAAATTTAATGTATAGACATTTTATAGATTAAATTATATAAAACACTAATACATGATAGTTTTTAATGAAAGGAAATCAACATTGGAATATTATTATCACAAATGTTCTCGGAAATCGACGGAATATTTTTTGAGTTTATGCAGCTGACAATACAGAGACAGTTAATCTTTGGAATATTATTATTAATACTGGAATATTAATATATCCTTAAATAATAATCTCTGGCGCTCGGTGCCTCAGATTTTGGGTTAGAGTTGCCTTGGATGTTGTAGTGGTTAGGAATCCATTTTGCCGTATGTCCAGGTTTCATCTGACCATAGAGCGTTGGACGTATGGCTGACAATCCTACCCCGTAAAAAAGAAAACATTTACTTTCTAGAAATCTGCTAACAGGCAGATGGCCTTGAGCCATCATGGAGCCGTTACGTCACTGATGATGATGATGAAATAATAATCCTATGAATATATATATTTACTGTTCAGGTTTCAATTTATATCATTGTTCTTGAAAACTGTATTTTCGGTCATTTATAAATATGCTTAAAAATGTCGTCGAAGTTTATCTTTCCTGACGTGCCAGCAACCTACTTATTTTCCTCTTATAATCTTTTTTTTTTTTTTTTTTTTTTTTTTTTTGTCTTTTTAAATTATCTATTATAGTACATTATACACATGCACAAGCTGAAATATTTCAGGATCCCGCCTACTTTAAATACACGTGGATTCTTATTTGTTCTACTCTGCACTGACGCCTGCTTGAATGTTCTTTCAAACCCCAACCCTGCTTCAATATTCAGGTTCCATTACAGTGAATCAATCCACTTTGGCATATGCGCCCGAGTCTCCAAACAACACTGATTCGCCATCACCCTGATGGGTTTACGCCGAGCGTCTAGAAGCAGCCATTCGCCTAATTGTGCGAACCGATCACCCCTTTGATGCATCTCCTGTCTTCAGAGACAGGGAGGGGGATAGGTCATGAGCTTAAAAAGAATACGAAATATGACTCAATAAATGACGGTAAAAGTTAAGATTAAGTTAAAAGATATGACACACATTGTAACAAATTTCGTAATTTCCTGCTTGCAATCAGCGAAAGCTTATAACCCGCAGGCATCATTTTTGTCGCAAAAAAAAAAAAAAAAAAAAAAAAAAAATGATCTCCTATAATTCTTAATGTACTTCTGTGTCCAAAAAGTAAGACCAGTTTTTAATTTAAAGTTCCCGGGACTTATGGAATTTCAATTTTTTTTTCTTTTTTAGGTTGCTGGCACTGTCCTTGACATCTGTGTGAAATTTCACGTCAAAATATTCATGAGTGTTTGAGTTACGCTTGGCGCTAAAAGTGATTCCGGCCATTTTTCAAATGTCTGAATTCATTGAGCAAAGAATATGCATTTCATTTTGTTTGCGGAAACGTATAGAATGTGGCAGAAGGCATGCGGTGAGCATTCCGACATGTGAAACAAATGTTTACAAGTGGTATAGACAGTTCAAAGAAGGCAGAGAACGCGTTGAAGACGAAGAGCCGTCGGGTCGTCCCGACCTCAGCCGACGAAGCTCACTTCCAAAAAATGTAAAGATTTGGTGCTCGCAAACCGTCGATTTACAATTCGAGACCTTGCTGCAGATGTTGGAATTTCAAAATTCAAATTTATAAGATGTTTTGGGCCACAAACGCGCAAATCTTGATTGGTACCGAAAACATTGAATGTGCCAGCTGACACTGCATTGATTCTTCGTAACTTTTTCGCCAAAAATGAAACCCATATCGTTCCACACGCCGTGCGATGACTTCTGGCTATTCCTTAATCTCGAAAGACTACTCCGGGGACACCGATTCGAGTCGATTGAAGAGATTCAGCTTGAATCGGAGAGCGCTTTGAAGGCCATCCCTGCCGATGACCTTTTAGCGTGCATTGCGGGAAAAAAAATGCCATAAGTGCATTGTGTCAGGAGGGGCTTACCTTAAAGGCGAAGCAAATAAATTTGGAAGAATAAATAAAAAGTTTTTGAAAAAAAATAATTGGTCTTACTCTTTAGGCACAGTAGTATGTTATATTGCCGAAGGTTTCTTTTTGTGGAGAAGAGAATAATATATTAATTGCATAAACAAGGTTCAGACCTTGTTGCAGTGGACAGAGTGCGAAATAATTCCCGTTCACCCAAACACAATCGCATTGCATTTCAATCTGCGATGCATGAATCTTGTGCAGAGATGATGGCGATTGGGACAATGCAAGTAAAAATTTCTTGTCTGGGCAGTCAAAATGCATGGTGTTAGTTTTTGAGTGGTTTTTTTTTTCGGGTTGCTGGCATTTTTTCATCTGGTAGAGGAGCTGAATGGCCATCTGGTACATTGGGCTCAGAATGGCCGAGTGGCTAGCGCTCTGGCCCTCGGTACCACAGGTTTCGGGTTCAAGTCCCGGCCTTGCCATGTACGTTTGTAGTGATTCGGAATCAATTTTAAACCGTAAGTCCTGATCTAATATGACTGTTGAGCGTTAGACGTAGAGCTGACAACCCTACCCCGTTAAAGAAAAACATCTCTGATCTCGAAATCTGCCAGCAGACAGATGGTTTTGGCCCGTCTTGGGGCTGTTGCGCCACTGATGATAGTCATTAAAGTACTAAAACATTTTTCAGAATTACAGAACTTTTTGGGAGCCGCAATTATACGTAAAAGAATTGTGTTGTAAATTGAAGAAAGTAAGCACGATGACCAGTTTAGGTCATGCTGGCACAAACAAACAATTGTAAGTCTATCATGGGAATCGAAGGCATGTATTTTAGAAGATGAATTAAAAAAGTAGGGTACATTTTACTCAACGTTTCGTCTTCAGATTTCGTCTTGTGTACACTAGGACTAAACAGACCGGGACCTAGAGTTTAAAGTGGATTCCGAATCTCATGGTTCAGGTTCGAATCAGGAATCTTCAGGTTCGAATCCATGGCACCGCCAGGATTCGAACCTGAAGCCTTCGATACCAACGACCAGAGCGCTAGCCAGATGGCCATCAGGCCGCCATCTGTTAAAGCAGCTACATTGCCAAACGTTTCTTTGTGGAGAAGAGTATTATATACATTAATTACATTAACAGGGTACAGAGCTCGTTGCAGTTGTCAGAGTGTGAAACTATTCCCCGTTCATCCAAACATGATTCGCATTACATTTCAATCTGCAATGCACGAATTGAATTATTCCGCCTGTGAAATCCGTTTTGTGATTCATTATTCAGCAAATTCCGCGAAATCGACATCGCGCAAATCAGGGAGTGTTGGGGGGATGACAATCGGAATTGCGAATGAAAGCGCCCCCTACCCCGATAGGGAGTTGCTTACCGGTGCGACTTCCGCAAAAGACCTCCGAAGCGCACGAATGGCGAGAATTAAAATAGGATTGTGATAAATGAATCCATCTGAAACAGCTCTTACGTAATGGACTCCTAAACACCGGAATGCAAGGCGGAGGGAGCTAGTCAAATGGATCACTGTTTCCGGACATCAGTGGGTCTTGCGTTACGCACATCATAACGCCACCGACCCACTATGAAGGATTGATTGTCGTTGATTTCAGGAGGGAAGAACCTTGATCGTACAGAGTAAAGCATCTCGCAGAATCTAGTTTACGGGTTTTACGGCTGCAACGTGCAAATGTGGGACGGTTAGCTGTAAAGTCCTTCCGGAAGGAAATGATGGATGGCCCATTCGTGGCCCACATAAACACAACATAAAGCACAACACCAAAAAATATAGAAAGTAGGCACTTGTGCCCATGCCAGGACACGTAGATTCTTCTACAGCAGAGGCATAAAAAATCGGCACCTCTTATTAAAATGTATCCTAAACATCCATTAAAAAGTAATTAACGGAACTCATTACAACATCTTCTTCACAAAAAACTCGACATCCATTAGACGTCTTTAAAGAACATGGTGTCACACGTAATTGGAGCTTAGCAAAAACGGAATACCTAATGAAGACGTTCTAAGGGTGAGTGTCATCCTTTTTAATGTGGTTGACGCCATAAAACGAAATACAATCGCCCATTAATCAAGGCATGTTTAAACCTGGGGGAAATTTTTTATCAATTTTCATTACTTAAACAGATTTTATACATAAAAAAATAAATCAAAGGTAAATCTTTTTCGTCCCTTTTTAAAAAGAGGAGAAGTGCGTTTTTTTAAGTAATGTTCAGTTTGTATTGAAGTTCCTTTAGAATGTTCGAACAAGCCTCGAGGTCCCGACGTTGAGGGAGAAAGGGGGTGAAAGGGGTCGATTTGCATTGCAAATGAACCCCCGCGGATGTCCCTGAGACACGGTTGGTGACCTGGAGCTCTAAATCAGTCAGTTGTTGGGAAAATCCTGTTTAATGATTGATCACGAAAAGTTCGGGGAGAGAGAGCGGCCATTTTTGGACAGTTCCAAGAATTCAAAAATAATTCAATCTTTTGTGAGTTCAAATATCATTAAGTTTTTAGTACGAATTCAAATAGGATGAAAGCTATTGCGAATCATCAGATATATCATGTGGGATATATCTTTGTTATGTTGTGATATCTTTCCCTCGATAGTCAGGGTGTTTGGTGGGGAATTTCCGGGGTTTTCTCACAGATAATTGGGGGGATAAAAGTCCAACTTAAAGGCTTAGACACTTATATTTCGATGGTCTGTTTGTTGTTGTTGTTGTGTTGTGACTAATCCTCGATATCCTGTAGTGCGCGACGGGCATTCCCTGAATGATCTACTCATGGATGGAGGGAAAGGGGCAACATCTGTTGTGATGGAGCACCCGCAGGTAGAAGTTTAGTCTGTTCGTGATCAGCACAAGTAAAAAACATGTCTCAAAGAATTTCAAATAAAAAAAAATGAACTTTCAAACAACTTAAGTCCGCTCGGCAAATTTCAACATATAATGTGTGAACATTTGAGAACGCACGAATAAACTCTGGAATGTGCCGATGTTTAACAATGCAAGAAATATAGGAAGAAATGTATTGGAATGCTACAAGAGTGGCCAAGTTCAAATAGCCACGTGAATACAGCAATCTTGAATGAATCAAGAACTTCACGAAGAAGGAATTGTTCAAGAATTTCTTAGAGATTACACAAAAGTAAGATAAATGTTTTCGTGAAGGAAGAATGTACTATTCCCAATTCTACAAGTAACACTATGACATTCAACAGTCCAAAGAATATATCAAATCTTGAAAATTCTAGGTATAAATGAAAGAATGAAGTATTCCCAATTCTACAAGAAGCACCATACGGTTCCATAAGCACAGGAAAAAGCCCAAAAGTGAAAAATGTGAAACTTCAAGAAAAAGGAATGGATCAACGCACTACGAGTACTTGTAGTTATTGGATATACAAACGTGCTTCAAAACAATTCAAACAAAAGCTAAATTCTCCAGAAAATTCCTCAAGAATAACGTTAACCATGAATCATTTCAAGAGTTAAGGAGCCCAAAGTATCATTTTCCACCAAAATTTGAAATGGAGTTTTATTTATTTGACCCTCATTTTCGGATAACGTCAAGGACCCCTAACCAGAACAACACCCTGTTCAAAAATGATAATAAATATTCTGCCAGTTTGGTAGCCAGCTTTACAGTTTTTTCCAAAGATTTTGAATTTTCTTTTTGCCAATGTGCAATGATGAAACGTAGTCAAGCGTTTATGAAATTATATCTTCCTCACTTTAAATGTTTCTGAGTAAAAACAAAAACATTTCGCTTTAAAATAACGCTACCCTGATTTCAATGAATACAAAAACAAGTAATATAAAAAAAATTTGTATTAAAGTCAATTCCTATTTTTTTTTCACTGCATTGCAGAAAAGTCCTTTATAAATAAAGTTGAAATTTTCCTCTTACATCTGGCGCCCTCTCTGATTAGATACATGCAATTTAAATCTAAAAAAAAAAAACTAAAATTAATTCATTAAATTTGATGAATGAATGAATATTTGAAAAAACTGTATTAACATGCAGTCATCATCCAGTGCAAGTTAAAAAAAAATGTATTCGAACTTCGAGTGGATGAATGAAAAGTATTTTATGAACTATTCAAAGATTGACCAAGATATATATAGGGAGAGTGTGAGCTAATAGAAGGAACTGAAAAACACCACTCTTAAAAAAGTTTCTAAGCTAAAGCATTATTGGATCGTCCTAATCTTATTAAAGCGCTCTTCCTAAACTGGATTAAATACTCGCGGTTACCAAGCATAGACAACTTTAACGAACGACTTGCGGAAAACGGGCCCCGTTAAGCTTCTCTGCCATTCAATGTTAATTCCGGGAAAATGAATTTTGTATTTTTTTCCCCTCGAGGTCCGACCCCTAATCCGGCAGGGATTGCACTCATTAAGCATGTGCATTAGGCTTTGGCTGTGCACGGCTTAAAGCTAGGCTTGAAATTCAAAATAAAGTGTTTTAATTATAGTACGCAGCTAATTAAGACAAGCCCCAGACGTCTGTTGGGGCCTCAAACGCAAACACATTTGAAAGGAACATTTTAACTTATGATTAGTGTATTAAAATTATATTCCTGGTGATAGATTTATTTTCAGCGCCTGAGGTTCTTTTCTTACATTCTCTATGTGCTTTTTTATGTGTTTGAAAACAAACACATGTAAGCAAAGCTGTGATTTTTTTCTCTTTATAATTTAAGAAGTTGCAAATTGCGCTAGTTAACGTATAT
The DNA here is from genome assembly GCA_021605075.1 of Caerostris darwini. Classification (NCBI taxonomy): domain Eukaryota; kingdom Metazoa; phylum Arthropoda; class Arachnida; order Araneae; family Araneidae; genus Caerostris; species Caerostris darwini. The sequence continues at coordinate 207,570 of BPLQ01014081.1, forward strand.
GAGAGCTGATCTTAATAAAGAATATAATTTTGAAAATACTTATGCATTTATTTGATATGATTGTAATTTTTATTATTAAATATTAAGTGTTATTCTATGGATGTTGCCCTACAATCCTCAGGTCCAATCCACTACATCCATACTTTTAGTGCGAACCGATGCACTCAAGTTTTTTGGTTTAAGTTTATCAGGTTTTGGGCCATACAACTCTTAAATATAGGGCTGTTATCCTAAAAATCATTTAGGAATGTATCATTTGCTCTTCTATTAACCATTACACTACTACGATTAAAGAAAAATATATTGTTGTTAAATATATTGAAAAATATAGCTTTATTTTAAATATATAAAGATATGTTTCTGTTCCCGTATGCATTAAGGATTTGTTGGGAGGGTGCATATGTTTTAAAATTTTTGACCACAATCCATTTGACAAAGATTTTAGGCACAAACGAGTAGTACAGGATGATTATAATTGAAGTCCCACATTCAGAATGATGTAAAAAAAAAGAACCCCTCGTCACCATGAGTTCACATTTGAACTAAAGCTACTTGAAGAAGGGGCAAACGGTAGGGCATCAAAAACGTTCCACGTATTTTTCCCATCCATTTTGGTGTTACCTTGCGTGGTGGAAGGGCTTTCCACTCACAGTGTCGCAACATTGTTTAAAACGTTTCGCTGTGAACATACTAGATGAAGTTAAGAATCGGTTTTAGTGGTTTCTGGAAGACCAGACATTCGTTGCGATAATATATTTTTTACAATATATTATCACAAGAAATATATTTTTTACACGCTAATCCAGGGCATTGGGGGGCCGTTTAAAGCAAAAAAAAAAAAAAAAAAAAAAAAAGAAATCAATATCCGCAAGTGCCCATCAAGAACTAATTAGAGGAGCCTGTCATCTATTGCTGTGAGACAAATTGCACGATATTGATGCACGCGGAAGAACCGATTTTAATTACAGCACTTACATCAACTCATCAACAGAGAGAAGAAGAGAAAAAAAATGGAAATAAAATCGAAACTGCCGCTTTGGAAGGTTCAAAAGGAATATGATTCCCCCTTTTTTTTTCTAATTACTGCTACAGGAAAAATACCAGTTTTCTGATTTTATTGACGTTTAAATTTTTTTTCCCCTTGCGGTTTTCCAATCTTTTTGCTCACTTATTTGTTCCTATTGATACTAATTGGTAAGAAAATCCTTTTGGGGAAAATCCTTTTATACTTTAATCATTTCACAACCTAAAATCTTGTACAGCATCTTTTTTTTTTTTTTTTTTTTTGTAAGTCGTTGCTAATTTTGACAGAAGGGAAAATTAAAGGACGGGAAAAAAAGTCCTGCTAATTAATCTCGACTTCGTAACTGAGTGATGAGTCAATTTTTTTTTCCGTTTTCGCTTGACTACTGAGCAGCGGCGCTTTTCGTTTTCCCCGATGCTTGAAGGGACATTTTTTAGTTCTGCTTTGGTGAAAATAGTGGAATCAAAGTATTCTGAATTGCATACCAAATAAAGAACTAATGTCTATATGAAATGGCACGGCACACACATATATATATATATACTGCTGTGCCCAAAAAGTAAGACCAATATTGTTTTTCATGCACTTGTGCCAACGTTTTTTCCCAATCCTCAATGCATGCTAAAAAGTCTTCGGCATGGATGGCCTTCAAAGCTTGCGCCGATTCACGTTGAATCTCTTCAATCGACTCAAAACCGCGTGTCAACATTTCTTTCCGATACATGAATGCTTTCTGCAACATTCTATATGTTTCCGCAAACAAAATTGAATGCAAGTTCTATGCTCAATTCATTCAGGCATTTCAAAAACTACCGGAATCAGTTTGAGCGTCTCACAAAACCAAGCATAACATGAATATTTACATGAATATTTTGAAGTCAAATTTCACACAGATGTCAAGGACAGTGCCAGCAGCCTAAAAAAGAAGAAAAATTGAAATTCCATATGCGCGGGAAATTTAAATTGAAAATGGGTCTTACTTTTTGGATACAGTAATAGATTATTTTTTTTTTTTTTTTTTTTTTTGCCAAATTTTAAGAAAAGAATAATCATGTATTTATTTTAATGTTCATATTTGTCAATGTTTGATTAACTATTTGAACAGTATGATCAGAAAAAATTCCGTAAGACATTATTTAAAAGGTTCCTTATAAACATAATAGGTGACGTTAAGAATCAATTTTAGTGGTTTCTGAAAGTCCAGAAATGACAGAGATTGGCGAGAATTGCGACTTTACAAATTTTTTACACCCTAATCCAGGGCATTTGGGGGCCGTTTAAAAAAAAAAAAAGAAATCAATATCCGCAAGTGCCCATCAAGAACTAATTAGAGGAGCCTTTCATCTATTGCTGTGAGACAAATTGCACGATATTGATGCACGCGGAGGATAGACTTTTAATTACAAAGCGCTCATTCCAACAACTCGTCAACAGAGAGAAGAATAAAAAAAAAAAAAAAAAAATGGAAATAAAATCAAAACTGCCGCTCTGGAATGTTCAAGAGGAATATGATTCTCCTTTTTCTAATTATTGCTACAGGAAAAATACCAGTTTTTGTTTTTGTTGACGCTTTAATTTTTTTTTCCTTGTGGTTTGCCAATCTTTTCGCTGACTAATTTCTTCCTATTTGTGCTAATTGGTAAGAAAATCCTTTTGGGGGCTGTGAATTTAATCATTTCACAACCTAAGAGTTTGCAGAGAGTCTTTTTTTTTTGAGTCGTTGCTAATTTCGACAGAAGGAAAAAATGAAGCACAGGAAAAAAAAATTTCCGCTTATTAATCTTGACGTCTTAAATGAGTGATGAATAGATTTTTTCCCCTTTCGGTTGACTATTCAGCAGCGGCGCTTTTCGTTTTCCCGATGCTTGGCGGGAAATGTTTTAGTTTTTCTTTGGATGAAAATAGTTGAATGAAATTATCGTAAATTGCATACCAAATAAGCCCCTAATGTCTGAATAAAAAACGTATGATACATAAGAACACACACACACACACACATACATATATGTAATATATACCTATACAAACCATTTCGGTCTTAATGGCCTAGTGGCTGGCACTCGGTACCACAGGTATCTGGTTCGAACACCGGCTGTGCCATGTGTGTTTGTAGTGGTATCTTTCACCTTATTGGTAATATATTTTGAGAATTCCTTTTTTAAAACCGAATTATTCTGGAAATCAATTCATTCAAATTGTAGCAAAGCTGCAAAGGAAAAAAGTCCGTTTAAAAAAAGAAAGAATTACTTCAAGTATTTTTATTTCATCGAATTCGTTGTTGATTTCATCCATTTTCGTAATACGGAAGTTGAAAATTTTTACTTTAATACGTGAAAACGTTTTCTTTTGCAAATCAATTAAAAAAAATTCAGTTTATTTACATCTGCGCCAATACATGTTCGTTATTAATTGAGCTTTACCTTGCAATGTTACATTAAGATTATTTTTGTGGTCTATAATATTTGCTAAAGATCTTGTTCCCACAATGAATCTCTTATAACAGATATATTTTCGTTGTTTCCACTTTTCATTTTTAGAAATAATGTTATTTCCTCCAACACTTTGTTGTTAGGACAAAGCAACATATTTTTGCGTAATAAGGAAAATCTTCTAATACGGCTTCTAAACTTTTGAAAAACAAAGTAAATGGGCCATGGCTAAAAGCTATCGATCGAATATCTTTGTAACTTTTTTAAGTTAACTAATTTTAACAAATAAATCGATAAGATACATCAGATAAACTGTTCTTTGTGATTAGGGGTATAACGTCACTCAATGTTGTTTTCTTTAGCGGTTCTCGTCGTTTCTTTGCAAATTAAGAACGTCATCTTATTTTCGATCATAAAAACAAATTCTATGAAGCTATTATTTTACATGTCGAAAATACAATGTCCTTTATATAGCATTGTTTTAAAAAAAATTCTGCATGTCGAAACTGTAATGTCCTTTACTATATAGCATTGCTATGAAAAATTTTCTACATCGAAAAGTAATCACTTTTTTTTTCCGTATCACATTGGGTTTTCGTAAATGTTGCAACTCGAGTCAAAACAAATATTTTTTCCATTTTCAATTCTGCTCCTTTAATTAGTACAAAATAAAAATTTTATTCATTTTATTCAAGTGGAAAAGATTTATCAGTTTTGAGTTAACAAAAAGTGAGCATTCTGTACTGGTGGAACATTTTTAATATTTAAATTTTTAAAAAATCCTTTTCTATTCTATAAATTTTTTGGAGCTTTTCTAATTCTTAGAGAGAAGCATTCAAGAACTTTGTAACTATAAATTTCTATTTTTAACGATGCCCTAAAAAACATCGATTAATTTTAGCTCATCAACTAAGATGATTTATAAATCTGGACGCTAACCCATTTTTAACAAGAAATTTAAATTAATAAATAAAAAAAAACATCTCATACATTTTTTTTCTATCGGAATGAATTCCTTCACCTTCATCGACTCTAAACAGAAACTCCGTGTTAATTTATATTGATGGGTGCATCGCAAATTGGCAACGTAATTTATGCGCTAGGTTGCCAAGTAGCCAAGTGGCGAATAGTTGTTTATTGAAATAAATGGCCACTCGGAGTTTCCGGGAAAGTTTCTCGCTCCATGTTGGTTCTCACGCAGGCACGTTTCCGGTTTTAATATGAATTTGTTTTCCTCTAATTATTTGCTTGACTTGCGCTGTTGTGGAACTAAAACTTTTAAATCTGCTGTTGACCGGATTAGGATTGGCAAACACGATCAGATTGACGAAGAAAGTCACTTTTATTTCTGTAGTTGGATAATTTCGACGTTTGGATACACATTTGGCGCGATTTATAGGGTTCTATGCCATGTGTCACCAAATGTAATAATAATATAAAATTGTTTTCTTCTAATTAGTTGCGCTGTTGTGAAACTAAAACTTTTAAATCCGCTATTGACCGGATTAGGATTGGCAAACACGATCAGATTGACGAATAAAGTCACTTTTATTTCAGTAGTTGGATAATTTTGACGTTTGAATTCACCTTTGGCGCAATTTATGGAGTTCTATGAAATCTCTGTAGTTGGTGCCATGTGTCGCCAAATGTCGCCATTCCATTCCATTATGCTGACAATAAATTTTGATTGCAGAGAAATAAAGTTCTTTAAAATTTTCATTTGAAAATATTTGTGATTTTTAGCAAGTAAATTCCATGAGGCCTGATGGTCGAGTGGCTAGCGCTCTGGCTCTAGGTACCACAGGTTTTGGGTTCCAGTCTCGGCGGTGCCATGGATGTTTGTAGTGGTTCGCATTCCACTTTAAACCGTAGGTCCCGGTCTAATAGGATCGTAGAGCTGGGGAGACAGTGTGACTCGTGTCCGTAGTCTATCTTCAAGCTACACGCCTCCCTGGGTAGTGCTAAGTGAGTGACAGCGATGCAGCCCTTATGTGCTTATGTGTTATCCATTCCATTCATGTATTTCTTTTGGGTGAAATACAACCCTATTTTGAATGCACTGCAACGGATTAAATGGGCAAATAACTTTTGTTATTTCATATTGTTTTCATATACATACTACCGTGCACAAAAAGTAAGACTAATTATTTTTTCCCAAAAAACTCTTCATTTATTCTTCCAAATTTATTTCATTGCCTTCAAAATAATCCCCTTCGGACACTATGAACTCACGGCAACTATTTTTCCAATGCTCAATTCATGCTGAAATGTCCGGCGGGGATGGCCGATTCAAGTCGAATCACTTTAGTCGACTCAAAACGATGCCCCCGCAGTGGTAGTTTGAGTTTAGAGAATAGCCAGATATCGCACGCTATGAATACAGAGGTTGTGGAACGATGTGGTTTTACTTTTAGGCGAAAAAGTCACAAAAAATCAATGCAGTGAGAGCTGGCGCAATCAGTTGTTTCGGCACCCATCGAGATTGGATGCGTTTGAGGAGCAAAATGGAATGGACAGATCCTTTTGAAATTCCAACATCATCAGCACAGTTTCTAATTGTAAATTGACGGTTTACAAACACCAAAACTTTAATTTTTTAGACGTGAGCTTCGTCGGTTGAGATGGACGTTTGACCAGAGGGCTCTTCGTCTCCCACGCGTTCTCTGCCTTCTTTGAACTGTTTATACCCTTTGTAAATATTTCATTCCAATGTAGGAATGTGCTCACCGAATGCCTTCTGCAACATTCTATACGTTTCCGCACACAAAAATGAACGCAAGTTCTTTGCTCAATGAATTCAGACATTTCAAAAATCGCCGGAATCCGTTTCAGCGTGTCACAAAGCCGTGAAACACTAATGAATAGTTTGACGTCACATTTCCCACAGATGTCAAGGACAGTACCAGCACCCTAAAAAAGCAGCCATAAGCTTCAGGAATTTTAAATTGCAGATAGGTCTTACTTTTTTGGACACAGTAGTAAACAGTTGAATTGCCTCTTTAACATTTAATTAACATTAATTCTCAGAATTTTAAAAGGAGTCAGATTTTTTTAACCCTTTCATATTTCGATCCGTTTTTATTTAAATTGCAATTCAATACCCTCCTCATACCACAGATTTCATGTTCGAGTCCCGGGGCTACCATGGATGTTTGTAGTGGTTCGGAATCCCCTTTAAGCAATAGGTCCCGGTCTAACAGGATCGTAGAGTGTTGCGAGGGTACTGTTACTCCTCGCCCGTGACTTATCTTCAAGCTACACGCACCTCCTGGTTAGTGCTAAGTGAGTAACGTCGGTGTAGCGTTTGCGTTAAGGCATCCAAGACATCTGTCTCAGTGTTTGCCAGCTGCATTAGAACAACAAAAAATAACATTTAATTAACATTTATTATCAGAATTTATAAAAGGAGTCGGCTTTTTTTAACCGAAGTCTTCTGTCGATTGTCCAACTCCCCAAATCCGGATTCACAATTAAATTTCACGCCCTTTATTATCAAAATGTTCGTTGACAAAATCTCTTTCTCGTGAAATGTAATCTCTCCATTCAAACGCGACGTCTCTTTTATGTTGTTCAACATCGGATTAATCTCATTTTAAAAGGACAAACATCTCACGCGAGCACTGAATAAAGAACGCGTTCCAATTTTTCCTCAGCAGAGAACATCGCAAAGTATTCCATTCGACCCATATATGTTGCCACCGCACAATGAGAAATTTTTTAATAGGATATATTTCAGTCAGTTCAGTTCACTTCGGCGTCTGATCAGAAATCCGATATTAAAGTGATTATTTCGTGATAAGCTGGTTAAAAAAAAATGGCGGCTTCAAAATTAAATTTTAGAGTTGAATGGGAGGAGCATCGGATATCGATGACGATACTTTCTCTTCTCTGTAATCGATTGATGTGGCAAAAAAATAATCTGCACAAGATGGAACTTAATTTGCGTTATGTTTACATGTTGTCGTTCCTACTATTTAGAATACGTTTTTCTTATCAGGACAATTCAATTACGAAATAAAAAAAAATTATCTCAGTTTTTTACTAAATGAGGACGATTTTCAATTTAGTTAAGATTTTAGCAACCTTAAAATCATAATGTTATTATTTAGTTTAAAATTATTTTTATTGATATAAGACTAGTTAAATTAAATCATCAGAACGCAAATTCCATTAAATTTTCAGTTAGATGGATAAGCACTTTATCTTAGGCTGGATTTCCAAAATAATATTTTATTTATCTCCTCTGTAATTATAAAATATATTGGCAAACATTCAGTAAATTTTAAGTACATCAAATAAGTATATTTTCTTTCTGTTTCCCTTTTAGTGTTAAAGACAACTGTTAAAATTTTAAAAAGAAATTGGATCGTTGATATATATATATAAACTAACTCCTGGCACTGGAGTCTATGTTGGACCATATCCTTCTTCATGCAGGCAGATTCCGAAACAAGAGGTATTTCTTTTATTTGCGGCGGTAGCGTTATCAGTCCTACGCCCGATGTTCTACAGTCACATTAGACCGGGACCTACAGTTTACATACATGGCACCTTCGAGACTAAAAACAGGAAGCATGTAGTACCGAGAGCTAGTCACTCGTTAAGGATCGGCTTTATGTATGTATATATATATATATATATATATATATATATCGATAGATAGATATAGATATAGATAACCTATTTGAACAGTTTGTTTAATTTGTGTGAACAGAAACTTATTTCTTCCAAAGTTGCATGGAATTTATTGTATTCAGAAACATACCATTATATTTTCCGATATATAGATATTAATTGAAAAAAAAAAAACATAATAATATTTCTGACTTTAATTTAAGGAGATATGCGTAACCTATAAAAGCATTTGTAATCATTTATCATTTCATTCATTTATTTTGGGAATATTCTTTTTTTTTTTTTTTTTTTTTTAAGTTTGTTTTTGTATTATTTAGTTTCTTAAATTTCAATTTTTAGTCCTTTTGTTCAATTCCTCTTATGTATCCCGTGTATTATTATTATAAAAAAAAAACATTTTGGGAATATTACTAAAATTTTGTGAGCCTTTACTTTGTTATTTAGTTTTAAATAATTTCTCAGTTCGTCTTATGTCTCAGGTTGATTATTATAGAGTAGGAAAAATTTGGTTAACATTATTTACATTTGTAATCCTTTATTACTGAATTCATTTTTTTTATCTTCATTCTAATCAATCTTATCTGTCTCTACTGTATTGTACATAAAATTTTTGGAATACTACAAACTTTTGCATGTCTTCATTATTTTATTTTAAATTCGTCTTATATTTCCCATTTACTATTTTACTGTGCATAAAAATTTTGGAAATAAAAAATTTGCTTTTTAAACCGTAGGTCCCGGTCTAATGGGATCGTAGAGCGTTGTGAGTGTACTGTTACTCTCGTCTGTAGCCGATCGTCAAGCTACACGTGCCCCCTGGGTAGTGCTAAATGAGTAGCAGCGATGCAACCCTTGCTTATGGCAAATTTAATTAATTGTGCATAAAAATTTTGGGAATAGGGGCCTGATGGCCGAGGGGCTACTGGCCCGCAGCTCAGCCACTGGGTACCACAGGTTTCGGGTTCTAATCCCGGCGGTGACATGGATGTATGCAGTGGCTCGGAATCCACTTTAAACCGTAGGTCCCGGTCTAACAGAATCGTAGAGCGTTGTGGGGGTAGTGTTACTCCACGTCCGTAGCTTATCTTCAAGACCACATTCACTTTCTGGGTAGTGGTCAGTGAGTAACGTCAGTGCAGCGCTCATCCAAGACAACCATCTCCGTGTTTGCATTAGAACAAAAAAAAATTTTTTATTTTCATCAACTTTTTTGATTTAATTTTTTAATTTTTTCAATCAGCCGCCTAGCAACTATGCTTGTATTTTGTTGACATGAAAATAAAAATTCCTGCTTTTTCTTCACAATCAGACATCTATTAAATGAAACCATTCGTCGTTCCGGAGCAGACATTCGTGTTTCAACATGAACACAGAATTCGCGTTTGAAGTTCATCGTTAAAATTTCGCAAAATAAACTCCTTTTTTTCAATTTCAGTAATTAATTTAATTTTTGTGGTGGGGGATTAATTAAAGAATAGAAGAAGATTCGAAAATGCTAATTACCCCCCCCTCCCCCGCCCCATTACGAAACTAATTTGCTTTTGATCTGCTTTCTTGAGATAAAACTTTTATTTAATTAACCCATTTTTCAGTTTTTAATCAGAGAATGAATTTGCTAATCACAATTTGCAAGTTTGTTTTTTTAGTGTTAATACAAAATTTATTAATTAACTGCTATGCGAAAAAATAAAAACGGTACCTACAGATTATTTGTTAAAATATTTTAATGCTTTTAATTCTGGTTCAATAAAGAAAAGTGACTGATTCAACTTTTAAACATCAATATTAAGTTTAATTAACTTTGGAACACAGCTATTTTAATAAATAATATTTTAATTGTAACTATTTTTCTTGGTAGCATATTCACTTAATCTTTCAGGTCAAGAAAAAAGCAGATTATTTGTTAAAATATTTGAATGTTTTCAATTCTGATTCAATAAAGATAAAAAGTGACTGATTGAACTTTTAAACATCAATATTAAGTTTAATTAACTTTTAAATGCAGCTATTAAAATAAATTACTTTTTAAATGTAAAAATTTTTCTTGATAGCATATTCACTTATACTTTCAAGTCATCCAATACGAATATAATAATTCGAATTGAAATATTTAATTCGAATGGAATGTGACGAAAATGATATTGTGCAGATTGAAAACTGAAATGTTATATGTAAATAGAATTAAAATGTTCTTGTATTGCATTTAAAATATCTTCCAACTTAAATGTTAGAAATTTGTTTTTAGGGATTTTATTTCATTTCAACAATTTTACTACGATTAAAAACAACAAACCGAAAAAAATAAAATTTGTAATTTAAGAACTTTAATTGATAAGTTTAAATGTATGTCATTAAAATTTCTTATATTTATTATCTTAAATTTAATGTATAACACATTATATATTAAATTACATAAAACATTGACACATACTCGTTTTTAACGAAAGGAAATCAACATTGGAATATTATTATCATAAATGTTTGGACGGAACATTTTTTCGAGTTTGGAATATTATTATTAATACTGGAATATTAATATATCCTCAAATAATAATCTGTAGCACTCGGTGCCACATGTTTTGGGTTCGCGTCCCGGCGGTACCATGGATGTTTGTAATGGCTCAGAGTCCATTTTAAACCGTAGATTGCAGTCTCATCTGACCGTAGAGCATAGGGTGTATGACTGGTAATTCTACACCGTAAAAAATAAAATATTCACTGTCTAGAAATCTGCTAACAAGCAGACGGCCTTGCCCCGTAATGGGGCTGTTGCGCCGCTGGTGATAATGATGATGAAATAATAATCCTATGAATATATGTATTTACTGTTCAGGTTTCAATTTATATAATTTTTCTTGAAAACTGTATTTTCTGTCATTCCTAATTATGCATAAAAATGTCTTCGAAGTTTATCTTTCCTGAGGTGCCAGCAACCTGTGTCTTAATTTTATAACCTTAGGACGTCATTCTATTTTTTTTTTCTTTTTGTATTATTTATTATAGTACATGCACAAGCTGAAATATATCAGGATCCTGGCGACCATATTTACAAGTGTATTCGTATTTGTTCATACAACGTTCTACTCAGCACTGACGCCCGCTTGAAGGCACTCTCAAATTCCAACCCTGTTTCAATATTCAGGCCCTGTTTTAATATTTGCGTGTCGTATGCGAGAATCCAATTATATTATCCAATATTTTTTTTTTTTTTTTTTTTTTTTTTTTTTCATTTTTGTACTTTTTATTATCGTACATTATCGTACTATTTAGTATCGTACATACACAAGCTGAATATTTCAGGATCCCACTGACATTAATTACACGTGGATTCTTATTTGTTCTACTCTGCTCTGATGTCCTCTCAAATCCCAACCCTGCTTCAATATTCAGGCTCCATTACAGTGGATCAATCCACTTTGGGACGTCCGCCCGAGTCGCCAAGCAACACTGATTCGCCATCACCCTGATGGGTTTACGCCGAGTGTCTAGAAGCAGCCATTCGCCTAATTGTGCGAACCAATCACCCTTTGATGCCTCTCCTGTCTTCAGAGAAAGGAGGGGGAGGGTTAGGTTATGGGCTTAAAAGGAATACGAAATCTGACTCAATAAATGATGGTGAAGGTTAAGATTCAGTTAAAAGAGATTCCACACAGCCTTTTGCAAATTTCGAAATTTGGTGCTTGCAATCTGCAAACGCGTATAAAACACTCAGGCATCAGTTTTATCACAAAAAGAGTGATCTCGTATAATACTTAGTGTATTATAATTACAAGATTGTATCTTGTTTACTTTCTCTATAAGTAATGTAGGAATGTGGAAAGTTTAAGCCGTCAGTTGCTTTTCATGGGTATTTTAAGTAAATTGTATTCTTTCTTGCGTTTATATTAGTACATAAATACTAAATCAAACACTCTTCCAAACACCTGCAGTGGGATGCTCTCATCTTCCACTGATAGATTGCAGGATGCGTTACAGCTCATTCCAAGTTGTAGAGGCACCAAAAGTCAACATTTCCTCATCGAAGTCCTGTTGCCATATTCAGTCAATACAACTGTGTCCCAAAAAGTAAGACCCGTTTTCAATTTAAAATTCCCGGGGCTTAGGGAATTTCAATTGCATTTTCATGCTTAGGTTGCTGGCACTGTCCTTGACATCCTTGTGAAACTGGACGTCAAAATATTCATGTGTGTTTGAGTTACGCTTGGCTTTGTGAGACGCCAAAACTGAAGCCGGCGATTTTTGAAATGTATGACTTAACTGAGCAAAGACTGCACACTGCATTGGTTCTTCATGACCTTTTCGTCAAAAATGAAATCCATATCGTTCCACAACCACCGTATTCACGACCTTGTGATTTCTGGCTATTCCCTAAACTCAAAAGACCACTCCAGGGACACCGTTTCGAGTCGATTAAAGAGATTTAACGTGAATCGCCACACGCTTTGAAGGCCATCCCTGCCGATGACTTTTCAGCATGCAATGAGGATTGGGAAAAACGTTGGCATGAATGATAGTGTCCGGAGGGGATTATTTTGAGGACAATGAAATAAACTTGGAATAATAAATAAAGAGATTTAAAAAAGAAAAATAATTGATCTTACTCTTTGGGCACAGTAGTATTTAGCCAAAGATTTCTTTGTGGAGAAGAGTATTAATACATTAGTAGGGTAAAGAGCTCGTTGCAGTGGTCAGAGTGTGAAACAATTCCCCGTTCATCCAAACACTATCTTCGGCATCACATTTCAATCTGCGATGCGCGAATTTAATGATTCCTGCTGCGAAATCCGTTTTGTGATTTATTATTCAGCAGAGGGGGCCGAAACAGCAAATGGCGCGTAATCCGCTCGCGCTAATCAGGGAGTTGTTCGAAACAGGTCATCAGGGGGAATCGAATTCCAAATGAGCACCGCCACACACCTCCCACGTAGGGAATTGCTTCCCTGTGCGACTTCTTCCGCAAGAGTCCTTTGAAGCGCTCGAATTGCGAGAATTGAAATATATTTGTGATAAATAAATCAATCTAAGGCCGTGCTTACGTAATTGACTAATACCGGTAAATACCGGAATACAAGACGGAAGCTCTTAAAACTCCTCGCTGTAATGCCTGTAAAATATCTCATATCGACAGTTAGTCTTGTGCTAGTGTGGGTCTGGCTAGAGTTTTACTGTTTTTATGGATATTGCGGATTATGTATGGTTTTTATGGATTATGTCACAACAACAACATTAGAGAGAACAAGTAATATAAAAACAAATTTTTTAAAGTCAATTCCTTCTTTTTTTTTCACTCTATTCTAGAAAGTCCTATATAAATAATTTTCCTTAATAAATAATTTTCATTCATTTTTTTTAAGTTTATCTAGCGCTATTTCTATTTTTTAGATATATGCAACTTAAATCTAAAATATAATGAATGAATGAATATTTCATAAAACTGCATTAACATCCAGTGTCATCCACTGCAAGGTTCAAAAAAATGTATTTGAACTCGAGTGGATAAATAAAAAGTAATTTATGAACAATTGAAAATTTGAAGCAGATATATATAGGGAGAGTGTGAGCTACTAGAAGGATTTGAAAAAGCAGCTCCTCTTATTAAAATTTAACCGAAACATCCATTAAAAAGTAATTAACGGAACTCATTACAACATCTTGCTAAAAAAAACCGCCAAACTCGACTTCCATTAGCCGTCTTTAATAAACACGGTGTCACACGTAATTGGACCTTATAGCAAAAACGGAATACTTAATGAAGACATTTCAGAGGTGAGTTTCATCTTCTTTAATGTGGCTGACGCAATAAAACGAAATCTAATCGCCCATTAATCATATGACGTTAAAATCTCGTGAAAATTTTTATCAATTTTCATCACTTAAATAGATTTCATGCATAAAAAAAAGAAATCAGACGCAAATCTTTTTCGTCCCTTTTTAAAAAAGGAAAAAGTGCACTTTTTAAGTAATGTTCAGTTTGTATTGAAGTTCCTTTAGAATGTTCGAACAAGCCTCGAGGTCCCGAAGCGAAGAGGGAGAGTGGAGGAAGGAGGAAGGGGGGCGATTTGCATTGCAAATGAACCCCGCTCTAATGTCCCTGAGACGCGGCGGGAGACCTGGAGCTCCTAAATCCGTCTGTTGTCGGGAAAATCCCGTTTAATGCCGGATCCCGAAAAGTTCGGGGAGAGAGGCGGCCATTTTTGGACCATTCCGAGAATTCAAAAACAATATGTTTTTAGTACGAATTCGAACAGGTTGAAGGCCATTGTACTACTGTGCCCAAAAAGTAAGACACATTATATTTTTTTTTCAAAACCTCGTTATGTATTCTTTTAAATTTATTTCCTCGCCTTCAAAGCAATCCCCTCCGGCCACAATGCACTTAAACCAACCTTTTTTTCCAATCCTCAATGCATGCTAAAAAGTCATCGGCAGGGATAGCCTTCAATTTGGGCGCCGATTCACGTTGAATCTCTTCAATAGACTCAAAACGGTGTCCCCGGAGAGGCCTTTTGAGTTTAGGGAACATCCAGAAGAGTTTTACCAGCCAGATATATCATGTGAGATATATCTTTCTTATGTTATGATATCTTTCCGTCGATAGTTAAGGTGTCTGGTGTGGAATTTCCCGGGTTTTCTCTCAGACAATTGGGGGCGGGGGGATAAAAGTCGAATTTAAAGTCGCAGACACTTATATTTCGATGGTCTGCTTAGGATCAACACGAGTGGAATACATGTCTCAAGGAATTTCAAATAAAAAAAAAACTTAACTTTCAAACAACTGAAATCTGCTCGGCAAATGTCAACTTATCATGTGTGAACATTCGAGAACGGATGAATAAACTCAGGAATATACCGGTGTTTAATAATGCATGAGTTATATATGAAGCAATGGATTGGAATGCTACAAGAGTGGCCAAATTCAAATAACCACATAAAGACAGCAATGCTGAATAATAGATCAAGAACTTCATGAAGAAGGAATTGTCCAAGAATCTCTAAGAGAACATACAAAAGTAAGATAAATGTTGTCATGAATGAAGAATGTAGGATTCCAAAATTTACAAGAAACGTTATCACATTCAATAGTCAAAAGAACATATCAAAGGAAATGAGGAATGAGGAAATGAGATATTCCCAATTCTACAAGAAGCACTCTACAGCTCCATAAGGAAAATGCCAAAAGTGACAAATGTGGAACTTCAAGAAGAAGGAATGGATCAACACACTACGAGTGTTTATAGCTATTGGAAATACAAATGTGCTTCAAAACTATACTACAAAACACTTCAAGAAAAAGCCAAATACTCCAGAAAATTCCTTAAGACTAACATTTCAATTTATGAATCATTTCAAGAGTTAAGGGGCCCAAAGTACAATTTTCCACCGAAATTTGAAAGGGAGTTTTATTTACTTGACCCTCATATTCGGATAACATCACGGACCCTTAACCAGAACAACACCATGGTCACACATGATAAGAAATATTCTGCTAGTTTGGGCTTTACAGTTTATTCAAAAAATTTTGCATTTTCATTTTGCCATTCTGCAATGATGAAACGTTATCAATCGTTTATGAAATTATATCTTAATCACTTCAAATTCAGTAAAACAAAAACATTCTCTTCTTAGTAGAAACAAAAATATTTCTCTTTAAAATGACGCTAGCCTGTTTCAACGAACATAAAAAGCACCACTATTAAAAAAGTTTCTAAGCTAAAACACTATTGGATCGGCCTAATCTTATTAAAGCGCTCTTCCTAAAACTGAGTTAAATCCTCGCGGTTACCAAGCAGAGACAACTTTAACCAACGACTTACGGAAAACGGGCGCCGTTAAGCTTCTCTGCCATTCAATGTTAATTCCAGGAAACTGAATTTTGTGTTTTTTTTTCCCTCGAGGTCCGACCCCTAATTCGGCAGGGATTGCACTCATTAAGCATGTGCATTAGGCTTTGCCTGTGCACGACCAAAAGCCAGGCTTGAAATTCGAAATAAAGTGTTTTAATTATAGTACGCAGCTAATTAAGACAGGCGCCAGACGTTTGTTTGGGCCCCAAACACCAAACACATCTGAAGCGAAAATTTAAACTTATGGTTAGTGTTTAGTATGTAAAATTACATTTCTGGTAATAGGACCTGAATGGCCGAGGGGCTGGCTCTCTGTTGCTCGGTACAACAGGTTTCGGGTTCGAGCCCCGGATGTTTGTAGTGGTTGGTAATCCACTTTAAACCGTCCAATACGAGCGTTTCTGGGGTATTGTTACTCCGCGTCCGTAGCCTATCTTCAAATTACACGCACCTCCTGGGCAGTGCTATGCGAGTAACGACGGTGCAGCGCTCGTCTTAAGGCATCCAAGACAACTGTCTAAGTGTTTTCCGGCTGTATTATAACAAAAAAGAGTATCTTCATGGTAACACAGTGTCTAAAGAACTCAGGCAGCGGTTTAGAGATTCTTTTCTTACATTCTCTTTGCCTTTCGTGTGTTTTAAAACAAACACTTTTAAATAAAAATATGTTTTTTTCTCTTTATAATTTCTGAAGTTGCAACGTGCGCTAGTTAGTGTCTATGAGAGCTGAGGTTCAAACCCGCTGCCGACGACTACTGTCAAAACTGCTTTCAGAAATGCGGAGATTCGAGACAAAAATCAGTAATTACAGATAGGAGGTAAAAATTACGGATTGCTCTTTTTCTTTCCGTGCTGTTTTTTTATTGTTATTATATTTCCTTACTTTGCTTATAATTGGCTAGTAGCAACAATTAGAGAAATTTAGTGTTGGTCTATTTTCTATTGGTAAGACAGTAAACATTTTCTATTAATTATCTACAGGGTTGATATGTTTTGGAATGTTTGGATATGTATAGGGTTGATATGTACTTTTATCGACTAAAATTTAAAAGTAATTTTGATGTATAGACCTTTTTACACACATTGATTTTCAGGGTATTTATTTATTAGTTAATATCTAACATTTCCTTATACCTCATATGGATCAATAAGCCACGAGACTAACTATTAAAACGACAAATTTTTGACAAAAAGTTTCTTTATTCATCAACATAAGTCATTAATATTTCTTTATTTATCAACATAACTCTAAATATACACTCTTGTATATTCTGGCTTTAAGTGGAGCGTTTAATGTGATATTAAGTGTTATTTAAGTGGTATTAAATGGAATTCTTTATATACACTCCACTGCAATGGACTGCCACCTGTCTAGGATGGGTTATTTCACATTGACGTCGAAAGTAGGTGGTGGTCACATTAATGTGACTGGACTGTGTATATATATATATATATATATAACAAATAGATGTCAGCTACCTCAAGCAACTTCACTTAATGATTGTCCATCACTGAGGAGTGATGCCCAGACTGATAATCATGTATTTATTTTAATGTTCTTGTTTGTCAATGTTTCATAATCTAGTAGAACAATATCATCAGAAAAACTTAAAACGATAAACAATATTTAAACAGAGTCACTGTAAGAATAGTAGGTGGCGTTAAGAATCAGTTTATGTGACTTCTGAAAATCCAGAAATGCCAGAGGTTCATTGTGACTTTACAAAATATATTTCTTACAAACTAATCCAGGGCATTTGGGGGTCATTTAAAGCAAAAAAATCAATTTCGAACGTGTATATATATATATATATATAGCTATATATATATATATATACTCATGTCCATAAATAAAGGATAATGAAGTTCAGGCAAAGAAAGAGACAGAAGCAAAACAAATTTGACTTATTTGTAAAGTCTATTTATTAAACAAAATGTAAAGAGCAAAAAAGATGGCAATGCCCTCCGAAGTTCCGGTTGACAGGTGGGAGGGGGTTGACGGTCTGCAATTCGTCGGCCAAGCATATCCCACACATGCTCTATTGGATTCAAGTCCGGTGGGTATGCTGGCCAATCCATACGGGTGATATCCTCCAATTGAAGGCATTCGTCTACAATGCCTGCACGGTGAGGATGGGCGTTGTCATCCATAAACAGAAATTCAGCACCCATGGCGCCCCGAAACAAACGTGCATGTTGTTCCAGAATGACATCCCGATAGATGTGGCCTGTCATCGTTACACTCTGAACATGAAGGTCAGTTCTGGAACCATGAATAATTCCTCCCCAAACGAGACATCCTGCACCACCGTAACAGTGTCGTTCAATGGTGTTCTCTTGGTGGTAACGGGTACCTAGCGCTCTCCATATGAAAGTCCGGCGAGAATCAGACTCAAACTAAACCTGGACTCGTCGGAAAACATCACACAAGACCACTGCCGCGGTGTCCACAATGCATGCTCTCTACTCCAAGTTAATCGCAGGCGACAGTGAGTTGCGGTAAGTGGAACCCATCTGACAGGCCTACGAGCATATAGACCAATGTGCCCTGATCGTCTGTACACGGTCTGCCTTAAAACTGTCGTACCGGTAGCTGAAGAGAGCAAACGAGATAGGTCTGATGCTGTGCTCCGTCTGTTTCTTTTGGTAGTAACTGCTAAATACCGGTCCGCATTCGGCGTTGTAACTCGGGGGCGACCTGTGCTGTAACATCTACTCACATTACCATCATCTTGGAATCGTTGCCAAAGCCTGGAGGTGACACTCTGGACGATTCCAAGTTCCTCGGATGCTTCCAGCTGGGTACGTCCACATTCCAGTCGTCGGATAATTCTACCACTTAAAAAACCATCCAAATGCTTCCTTTGTGCCATAACTATGCGGTTATTACACTGAAAAGCTTTTAAAGTGCTTGTGAACAATTTTACTTCTTTGCCACAATCCTTATATACCCCTCTCTTACACTCTCGTCATTGTGACGTACTATCCGTGCCATCTGGTGGTTTCCTGTTATTTGCATATTCTTCTTCAAGATGTGTGTGATAATTCTACAGGTGAAATTTTTATTTTAGAGTTCAATTTCTGTGTGATTCTGAATTATCCTTAATTTATGGACATGAGTGTACTACTGTGCAAAACTTCCATGCACAGTAGTATTCCATGTGTCCGGGAAATTTAAATTGAAAATGGGACTTACTTTTTGGCCACAGTTGCATATTTTTTACACCCCAATCCAGGGCATTTAAGGGTCGTTTAAAGAAAAAAAAATCAATTACGCAATTGGCCATCAAGAATTAATTAGAGGAGCCTCTCATGTATTGCTGTGAAGCAAATTGCACGCTTATTGATGCACGCGGAGAACAGATTTTTAATTATAAAGCGCTCATTCCATCAACTCGTCAACAGAAAGATGAAGAAAAAAGCAAAAATAAAATCAAAACTGCTGCTTTGGAATGTTCAAAAGGAATATCATTCTCTTTTTTTTCAATTACTGCTACAGGAAAAATATCAGTTTTCGTTTTTATTGACGGTTGTAATTTTTTTTTCCCTTGTGGTTGGCCAATCTTTTCGCTGACTAATTTCTTCCTATTGGTACTAATTGGTAAGAAAATACTTTTGGGATTGTGCATTTAATCATTTCCCAACCTAAAAGCTTGCAGAGAGTCTTTTTTTTTTAAGTCGTTGCTAATTTCGGACTGAAGCGGAAATGAAGCACAGAAAAAAATATTCTGCTAATTAATCTTGACGCGATAAATGAGTGATGAGTAGATTTTTTTTTTCCTTTTCGTTGACTATTAAGCAGCGGCGCTTTTCGTTTGTCCCGATGCTCGGGGGTCCCTTTTTCAATTCCTACTATTAGTTCACCCTCTCCCTATATATATCTTGTTCACATTTTCAATCGTTCCATAAAACACTTTTTATTCATCCACTCGAGTTCAAATACATTTTTTCTGAACTTGTATTGGATGACACTGGATATGAATACAGTTTTTTCAAATATTAATTCAGTAAATAAATTTAATGAATTAATTTTATTTATTTATTTTTCTTTAGATTTAAGTTGCATATAGTTACCAATAAACCAGCTAAACTAAAAAAATGAATGAAAATTATTTATAAATTACTTTCTGCAATAGAGGGAAAAGAAAGTAGGAAATGACTTAATTTTTTTTTATTACTTGTTTTAGTTCTTTGGTTGAAAATAGTTCAATGAAAGTATTCTGAATTACATACCAAATAAGCCACAAATGTCTTAATAAAAAGCTACGATACACACACATTTACAGATACATATATAGCAGTCACATATGTACATGTGTGTTATATGTACATATACATGCCATTGCCAGCTACAAAAATACACAAACCTTTTCGAATGACAATAGCTAATCGGCGCCTGTTACAAAAATCTTTAAAAGTAGTGCCTAATGACAATAGTTCTGAGAAAGAAATCAATTTAAGGTTTCTCAACTGATTGAATTTAGCTTTTTGATATTTTTACATAATACTTTTGAACAGTAGCCACTAACATTGATCTTTGAATAAAATTAACTTGTATTTTTCAGAGTCTTTTTCATTGAATATCATTGAATTGATCTTGTGCACTCAACATTTTTTTTTCTGTACTCTGAAAAATTAATTCTTTGTTTTCTCTTAAGTATCTGCTTTTTATCAAATAGTAACAACGCTACTGGCTAAAGAAAAAGTTCATTATATTAAACATGGCAAAAGTTTTTAATGTAAATGTAACACTTTTTTTAAAATAATTTACTGGTTTGGTAAGAAACAAGGTTTTGAGATTGAAACGGATAATTGTCAAAATGTCTTTTCTTAAGCTGTTGTTCACATCCTCCAAGCACTTCGCAATCGCCGTTTCTGATGCAAACTCCGCATTCCACCCATTCTCTTTTTCGCATATTTCATGAACACCCGGCATAAAAAAATCCCTGTGCAAGTCAGAAATGAATTCCCAACTACATACGAATGCATTGTTGTATCTAACAAAGATATTAGACATAACGTCGCCAATGTCCTCTTGTTAAAATTATACATTAAAATATCTCATCTAAATCCCATTAATGGAAGAAATTTCCAAAAAGGTTTGTTTTCTTATAAGAAAAATTAACTTATTTGACGACGAATAATATTGAAAGATAAAAACATTGCTCCATTAAATGTTGAGGAATCATTTATCCACGCCCAACCATTTAAAAATCATCTAAATGACATTCTTCAGAGTATTGGAGATTTTTATTTATTTATTTATTTTACTTTTATTTACTTTTCCTTTCGACAAGAATGAAAAGTAAATAAATGACATTGTGAAAAAGCAACATCTCAGGTACATATTTTTTCCTATTTTTTGGGATATATTTTTCAATTTTGTTTTTACTTCAGATTATTTTTCATGAATCCTTAACTTTTAAACTATTTTGCAAACTTTCTTTTCCTTTTACTTTTCAGTTATTTTCATAGATAGTAGGAGAAATCAAATTTTATGAAGCTATTAATTTACATGTCGAAAATATAACATGTAATAATGATATCCTTTATATAGCATTGCATTAAAACCATTTCTGCATCAAAATGTAAACTTTTTTTTTTCCATATCACATTGGGTTTTCGTATATTTTATCGCACGTGTCATAACACTTGCTGTTCTAATTAGTGCGAAATAAAATTTTTATTCATTTTATTCAAGTGGAAAATATTTGCCCTTTTATGAGTTAACAAAAGTGCGGATTATATACAGGTGGAACATTTTTAATATTTCAATTTTTAAAAATTTCTCTTCTATTCTATCAATTTTTTTAATTCTTTTTTTTTTTTTAATTTTAAGATAGAAGCATTCAAGAACTTTGCAGCTATAAGTTTATATTTTTAACGATGCCCTAAAAAACCTCGATTATTTCGGCACGTCAACCAAGATGATTTATAAATCTGGGCACAAACCCATTTTTAACGAGAAATTTAAATTAATAAATAAAAATAAAAAAATCTCGTGAATTTTTTTTTATCGAAATGAATTCCTTCACCTTCATCGACTCTACACAGAAACTTCGTGTTAATTTATATTTCTGGGTGCATCGCAAATTGGCGACGTAATTTATGTGCCTCAGTTGCCAAGTAGCCAAGTCGCGAATAGTTGCTTATTAAAATAAATGGCCCCGCGGAGTTTCCAGGAAAGTTTACCGCTTGTTGTTCGTTCTCACGCAGGCACGTTTTCCAGTTTAAATATGAATTTGTTTTCTTCTGATTAGTTGGCTCGACTGAGTTGTTGTGAAACTTAATCTTTTAAATATACTGATGAATTAGGATTGCCTAACGCGATTAGATTGACCAATGAAGCAAATTTTATTTGAGCACTTGGATAATTCTGACGTTTGGATACACCTTTGGCGCGATTTATGGGGTTCTAGGAAATATCTGCAGTTAACGCCATGTGTCGCCAAATGTTTAAGTGGACTTGGAAAGATAATCCCATTCCATTATGTCGGCAATCAATTTTCACTCAGTCACGGCACGTGACGGACTGAACGTCACGTTACGTCATTTTCCGACACTAAATAAGAAACGAAAGGAAAATGATGAGGGGAGAATTTCCAATACAGGTGGGTTGGCTCGTCGCTCTTCGGGCATCTTGTGCACACTTTGAGATAAATAGATCGGAACCTACAGCTTAACGTGGATTCCGAACCACTATCAAACATCCATGCCACCTGAATCTGAAGCCTGTAGTACCATAAGTCAGAGCACTAGCCAATTGGCCATCAGGCCACCCAATACAAGTGGGAGATGTGCGGAAACCAACAATAAGATGACATTCTTAATTTTCAAAAAAAAAAAGACTAGTACCGCCAAAGAACACAACATTAAGTGACGTGAAACCCCTAATCACGAAGAACAATTTATTTGATATATTCTATCAATCTATCTGCTATAATTAGTCAGTTAATAACACCTATTTAAATTAGGAATGATATAAATTATGTGTTTAAATTTTCTTTAAAAATGGACCAAGTACTTAAAACAGTTACAAAGATATTCGATCGCATAGCATTTAGCTATCGCCAATTTTCTTCGTTCTTTAATGGTTTAGAATCCGTATTTAGAAGATTACACAAAAATAAATTACACAAAAAAAGGAAATAAATGGAGGAATTAACATTATTTCAGAAAATGAAACGTATATAATTACATAATACGTTTAAGTACTTCGCGTATCTTATATATGTGAACAAATGCTTTCGACTATGAACCTTAGATAGAATCATTTCAGAAGTAGACTGACAGATGAGTATTCCTTAGAATCAGTGCATCTCACTTCGAACCTCACTATAAGGAACTTTTAAAAAGGAAATCGCAATTAAAAAAAAAAGGAAATCGCAATTAAAAAAAAAAGGAAATCGCAATTTAAAAAAAAAGGAAATCGCAATTTTAAAAAAAAGGAAATCGCAATCAAATTGTAATACTTGTATATTGTTTTTAAAAGTTCAGAAAAATTAATCTTGGCCGGCCGAACTTTTTTTTGTTTTGATTTTTGGCCCGCGACCGACCCATCCCTGACATCGATATTTACTCTGTCTCAGAATTTTCCGCTATGTAGCACACAAATGCGAGATAATTTACTCCTCCAAATAGCTTTCTATAACCTCAGTCTGAACCATTTCTTTCAGTCCTGAGAAAAGTCTCTCAATAATTACTTGGCTTGCTGCTAAAGCAGCCGCTATATTTTGTCAGGAGAATACAATTGGGTTGTCTCCTTAACATTTCATTTTAACATTAATTTTTAGAATTTTAAAGAAATTAAAATTATATTTATTAATATTATGAATATAAAATTAAAATTTTATTAATAAATATGTGTAAAAATATTTATATAATAAATGTAAACGTTTTCTAAATATATTATATGTTTTATTTATATATTTAATTTTATAATTAATTTTAAAAAAATATAAAATCATATTTAAAATATTAAAATAAAACTCCTGGATCCTATTCCTTCAAAAATACCTTGAATTTCTGACTGCTGCGGCCATGTTTTTCCAGTATATGAGTTCAGATAATTTTAATGACTTCAAGTCAATCAAGTTAAGAGATTTTGAAAAAAAAAAATAATAATTAGTCTTACTTTTGGGGCACAGTAATATTTATAACAAATGAAAATTATCTAATTAGTCAGTTATTAACTAACATTCAAGGACAACGAGTTTCATAATCGAAGAACTTTCCGCAGAAAGACTTCCATTCCAACAACAACACTCATAAATCTTCCACAGAAGTCTGGCAAAAGATGAATCGATTTCGATGCAGAGAACGATATACGTCTCTGGAAAAGGTGTTCAATGGACTGAAATCCCTAATTCTTCAAAACTTTTCCCTTTTACGGAAGAGGGGAGGGGAAACCGACTTCCTCTCCCTAACTGTCTGTCAGACTACCTGGAAGACTTTTACTAGAAGAGTTCATTCTGACACGTAATCCATAACGCCCTGATGGACTTGAATTGATTTGGAGCAGGCGTTTCTGAAGTTGTGGCAATCAGTTTGTCTACATCAAGAGACTTTGAAGAAATATTTCCCGAAAGATTCGTGTCAGTTTTAAAAGATTGAAAGTTATTCGACTTCTGGTGATAGTAATATCATTGGGTTTATGATATTTGAAGATCAGATCCTGAATGGCCGAGTGGCTAGTGCTCTGACGCGCGGTTCAACAGGTTTCGGGTTCGAGTCCCGGCTTTGACATGGAGGTTTGTAGTGGTTCGGAATCCACTTTAAACCGTAGGTCCCGGTCTAATAGGATCGTAGAGCGTTGCGGGTGTAGTGTTACTCGCGTCCGTGACTTATCTTCCACCTACACGCTCCTCAAGGGTAGAGCTAAGTGAGTAACGTCGGTGCAGCACTTGTAACCAATCATTCCAACTTTCTTTTTTCTTCAGTAATATTCATCTATAGCTACCTTGATACAGCTTCCGACTGGAGCTGAATACTATATATAAGTTCTGCAAACAGGCGTTCCGAAGTCAGGATGGTCGAGAGGTCTAAGGCGCCTAATGTGAGCTCTGGTTCTCCAAACAGAGCGCAAATTCGACCCCACGCTTCTGATATACAAAATAAATAAGAATTATTTTCTAACGCTTATCAGCTTTCGAAAAGGACCAAGATTGCTTTGCCCAGATGATAGAGCATCCTGAGTTCGTCATTCCGACAGTTCATTTTTTGAATAGAGGGATGCACACAGAATGTATTTTTTTAGTACATTGGTTTTCACTCCTTTGGCCATCATAGAATAAATACATTTTGTAAAAGTGTGCTACATCTCACGGGCCGGAAAAGTATTCAAAACGGGCAGCAAGTCGGCCACCCCTGATTTATACACACCTGATTCAGATGAATTCGCACTGCTAACAGAGCAATTTTATCCCTGCGATTGTTCTAGCAATTGTTCTGTCAATCTCCTGATATTTGCCATTTCTTCTTCTGAATAACTATTGAGGGAAAAAAAAGAAAATAATAAAGAAGGTATAATAAATATATTCACGATATTCAAGCTGGGCCGTGGGTTGGCCAACCCTGATAAAAAACAGAAAAACAAATTTGACTGAAACCTAATCGATCACTTAGCACACATTTAAAACAAAATCAAAACCCTTTCACAGGCAGTTTATTTACAAAAGATCGCACTGTTCAAGTTCAGTTTGAACACAAAAATCCACAAACTCCAAGCACGAGTTTTATTTCAAATAATGAGTGTTAAAAGTTTGGAGAAAAGCGCGCAGCTACCCCAAGAAACCCGATTCTGTAACGAGAGCCCAGCTGTGCGTGAACATAAACAAGCAGAAGCACCTCTTCGCAAAGTGATCACTTTTGCAAAAGTTCTGCTTCCAACCGCTCTCTCTGCGGTGTTTGTTGGAGATTAATGACTGCCGCTAGAGCCAGAGAAGGAAGGAGGGGAAAAAATTGAAAATGTTCGTTCTTGTAATTAGACACCGAAGATTCCTTCCTTTCTGTAATTTATGCCAGAGATGGGCTTCAGAATTTCGCACAACTTTCGCAACTCGTTGTTAAACAGATATTTTAAGGGTTTCTTGTTGCTCTCTCTCCGATGCAACTCCATTTTTCATGCACTGTTGTTGGTGGGGCGAATATCGGCTGTTGCTGTTTTTCCTATAATTCCGTTCCGCTATTTCGGTGGTCGTTTATGTGTTATCGATTCCATTCATATATTTCTTTTTTGGTGAAATGCAACCCTATTTTGAATGCAATGTAGCGGATACAATTGGCGAATAACTTCATTTATTTCATATCGTTATTTTATATATATAAAAAAATTCGATTTAGTTATAAAAAATAACTAAATGGCATTAATTTAAATGCCCTCTTTTTATTTAGAAAGGGTTCATACATTTTTTGTGAAAAAATAATTAGCATTGTTGAGTACAATGTCATTATATATCGTCTTAAAAGAAAGTTGAATAGTCCATTGTGCATTGCAGCTATGACAGCACTTGATCCAATTCCCTATATATTTTACGCTGACTGATTGAGGTACTACTGTGCCGGAGAAGTAAGACAATTTTTTTTTTCAAAAACTCTTTATTTATTCTTCCAACGACAACATTCTTCCAACCAAATTCTTCAACTCTTTATTCATTTCATCGCATTCAAAGAAATCCCCTCCGGATACAATGCACTTATGCCAACTTTTTCTCCAATCCTCACTGCATACTAAGAAGTCATTGGCAGAAATGGCCTTCAAAGCACGCGTCGATTCACTTTTAATCTCTTCAGTCGACTCGAAAAGGTGTCCCCGGAGGGGTCTTTTGAGTTTAGCGAATAGCCAGCACGCTGTGAATACTGTAGTAATGGAACGATGCGTTTTTCATTGTTGCTAAAAAAGACACGAACAATTCATGCAGCGTGATCTGGGGTATTCAGTGGTTTCGGTATCAGTGTCAGCAACCTGAAAAAGTAAAATAATTGTAATTTCATAAGCACCGGGGATTTTAAATTGCAAATGGGTCTTACATTTTGGACAGGACACAGTAGCATAGAGTTGATTTGTCTCCTTAACATTTAATTAATATTAATTCTCAGAATTTTAATAGAAGTCGGAATTTTTTTAACCTGAAGTCTTATGTCGATTGCCGACTCCGAACTCCTCCCCTCATTCTGATATCACAATTAAATTTCCCGCCCTTTAATATCAAAATGTTGGTTGACAAAATTTCTTGCTGAAGAAATTTAATCTCTTCCCTTCAAACGCGACGTCTCTTTTATGTTGTTCAACATCTTATTAATCTCATTTTAAAAGGACAAACATTTCACAGCGAGCACTGAATAAAGAACGCGTTCCAGTTTCCCCTTAGCAGAGAACACCGCACAATGTTCCATTTGATCCATATCTGTTGCCACCTCACAAAGAGAAATCTTTTAATAGGATATATTTGAGTCAGTTCAGTTCAGTTCGGCGTCTTATCAGACACCCGAAATTAAAGTTATTATTCCGTGATAAGCGGGTCAAGAAACATGGCGCCCTCAAAATTAAATTTCAGAGTTGAGTGGGAGCAGCATCGGATATCGATTAAGATACTTTTCTCTTCTCCATAATCGATTGTTCTGACAAAAAATAATCTACACAAGATGGAACTTAATTTACGTTATGTTTACATGCTGTCGTTTCTGCTATTTTGAATGCGTTCTTCTTTATTAGAGCAATTCGATTACGAAATACACGAAAAAAAGTATCTCTGTTTTTACTTAAATGAGAAGGAATTTAAATTTAATCAAGATTTTAGTAATCTTAGAATTATAATGCTATTATTTAGTTTAAGATTATTTTTATTGATATAAAACTAGATAACTTAAATCAACAGAATGCAAATTTCATTAAATTTCCCGTTAGATGGATCAGCAGTTTATCTTAGACTCGAGCTCCAAATAATATTTTATTTGTCTTCTCTGTAATTATAAAATATTGACAACCATTCCGTAAATTTTAAGTATATCAAATAAGTATTTTTTTTTCTACTTCCTTTTTACTTTAATTTTTAACTGTTAAAATTTTAACAAGGAAATTGGATCGTTCATATATGCACAAACTATCCCGCTACAGTTTATTTTGGACCATGGTCATCTGCATGCTGTCAGATTTCGAAACAGGAGATGCTTTTATTTTTCGGAGTACTGCTATTAGTCCTACCCTCTACACTCATATTAGCCACTCGGCCATTGAGGCCCGCTATTATTTTATTATACAATTTATTATTTTTTTCAATCCTTATTTTTTGTCTCTTTTCTATTATTATATTGTATTTAAAAGTTTGGGAATATTATTTACTTTTGTGATCTTTTATTTCATCATTTTTTTCCTTCTTTTTTATTAATCCACAGCCTAGCCTTCAATTACGCTTGTGTGGGATTGCATTGTGGTTAAAAAATTAGTGCTTAAAATAATTTCATTCATTGTTTACATGAAAATAGATATTCCTGCTTTTCTTCACAATCAGACATCTATTAAATGAAACTATTCGTCGTTCCGGAGCAGACATTCATGTTGCACCGAGAGCACAAAATTCGCTCTTTATGTTCGTCATTAAAATCTCGCAAAATAACTTCCTTTTTCAATTTGAGTAATTAACTTAATTTTTGTGGGGGGGGCGAGAATTCCTGGAATTATATTAACTAATTAAAGAAGGGAAGAATATTCGAAAATGCTAATCCTCGTTACGAAGCTAATTTGCTTTTGATCTGCTTTTCTTGAGATAAAGCTTTTATTTAATTGACCCGTTTTTCAGTTTTTAATCGTTGAGAATTAATTTGCGAAAGACGACGTGTTAACGGAATTTCAGGTTTGTTTTTTAGTGCTAATGCGGAATTTAATAATTAACGGCTTTGCAAAAAAATAAAAAGTACGTACAGATTATTTGTTAAAATATTTTAATGTTTTTAATTCTGTTTCAATAAAGTAAAAAGGTGACTGATTCAACTTTTAAACATAATTAACTTTTGAAAGCATCTATTTACATAAATTAAATTTTATATGTAACAATTTTTCTTAATAACGTATTCAATTAATCTTTTAGGTCATCCAATACGAATATAATAATTGAAATTGAAATATTTAATTCGAATGAGATGTGATATTATGCTGATTGAAAATTGAAATGTATGTAAATAGAATTAAAATGTTCTTATATTACATATAAAATCTCTTCCAACATAAATATTAGAAATTTGTTTTGGGGGTTTTTAATTTGTTAGGGAAATTTGTTTTTTTTTTTTTCATTTCAACGATTTTGCTACTATTAAAAATAATATAGAGTGCACTCATTTTCGACTAATATAAAAAAAATAAAGAAAATTCTAGCAACAATCATTTTTAATATATTTTTATAAGTGTTCATTTTGGTTTAAAAAAAATATGTCCAATTTCGGAAATTCTCTTAACACGTTTAATGCATAATATTAAGAATAAAGTATGTTATATTATTATATGATACCTTTCTTCTCTACAAAAGTCAACAAAATATTGTGCTGCACTTTCTGTGAGTCAACTGTTCAGGTTTCAATTTATAAGATTGTTCGTGAGCATTCATTGTCTGTCATTTATAATTATGCTCAAAAATGTCATTGAACATTTACTTTCCTGAGATGTCAGCAACTTCTAGCTTTCTTACTTTACTTTTTACTTAACTTTGGATGTCATTCTCGTTTTTTTATTACGTATGAACATGATGTCCTGGTTAGGGGTTCGTGGCGCAATCCAAAAAGTGTAGCAAGCAAATAAAACTCTCTCCCAAATTTGCAAATTTTGGCTTAAAAATGATAGTTTGGGCCCCGTAACTCTTGAAATGCTTCATTAATAACTTTCATAATTTCACTCTTTCATTAGTTTTCTAGAGAATTTGGTTTTTTCGTGAAGTGTTTTGTAGTATGATTTTGAAGCACTTTTCACAATTTTTCCGGGAATTTTAAGCATTTGTATATCCAATGGCTGTAAGTACTCGTAGTTCGTTGATCCATTCCTTCTTCTTGAAGTGTCACATTTATCACTTTCGGCATTTTCGTGCCTATTGAGCTGTGTAGTGCTTCTTATTGTATTTGGAATACTTCATTCTTTTATTTATGCCTAGAATTTTCAAACTTTGATATAATCTTTTGGATATTGATATTGAATGTTTCTTTTAGAATTTGGAGTATTTCCTTGTTCATTTACGATTACATTTATCTTACTTTTGCATATTCTTTTAGAGATTCATAAACAATTCATTCTTCATGAAGTTCTAGATCTATTCAATATTGCTATATTCATGTGG
Source organism: Caerostris darwini (assembly GCA_021605075.1). Classification (NCBI taxonomy): domain Eukaryota; kingdom Metazoa; phylum Arthropoda; class Arachnida; order Araneae; family Araneidae; genus Caerostris; species Caerostris darwini. The sequence goes on from BPLQ01014081.1 coordinate 237,820, forward strand.
CTGTTTGAATTTGGCCATTCTTGTAGCATTCCAATCCATTGCTTCATATATCTCGTGCATTATTAAACATTGACCTATTCCCGAGTTTATTCATTCTCCAATGTTCACACAAGATAAGTTTAAATTTTCCGAGCAGATTTCAGTTTGTTAATTTCTGTCTTGTAGTCGACAGTCGGCGAGCGGATTTTTAGACGTAACTATCACGCAATTGCGTGTCGTATACGAGAATCCAATTATATTATCCAATATTTTTTTTTTTTTTTGCATTTTTGTACTTTTTATTATCGTACATCATCGTACTATTTATTATCGTACTATTTATTATCGTACATACACAAGCTGAATATTTCAGGATCCCACTGACATTAATTACACGTGGATTCTTATTTGTTCTACTCTGCGCTGATGTCCTCTCAAATCCCAACCCTGCTTCAATATTCAGGCTCCATTACAGTGAATCAATCCACTTTGGCATATGCGCTCGAGTCTCCAAACATCACTGATTCGCCATCACCCTGATGGGTTTACGCCGAGCGTCTAGAAGCAGCCATTCGCCTAATTGTGCGAATGAATCACCCCTTTGATGCGTCTCCTGTCTTCAGAGAACGGAGGGGGGGTTAGGTTGTGGGCTTGAAAGGAATGCGAAATAACTCGGTAATAGTTAAGATTAAGTTAAAAGAGATTACGCATAACAGTGTAACGAATTCCATAATTTTCTGCTTGTGCATGATCTGCAAAAGTGTATACCCCGCAGGCATTATTTTTGTCGCAAAAAGAGTGATCTCCTACAATTCTTCGTGTACTACTGTGTCTAGAAAGTAAGACCAATTTTCAATTTAAATTTCCATGGGACTTATGGAAGTTCAATTTTTATTTCCTTTTTTAGGTTGCCGGCACTGTCCTTGACATCTGTGAAATTTCCCGTCAAAATATTCATTAGTTTTTCAGTTACGCTTGGCTTTGTGAGACGCTGAAACTGATTCCGGCGACTTTTGGAATGTCTGAATTCATTGAGCAAAGAACATGCATTCAATTTTGTTTGTATTAAAAGTATTTCTATGCATTTCCGCAAACAAAATTTAATGTTGCAGAAGACATTCAGTAAGCATTACCATATCGGAAAGAAATGTTTAGAAGTGGTATAAACAGTTGAAACAAATCAGAGAACGCGTTGAAGACGAAAAGCCCTGTGGTCGACCCTCCAACTCAACTGACGTGGCTCACGTCCAAAAAAGTAAAGATTTGTGCTTGAAAACCATCGATTTGCAATTGGAGACCTTGCTGCTGATGTTCAAAAGGATCGGATCATTCCATTTTGGTCATCAAACGCGTCTAATCTCGATGGATACCGAAAACACTGAATACGCCAGCTCACACTGCATTAATTCTCCGTGATATTTTCGCCAAAAATGAAGCCCATATCATTCCACAACCACCTTATTTATCATCGTGGAACTTTCGGCTATTCCCTAAACTCAAAAGACCACACTGTTTTGAGTCGATTGAAGTTATTCAACGCGAATCGACGTGCGCTTTGAATCCTGCCGATGACTTTTTAGCATGCATTGAGGATCGTTTGCACAAGTGCATTGTGTCCTGAGGGGATTTCTTTGAAGGCGATGAAAAATAAGAAAGGGTACATTTTCCTTCACGTTTCGTGTTCATCATATAGAGAGGAATCTCTTTAGAAGTTTTATGAATGAAGATACAGGAATTTGGAAGAATAAATAAAAATTCTTTGGGCACAGTAATATAGAGCCGAAGGTTTCTTTGTGGAGAAGAGTATTATACATTAATTACATCAGTAGGACAAGAGCCTGTGGGCAGTGGCCAGAGTGTGAAACAATTCCTGTTCATCCGAACGCTATCGCATTACATTTCAATCTGCGATGCATGGATTAAATTATTCCTCCATTTTGTGATTTATTATTCAGCAAACGGGGCCGCAACAGGAAATTCCGCGTAATCCACTCGCGCTAATCAGAGTGTGTTGTTCGAACTGGTCATCAGGGGGATGGCAATCGGAATTCCAAATGAGACACCCTCCCCCCTCCTACCTAGAGTGAATCGCTTCTATGTGCGACTTCTTCCGCAAAGGTCCTCTGACGCGCACGAATTAAAATAGGATTGTGATAAATGAATCCATCTGAAACAGTTCTTGCGTAATGGACTCCTAAACACCGGAATACGTGGCGGAAGGAGCTAGTAAAGCTAATCGCTGTAATGTTTGTAAAATATCTCGTATCGACATTTAAGCTGTCTGGCTAGAGTTTTACTGTTTTTAAGGCTATTGTTGTTGTACTGCTGCAACACGCAAATGTGGGATAGTTACCCGTAAAGTCCTTCCGGAAGGAAGTGATGGGTGGCCACATAAATAGAACATAAAGCATAGCACCAAAAAATAAAGAAAGAAGTCACTTGCACCCATGCCAGGATACGCGGATTCCTCTACATCAGAGGGATAAACAAGTAATATGAAAAAAAAATTAAAGTCAATCCCTGTTTTTTTTTCACTCTATTGCAGAAAGTCCTTTACAAATAATTTTCATTCATTTTTTTAAAGTTTATCTGGTGCCATCTATTAGTAGATACATGCAACTTAAATCTAAAATTAATTAAATAAATTTAATGGATGAATTAATATATGAAAAAAACTGTATTGACATCCAGTGACCTGCACTACAAGTTTACAAAAAAATGTATTTGGATGACTAGAAAGTATTTCATGAACGATTGAAAATTTTAACAAGATATATATAGGGAGAGTGTGAGCTAACTGAAGGAATTGAAAAAACCCGGTACATCTTCATAAAATGTCTCCAAAACATCCATTAAAAAGTAATTAACGGAACTCATAACAACATCTTCCTCAGAAAAAAAAACTCGACGTCTTTTAGCCGCCTTTAAAAAACACGGTGTCACGAGTAATTGGGGCTCAGCAAAAACAGAATATTTAAAGAAGACGTCTCAGAGGCATAGTGACATCTTCTTTAATGTGGTTGACGCAATAAAACGAAATCCAATCGCTCATTAATCAAAAGCACGTTATAACCTGGGGGAAAATTTAATCAATTTTCATCACTTAAACAGATTTTATACTTAAAAAAATAAATGAGGGTGTAGGAGGGTCGATTTGCATTGCAAATGAATCCCGTTTAAGGCCGGATCCCGAAAAGTTGGCGGAGAGAGGGAAGCGGTCCTTTTTGGACAGTTCCAGGAATTCGAAAATAATTCAATCTTTTGTGAGAGTTCAAATGTAATTAAGTTCCTAGTACGAACTCTAATATGATGAAATGTATTGTAAATCTTCAGATATATCATGTGGGATATATCTTTGTTATGTTATGATAGTTTTCATGGTTTGTTTGTGATCAAAACAAGTGGAAAACATATTTCAAAGAATTTCAAAAAAAAAAAAAAAAAAAAACTTAACTTTTAAACAACTGAAATCTGCTCGGCAAATTTCAACTTATCATGTGTTCGAGAACGGATGAATAAACTCAGGAATATTCCAATGTTTAATAATGCACGAGATATATAGGAAGCAATGGATTGGAATACTACAAGAATGGCCAAATTCAAATAGTTGAATGAATATAGCAATGTTGAATGGATCAAGAACTTCGTGAAGAATGAATCGTTCAAGAATCTGTAAAAACAATATTCAAAAGTAAGATAAATGTTGTCATAAATAAAGAATGAAGTATTCCCAATTCTACAAGAAACTTTATCACATACAATACCCAAAATAATGTATCAAAGTTTAAGAATTCTAGACGTAAATGAAGAATAAAGTATTCTAAATTCTGCAAGAAACAGTATAACATTCAATAACCAAATGAATATATCAAAGTTTGAAAATGCTAGGTATAAATGAAAGAATGAAGTATTTTAAATTCTACAAGAAGCACCATACGCATAACACGCGAAAGCACGGGCTTCATTTTTGGAGGAAAAGTCACGAAGACTCAATGCAGTGCGAACTGGTGCATTCAGTGTTTTCGGTACCCATCGAGGTTTGACGCGTTTGAGGCCCAAAATGGAATGGTCCGATCTTTTTGAAATTCCAACATCATCAGCAAGGTCTCTCATTGTAAATCGACGGTTTTCAAGCACCCGAAGTTTAATTTTATTGGTCGGTTGAGATGGAGAGTCAACCAGAGGACTCTTCGTTTTCCAACGCGTTGTCTACCTTCTTTGAACTGTTTATACCACTTGTAAACGTTTCTTTCCGATATTGGATGCTCAGCGAATGCCGATATAGGATGCTTTGGAAGGTTCAAAATGAATATGATTCTCTTTTTTTCTAATTACTGCTACAGGAAAAATACCGGTTTTCGTTTTTGCTGATGTCTTAATTTTTTTTCCCTTGCGGTTTGCCAATCTTCTTGCTGAACTAATTTCTTCCTATTGGTACTAATTGGTAAGAAAATCCTTTTGGGGCTGCGAATTTAATCATTTTACAACCTAAAAGTTTCCAGCAATTTTTTTTTTTTTTTTGCAAGTCGTTGCTAATTTCGGTAGAAGGGAAAATGAAGCACAGGAAAAAAAATGTCCGCTAATTAATCTTGACGTCATAAATGAGTGATGAGGCGGTTATTTTTCTCCTTTTTGGTTGACTATTAAGCAGCGGCACTTTTCATTTTCCCGATGCTTGGCATTCCTTATTTTAGTTCTTTCTGGGGTGAAAATAGTTCGATGAAAGTATTGTGAATTACATAACAAATAGAGCACTAATTTCTAAATACTACTGTACCCAAAAAGTAATACCAATTTTTATTTTTTTCACAAACTCTTCAGTTATTTTTCCAAATTTATTTCATCGCCTTCAAAGTCATCCCTTCCGGACACGATGCACTCATGCCAACTTCTTTTCCAATCCTCAATGCATGCTAAAATGTCATCGGCAGGGAAAGCCTTCAAAGCGCACCCCTATTCAGGTTGAATATCTTCAAACGGCTCAAAACGGTGTCACCGGAGGGGTCATTTGAGTTTAGGGAATTCTGGAGTATGGGTTTCATTTTTGCAAAAAGCTGCCGCATTATCGTTATGAAATGGGACCGGACGGGATGGACTTCAAAGCGCGCACCGATTCACGTTGAATCTCTTCAATCGGAATTGAATTCCGGTGCAGTATTTTCAATTTAGGAAATGCCCAGAAGTCGCTCGGTGGGAATACTGTGCTTGTGGAACGATATGGGTTTCCTTTTTCATCCTTCCGCTGTTGTGCGAATATCGGCTCAAAAGTAATTCCGGCTGCTGCTTTTCCGATAATCTGGCCCGCTAGATTGATTAAGGTGGTTTTATGTTTCACTTTAAACAATAATAATAACAATAAACATATCATTAATAATACCCATATAACTATACTCCTAATATTCATATAACAATAAATATATCATCATAAAACAATATTAATAATTCATTTTTCACTCCAAAAAATGGCTATAGTGGATTTAAATCTAATAGGGAGATATATAATTTTACATGCAGCCCGCCGAGTTACGGTGCATTTCAAAAGTGGATCATTTGAATTGGCTACGACTGGTATATGTTTTATTGGAAATAATGACAGACTAAAATAACTAGGCAGACTAGATTGGCAATAATGAAAAGACTGCAGGTTATTTATTTCTAATTGTTTTTTTTTTACACCGTACGTTCTTGTATAAAATATTCCTTAAATGTCTTCAGAAAAACAAATATGACTGAAACAGAATCGATCGCTTAGTACACATTTGAAACAAAAATCAAAACCCTTGTACAAGCAGTTTATTTACAAAAGTTCCTACAGTTCAAGTTCAGTTTGAACACAAAAATCCACAAACTCCAAGCACGAGTTTTATTTCAAATAATGAGTGTTAAAAGTTTGGAGAAAAGTGCACAGCTACCACAAGAAACCCGATTCTGTTACGAGAGCCCAGTTGTGCGTGAACATAAACAAGCAGAAGCACCTTTTCGCAAAGTGAGCTCTTTTGCAAAAGTTCTTCTTCCAACCGTGCTTGTTGGAGATTAATGACTGACGCTAGAGCCAGAGAAGGAAGGAGGGGAAAAAAGGGAAAATGTTCGTTCTTGTAATTAGACACCGACGATTCCTTCCTTTCTGTAATTGATGAGAAAAATGGGCTTCAAAATTTCGCACAACTTTCGCAACTTCATCGTTGGCAGATATTTTAAATGTTTGTTGTTGCTCTCTTCCTGTGAGAGCGTTTTTCATCCGTTGTTGTTGGGGCGAATATCGGCTCAAAAGTAATTCTGGGCTGCTCCTGTTTTTCCGATAATCTCGTTTCTGTTTCTGTCGGTGGTCGTTTATTTTGTTATCAATTCAGTTCATTTATTCCTTTTTGGTTGAAAATGCAACTGTATTTTTTTGAATGCACTGCAACAGATACAATTGGCAAAAAACTTTATTTATTTCGTACTAGACAGAAATAGAAAAAGAATATACTTTTTTTCCTAGTACAAGTTTAACAATTTTCTGACTCATTGCACTGCGGTGAAGCATGCAGCCGATATGCCCCTGGGCTGAGGTTTGGATTCTTCTTCCGTTGCAGTCACTAGTTTCAGAAACAATTAGATTCGACGCCGAATTTGTGAACAGGTGCATGTGTTTTGGCATCATGGCATTCGTCTTCGCCGGAAGTAATAACTCTAAATGTAATTTCCAAAAATTATTTTTATCATGTTCGATAAGAACAGAATGTAAAAAGTGCATGGGGGCCAAGGACCAACCATCCCGCCAGTTTTGGCACAGTTGATCAACAAAGTGAAGAAAACCCTATGTTGAACCAAGAACAGAATGTAAAAAGTGCATGGGGGCCAAGGACCAACCATCCAGCCAGTTTTGGCTCAGTTGATCAACAAAGTGAAGAAAACCCTATGTTGAACCCTATCAGAACTAAACATCTATAGGAAAAAATTTTTGTTGCCAGCTGGATAAAAAAAAAAAATTATTGAATTCAAACTAATTTTTATCAATGTTGGAAATTTTTTTTGCGTCAAAAACTATTTTATTTAGTATTATATAGAAATTGTTTGGTCCATGACATTCGTTGGGTTTTATGATGGTGGAGTCGGAATTGACGAAAATGGGCTCTATCTAAACCAGTCGTGAGCCCTTGAATTTTTACCCATAAAATATGTTGTAATTTCTGAACGCACTACATAAAAATCTTTATCCCTTGGGCCAACTCTCTAAGACTCATATGATGATATTTAACCATCCACTTCTTGATTATGTCGACGTTTTCGTCTATTGTAGCAGTTAAAGATCAAACGGAACCTCTACAGTTTTTTGGGCGTCATGACAGTCATGAAAAAACTGCTGGTTGTTTATTTCTAATTGTTTTTTTTACAGCTTACGTTCTTTTACATAATATTCATTAAATGCCTTCACTCCATAGACAGAAAAACAAAATTGACTGAACCATAATCGTTCGCTTAGTACACGTTTGAAACAAAAATCAAAACACTTGCACAAACAGTTTATTTACAAAGGTTTCCACAGTTCACCTTCAGATGAACACAAAAATCAGCAATCTTTAAGTATACGAGTTTAATTCCTAATAATAAGAGATAAAAGTTTGGGCAAAAGCGCACAAGAAACTACAAGAAACCCGATCGGTTTTGAAAACGTTCAGTTGTGCGTGAACACAAGCAAGCAGAAGCACCTTTTCTAAAAGCGAGCACTTTTGCAAAAGTTCTGCTTCCAACCGCTCGCTCTGCGGAGTTTGTTGGAGATTAATGACTGCCGCTAGAGCCAGAGAAGGAAGGAGGGGAAAAAAGCGAAAATGTTCGCTCTTGTAATTAGACACCGACGATTCCTTCCTTTCTGTAATTTATGCCAGAGATGGGCTTCAGAATTTCGCACAACTTCTGCAACTCGTTGTTAAGCAGATATTTTAATGGTTTTTTGTGGCTCTCTTCCGATGAATCGCCATTTTTCATCCGCTGTTGTTGTTGGTGCGAATATCGGTTCGAAAGTAATTCCGGCCGCTGTTGCTGTTTTTCCGATAATCCCGTTTCTGTTCCTCTGTGGTCGTTTGTTTGTTATCAGTTTCATTCCTTTATTTATTTTGGGTGAAAACGCAACTCTGTTTAGAATGCACTGCAACATGATTACAATCGGCAAATAACTTTATTTATTTCATACTAGAAAAAAATATACTTTTTTTTTTCATTTTCATTTTTAGACTCATTTCACCTCTGTGACGCTTGCAGCCGACATGCCCCTGGGCTCAGGTTTGTATTCTTCGTTCTTCGCAATCACTAGTTTCAGAAACAAGGAGATTCGAAGGCGAATATCACAACAGGTGTAAGTGTTAAAGCATCACAGCACTCGTCTTCGCCGGAAGTAATAACTATAAATGCATTTTCCAGAAATTATTTTCATCATGTTCGACAAGAACAGAATGTAAAAAAAGCTTTGGTGCCAGGGACCAACGATCCCAATATTTTTGGCTTTGTTGATCAACAAAGTGAAGAAAACGTTACTTTGATCGAATGATGATCGATTTCTACACAGAAAAAAAATCCCTTTCTTAAGAAGAAATGTATTACGGAACACTCTATTATAGCTAGATAAGCTGTCTTATGGGACTTACTACTGTGCCCAAAAAGTAAGACCAATTATTTTTTTTCAAAAACTTTATTTATCCTTCCAAATCTATTTCATCGCCTTCAAAGTAATCCCCTCCGGACACAACGCACTTATGCCGACTTTTTTTTCCAATTCACAATGCATACTAAAAAGTCATCGGCTGGGATGGCCTTCAAAGAGCGCGCCGATTCGCATGGTAATTCATTTTGAATCTCTTCAGTCGACTCAAAACGGAGTCCCCGGAGTGGCCTTTTCAGTTTAGGGAATTGGAAGAAGTCTCACGGAGTGAATACGGTGGTTGTGGAAAGATATGGGTTTCAATTTTGGCGAAAAAGTCATGAAGAATCCATGGAGGGTGAGCTGTCGCATTTAGTGGTTTCGGTACCCATCGAGATTGGACGTGTTTGAGACCCAAAATGGAATGGACCGATCCTTTTAAATTCAGCAAGGTATCTAATTGTAAATCGACGGTTTGCAAGCACCATATCTTTAATTTTTTGGACGTGAGCTTCGTCGGTTCAGATTGATAGTCGACCAGAGGGCTCTTCGTCTTCAACGCGTTCTCTGAATTCTTTGAACTGTTTGTACCACTTGCAAACATTTATTTCCGACATAGGATTGCTCACCAAATGCTTTCTGCAAAATTCTATACATTTACGCAAACAAACTTGAACGCAAGTTAATAATGAAGTTGAATTCAGACATTTCAAAAATCGCCGGAATCAGTTTGAGCGTCTCACAAAGCGAAGCGATAACTCAAGAACTAATGAATATTTTGACGTCAAATTTCACGCAGATGTCAAGGACAGTGCCTGCAACCAAAGGGAGAGGAAAACAATTGAAATTCCACAAGCCCCGGAAATTTTAAATTGAAAATGATTCATACTTTTTGGACAGAGTTGTATAGTGACATTTGTAAAAGTCACGTGAAGGTTTTCCATCATGTGACAATTGTGTTCATTTCAAAACTCAAGGTGACCTTATGCACGCCCTATTTTATTTGTTTATTTTTTACCACTCTATGGTGAATCGAAATGCAAAGGACAACTTCATTTACATTACTCACGAACGTATGCCGCTTTAAAAATGAAACCGTTCGTTTATTCTTTGCTGTTATACACTGAAGTGACAAAAGTCGTGGGATACCTCTTAATATCGTGTCGGCCCTCCTTTCGCCCGGCGAAGTGCAGCAACTCGACGTGGCATTGACTCAACAAGTCGTTGGAAGTCTTCTGCAGGAATATTGAGCCATGCTGTCTCGATAGACGTCCATAATTGTGAAAGCGTTGATGGTGCAGGATTTTGGGCACGAACAGACCTCTCGATGATGTCCCATAAATGCTCGATGGGATTCTTGTCGGGCGATCTAGGTGGCCAGATCATTCGTTGGAATTGTCCAGAATGTTCTTCAAACCAATCGCGAACAGTTGTGGCCCGGTGACATGGCGCATTGTCATCCATAAAAATCCCATCGTTGTTTGGGTACATGAAGTCCACGAATGGCTGCAAGTGATCTCCAAGTAGCTGAACATAAGCATTTCCAGTCAATGTTCGGTCCAGTCGCACCAGAGGACCAAGTCCATGCCATGAAAAAACAGCCCACACCATTACGGAGCCACCACCAGCTTGAACAGTGCCTTGCTGACAGTTTGGGTCCATGGAGTCTGCGCCACACTCGAACCCTACCATCAGCTCTTACCAACTGAAATCGTGACTCATCGGACCAGGCCACGGTTTTCCATTCATCTAGGGACCAACCGATATGCTCACGTGCCCACGAAAGTCGCTGCAAGCGATGTCGTTCTGTCAGTAAAGGCACTCGAGTCGGTCTTCTGCTGGAATAGCCCAAGAAAGCCAAATTTCTCCGCACAGTTCTAACAGACAAGTCCCTTGTACGTCCCACATTGATTTCTGCGGTTATTTGACACAGTGTTGCTTGTCTGTTAGAATTTACGACTCTTTGCAGACGTCGCCGGTCTCGGTCGTTAAGTGCAGGCGGTCGACCACTGCGCTGCGGATGTTATGCCTGAAATTTCATACTCTCGGCACACTCTTGACACAGTGGATCTGGGAATGTTGAATTCCCTAACGATTTCCGAAATGGCATGATCCATGCGTCTAGCTCCAACTAACATTCCGCGTTCAAAGTCTGTTAATTCCCGTCGTGCGGTCATCATCACGTCAAAACCTCTTCACATGAATAACTTGAACAGAAATGAAAGCTCTGCGAAAGCACTGCGCATTTATACCTGTTCTACGAGATGCTACTGCCATCTGAAAATTTGCATATTGCTATCCCATGACTTTTGTCACTTCAGTGTATTAAGGATGAATTCATTCTAAAACAGATAAAAGTGTCAGAAAAATTCTAAAAATCGCTATTGGAACGCATTAAGTGAGAAAGTAATTATTGGAATATTATTTTTCTTTCAGGAGAGCGAAATTCAATTACAGACACAAAATGAATTCTAATTCTAATTAATTCCATTTTCATAATTTTGCACTGTTCGAGTTGTAATCGAGTGAAAAAACTAACATTTAATTTTTTTAAAAACGAATTTAATTGAAAATATCTTTATGAGTTATTGCAATAAAGAATAAGGATGTCTACATATAATATTTTAACGCTCATTTCTGTTGGATGTTTCTGTTTTCTTAGTAATGGTCGATGTTGGGTCCGCACTAGAGTAGTCATTTTTTATCATGTGTGAACATGATGCTGTCCTGGTTAGGAGTCCGTGACGTTGTCCGAAAATGAGAGTCAAACAATTGAAACTCCATTGCCAATTTTGGTGGAAAATGGTTCTTTGGGCCCCTAAACTCTTGAAATGCTTCATGAATAACGTTAGTCTTCAGAAATTTTCTGGAGAGTTCGGCTTATGCTTGAAGTGTTTTGTCGCTTGGTTTTGAAGCACTTTTCACGTTTTGTGTTGGTATTTCAAACATTTGTATTTCCAAAAGCTATAAGTACTCGTAGTGCGTTGATCAAATCCGTCTTCTTGAAGTTTCATATTTATCCCTTATGGCCTTTTCCCATGCCTATTGAGCTTTATAATGTTTCTTATTGTATTTGGAATACTTCTTTCTTTCATTTATTCCTAGTATGATATATTCACTTGGCTATTGAATGTGATAGTGATTGTTGTAAAATTTGTAATGCTTCCTTCTTCATTTAGAACTAATATTTCCAATCTTTGGTATATTCTTTGGGCTATTCAATGTTATAATGTTTCTTGTAGAATTTGGAATGCTTCATTCTTCATTCGCGACGACATTTATCTTACTTTTGTGTATTCTTTTTAGAGATTCTAGAACAATTCCTTCTTTGTGAAGTTCTTGGTCTATTCAACATTTCTGTATTCATGTGGCTATTTGAATTTGGGCCAGTCTTGTAGTATTCCAATCCATTGTTTCCTATATCTCGTGCATTATTAAAAATGGACATATTCCTGAGTTTATTCATCCGTTCTAAATTGTTCACACATGATAAATTGAAATTTTCCGAGCAGATTTCAATTTCTGTGCTGTAACCGACAGTTGGTGAGAGGACTTTCAGAAGTAACTATCCAGCATATGTGTGTCATACACGAGAAACGCCCTTGTCAGGCAGATTGATAATGGATACTTTATACACGTTATCACAATTACCATCGAGCTTTTGAAAGCTTCTGTAAACAGCGATTTCAACGGACACCACCAACAAATTTGAATATAGGCCCTCCTACCGCGTACATTACCACTGGTTCAATATACGTACTTTTAAGTTGAAGTTTGAAAGGAGGTACTCAGTTGCAAATTTTAAATCTGAATAAGCATTTAAAAATATCACGCATAAAATTACGGTATAAGAATCAAAAGGACTGGACAGTTACAATAATAAGTTTCATCTTTCTATTATTATTATTTTGAAAGGTTATTGGACATAACCCGAAATGAAAAGGGGATCATTTTGAAATCGTATATTTTTTTCACATTTGATCATTACATACAAATACTATGCAAGGAATGTCTAATCAAATGTTCATATTCTTTAAAAATAATAATAGCAATTGATCTTTTTTTTTATTAGTTAAAAAAAAGAAAACTAAAATATTTAATATTTATATCTTACTCAATGTTTTTAATTTGTGGCAAACCAGACGATATTGTCATTAACGCGGCAACATAAATGCAGGATAATTTTTTTTATTGAAAAAGGAAGTGGAATTCTTTATATACACTCCACTGCAATGTGCTGCCACCTAGGTGGTGGTCACATTAATGTGACTGGATTGTGTATAAATTATTGAATTATGAATTATTTTTTTAATTTCAAAAAATAATTGATGGTGGATATTGTTGTTAAATTTTGCATTTTAGTGCCCTGTCCCCAAGCAGTATTGTTCATCAAAATATTCCCTAGCCCCTCCTAGTTCAATGCTTCCCTTTTAATCCACTTGTGTAAGAGTGAATATCGCAATCTTTCTTCTATTATTCATTTTAAAACCGTGCATCAAAAGATGGTCATTTACCTGCCCACCATGACATTCCACTCCCCCTTAATGCCCCCTGACACCGCGGTGCAAATCCTCGAACTAAGTCGGATTTGTGCGAGCTCTGTTCCTATTGGAGCAGCAGCGTGACGTCACACTTTGATGACGCGATGTAAAGAGGTTTAGTGACCCTTCGTAATGTGCTTTCCATGGGCGCTAGGGATGCTGCCCTTACGATTTACTGGGGAAAGTACTGGTAGTACTCACAGTATCCCGCGTGGATTTAATGCCTGATAGGGAAATACTTAGGTATATTTTGGCGAGTGTTTGGAAGTACAGTTATATGGCGGCACAGTTCACCGGCTGCATATGAAAATTAGAAATTACAACAGGCGCTGTTAAGTCATTTTAAGACACAATATGCTGTTTCTTAAAATTACAATATATTGTTGAAACAATATGTTGTTATGAAATTTTTCTTTTGTTCTATTGCAGCTGACAAATACGTAGACAGTTGCCTTGAATGCCTTAAGGCAAGCGCTGCACCGACGTTACTCACTCAGCACTACACAGGAGGTGTGTGTAGTTTGAAGATAAGCAACGGATGCGGAGTAACACTATCCCCACAACTCTCTACGATCCTATTAGACCGGGACCTACGGTTTAAAGTGGATTCCGAACCACTACAAATATCTATGGCACCGCCGGGACTCGAACTCGAAACCTGTGGAACCGAGCGCCAGAGAGCTACCCACTCGGCCATTCAGGCCCCCTTGTTATTAAATATCGACTATAGTATTTACAAGTATAAAAAATTGCCTTAAATCCCCCGAATGAGGTGGGTTTAGAATCTTTCTTTTATAAAGACATTTTTTTAACATTTAAACATCACCTGCTATATTTTAGCCCAGGGGTGACCAACCCAAATGAACTCGCGGGTCACTTTGGAATTGCATCCTCCGCTGGCCGCATCTAAAATTATAGATCCCCCTATTAGATTGAGACCCCCTATAGACATTTTTTTGGAGTGAAAATTGAAACATAACCAGCTATTATATTTGCGTCTACTATTATTCTTACATGTAAACATAGATAATATAACACTAATGATACAAAACGCACATTGTAAAGAGACAGATAAAACTCAAATCTCACTATGCATGCGGTGGCACACATGAAACTATTTAAAGAAGGCCAAATTTATAATAGTGCAGATCAACTGGGAAGTAAATCTTTGTAACAAAAGGGAAGATTACAAGTGGCAAAGAAGAATGACATCTCTATTGCTTACTTCCTAGTTCATAAATGCCCGTCCTTACCAATATGCTAAAAAATAAACCAAAAATAAGAACAGTTATTACGCCCAAAAAGTAACACCAATTTTTTTTTTTTTTTTTTCAAAATTCTTTATTTAATCTACCAAACTTGTTTCATTTTATAGCAAGCAACCAATCTTTCATTTTTTTGGACGTGAGCTTCGTCGGTTGAGATGGGTGGTCGACCACATGGCTCTTCGTCCTATGACTTCTCTGACTTCTTTGAACTGTTTATACCACTTGTAAACATTTCTTTCCGATATAGGAATACTCACCGAATGCCTTCTGCGACAATCCATACGTTTCCGCAAACAAAATTGAACGCAAGTTTATTGCTCAATGAATTCAGACCTTTCAAATATCACTGGAATCCACATTAGCGCCTGACAAAGCCAAGCGTAACTCAAACACCAATGGATATTTTGACGTGACATTTCACACAGATGTCAAGCGCCTAAAAAAAAAAAAAAATTGAAATTCTATATGACCTGGAAATATTAAATTGAAAGTGGGTTTTACTTTTTGGACGTCAGAGGAGATTGATTGGTGCGTCACAGGAGAAGATCCGTGATTGAATCTTTTTTTTTTATCTAGCTGAAAATGAAACCCTGGAAAAGACGAATATTCTTTTTTTTTTTCTTTTTCTTTTCTTTTGTTAGAAAACTATCCTGAATCATACAAAATTGGCAATTTAATAAATAGTACTATGAGATCCTTAGCCTATTTATAATACAAACTCAACAAATAAGACATTTTTGACGCTCACAAAAAATCCACTCATAATGGCATTGATAATAATGACTCTCAGAATCATAATGACTCTAACCATAATCATCTAATCATAATGACTCTAACCATAATCATCTAATCATAATGACTCTCATAACAAACTTCATTCATTTTAACAAGTACCATAAATATTATGGATTTTAGAACAACAGGCACGCATGAAGATCATTCGGTAATCATTCTGTGCGAATAAGAACAATTTAGAATATCAGAAATGCTGCTAAAAGCTTGTTCTACTTATAACTATATATTCTCTATTACATATTCTACATTCTGTATATATATCTTCTAGTTGACGAACTTGATCATTAGCTTTCTGGTACATTAGAAACAAATTTCTGACATGTTAACATTATTTTGATATTTTTTTATATTATATACATTATTTATGAAATAAAACAAAATATTTTGGCATCACTTGTCATTATTCTGTTATTTCTACTTTCAGATATTAACATAAATTACGTTGCGGTATATCATCCTGTATTAAATGCTCTCTCTTTTATGTTAAACCTTTTTGGAATAAAGCTTATGAATTAACTAATTACGTAACAACAGATTCTACTTCCCATGCACTCTAAAAATAAGCAACATTTGCCTTTGTCTGAATTGTTTGCAATGTCATAACATCAGAAAGCTAATGATCAAATTCAGTGTTTCAAATAGAACATATATGTTCATGAAGTAGAACACAATTTTAGTGTCGTTTATGACATTCTAAATTGTTCTTATTCGTACCAAACAAGTATTGTCATTCTTCTGATCCGCGCTAAGTGGCAATTCGTTATTCTAAACTCCACAAATATTCAGCAGACTTGTTGAAAGTACTATTGTGCCCAAAAAGAAAGACCAATTATTTTTTTTTCCAAAACTCTTTATTTATTCTTCCACATTTTTTGGAAGTGAGCTTCGTCGGTTGTGGGTAAGTGGTCGACCAGAGCGCTCTTTGTCTTCAACGCGTTCTCTGCCTTCTTTGAGCTGTGTATACCACTTGTAAGCATTTCTTTCCGATATAGGAATGCTCACCGAAGATCTTCTGAAACATTATATACGTTTCTGTAAACAAAATTTAATACAAGGTCTTTGCTCAATTTCATTGCGTCTCACAAAGCCAAGTGTAGCTCAAGCACTCATGGATATTTTGACACCAAATTTCGCACAGATACCAATGGCAGAAAAAAAAATTGGATTTTCCATTAGCCCCGGGAATTTTAAATTGAAAATGGGTCTTATTTTTTGGACACGTTAGAAAATGCAATTTTTTTGTAGTAAACGATTTTTTTTATTTATTCTAATCTAAGGAGATCACAATCCGAATAAATAATGAAATGAAGCGGATCAAACGTGATCATTAGTTCACCAAAGTGAAGACAAATAAATATAGAAATCATTAGCTTTATTACAATGTTGACTCAATACATACAGTAAGCTGGAAATCAGAGCTAGCAAATAATCCACCCATAATGACATTAATATAGTAGAACAAACTTTTAGCGTCGTTTCATAAATTGTTCTTATTCACACCAAACGATTATTCCCATTCTTCTGATCCGTGCCAAAAGATAATTTGTTCAATTCGAAACCCCATTAGTATTCAGCGAGTGTTCGATTTTTACCTTATCTGCTCCGCACAGAATGGAACAGAATGATCTTTTATTGACATGAACGAATCATAATTCGAACAACAAACACAAAGAGCTTTTGTGAACACAAAAAGATTAATAATTCTCGAATGTTTTTGTTCGAGTCCCCGGAGTAGAATGAGTTGCATTCGCGACTAATTAATATTAAGAAACTGTTTCGTTATTATTTCATTGTTTACTCTCATCAGCGAGTCTTTGATGTGCAAACGGCAAATATTGACTTTGAGAATGAGTTACGCGGGAACCTGTGTTTCCGATGGAACGAAACGGTGTTCTACTTTTCGAATGCAAGAAACAAATGAAATAAAATAACTTTGTAAATCCAATATTAAAAATTTTAAAATAATGTTTTTCTTTAATTTTTGGAAAGAAATTTAAATTTGTGTACACTGTGGTAAGCAAAATAAATAAATAAATCATTTTACATAAAAAAGAAAGAAAAAAAAATGTATTTTTGAAAACGATTATGCTGATTTTGAAGATTCTGTCGGAGCTAAATAATGCTTTTAAATAATGATTGCAATGTCAGAATACCATAAAGCTAAAGGAACAAATTCAGTGTTTCAACTAGAATATATATATTTATGAAATAGAACACAATTTTAGTGTCGTTTCTGACATTCTAAATTGCTCTTTTTCGTACTAAACGATTATTCTCATTCTTCTTGCCCGTGCCAACTGACAATATGTTTATCTAAACTCCACAAGTATTCATCAGACTTTTTGAAAGTAAAGTGTAATTAATATTAAATCAATATATTAATTCATTAATTGCATATTGTTTTGTCACTTGTAATTAAAATCACCATGAAAATTATTCCCACACATTGTTTGATGTGCATAAAATATAAATTTAAATTTTTTGTAGTAAACGATTTTTTTCAGTTCCTAATATTAGTTCACAGTCTCCCTATATATATCTTGTTCAATTTTCAAACGTTCATAAAATACATTTTATTTATCCACTCACGTACAAATACATTTTTCTGAAACTTGTAGTGGAGGACACTTGATGTTTATACAGTTTTTTAAAATATTAGTTCGTTCATTAAATTTAATTAATTACTTTTAGTTCTTTTGTAGATTTAAGTTGCATGTATCTAATAACAGATGGCGCCAGATGTAAAAGGAAAATTTCAACTTTATTTGTAAAGGACTTTTCTGCAATAGAGTGAAAAAAAAGTAGGAATTGATTAAACATTTTTTTTTATATTAATTGTTTTTTATTTATTTCTAACTGAAAAAAAATAAACAATTCACAATCCGAATAACTAATGATATTGAACGGATCAAATGAGATCATTAGCTTAACA
The DNA here is from genome assembly GCA_021605075.1 of Caerostris darwini. Taxonomy (NCBI): domain Eukaryota; kingdom Metazoa; phylum Arthropoda; class Arachnida; order Araneae; family Araneidae; genus Caerostris; species Caerostris darwini. The sequence goes on from BPLQ01014081.1 coordinate 255,952, forward strand.
ACGAAGAGACAAATAAATATGAGATCATTAGCTTTATTACAATGTTGACTCACTATACACAGTAAGCTGGATATCAGAGCCAGCAAATAATGCATCCCATAATGACATTAATATAATAGAACAAACTTATAAATCGTTTTCAGAATTGTTCACCAAACGATTATTCCCATTCTTCTGATCCGTGCCAAAAGATGATTTGTTCAATTCGAAACCCCATTAGTATTCAGCAAAGTGTTCGTTTTTTACCTTATCAGTTTAGCGCAGAATGGAAAAGAACGATCTTTTATTGACATGAACGAATCCTAATTCGAACAACAAACACGAAAGCTTTGTCAACAGAAGGAGATTAATAATTCTCGAATGTTTTTGTTCGAGTCCCCGGCGTAGAATGAGTTGCATTCTCGACTAATTAATATTAAGAAACTGTTTCGTTATTATTTCATTGTTTACTCTCATCAGCGAATCTTTGACGTGCAAGCAGCAAATATTGACTTTGAGAATGAGTTACGCGGAACCTGTGTTTTGATGGAACGAAATGACGTTCTATTTTTCGAATACAAGAAACAAATAAAATGAAATGCAACTTTTAGTTTTTAAATCGGTAGTAAAATTTTTAAACTAAAGGGTTTTTTTTATGTGTTGGAAATAAATATTTCTGCAAATTTGGGTTCAATGTGGTACACAAAATAAATAAATATCATTTTGCAGAAAACAGAAAGAAAAAAATTATGCTGATTTTGAAGATTCTGTATAAATCCGTAATATTGGGAATGCAATTTATTTTTCCATTTGCAGGAAAAGGAAACGCAAATTTTAACGAATAAAATGATTATTAAATTCATGATTCATGCTTATATACTACTGTGCCCTAAAAGTAAGACCAATTATTTTTTTTTTCAAAAACTCTTTATTGATTCTTCCAAATGTATTTCATCGCTTTCAAAGTCATCCCCCCCCGGACACAATGCGCTTATGAAGACTTTGTTTCCAATCCTCAATGCATGCTAAAATGTAATCGGCAAGGATGACATTCAAAGCGCGCTGATTCACGTTGAATCTCTTCGATCGACTCAAAACGGTGTCCCCGGAGTGGTCTGTTGAGTTTAGGGAATAGCCAGAAGTCGCACAGTGTGTTTATACGTTTCTGCAAACACATTTGAATGCAAGTTCTTTGCTCAATGAATTCAGACATTTCAAAAATCGCCGGAATCTGTTTTAGCGTCTCACAAAACCAAGCGTAACTCAAGCACTCATAAATATTTTGACATGAAATTTCACACAGGTGTCAAGGGCATTGCCTGAAACCTAAAACAGAAAAAAAATTGAAATTCCATATTTTTAAATTGAAAATGGTTTTTACTTTTTGGACACAGTAGTATTCCACAATGCCCAATTCTGCCCGTCTGCATTTAATTTGCGCCATGTTTTAAATATCCTTCCACCGTATAAATGCTTGCAGAGTGCAAATCCCCATTAACCCTCTTAACAACAGAATGCGAGTTTTCATTAGTAAGAGTCATGCGAGAAATTTCGTCCTAAAACGTCTGTCGGCATTCGTTGGCGGAACGCAAGTCCTTCGTCTAACTGCAACCGTAGCGTGCGAGTTGGAAAGCACGTGCTGTAGGAAGGAGGGAGGGGGGAGGCCGAGCAATTAATTTTATTTCGCAGTCACCCTTAACAACTGGAGGTAATTGTGGGTCACTCTTAAGAAGAGAGAGAACGGGGCATGCCCGAAAGTTGTTCTTAAAGTCCGGTTGGATGTCAGGGAACTGAAAGGTTTCTGGACTTGAATAATGAGTTCTGAGTTGTTGTGCTCAACGTTCCAAATATTCCCAAGAAGGCTTTTCTGTGTTTACACGCACGGGGGAAAATCTCGACCCCTCGTTTTAACTACGGATGTTTAGTAAAATATTCTCCAAAAATACAGATAGCAGTTTTACTTGATTGTCTTGCATTACAGAGATACTACCTAGTCAGTTTGCCATCAAATTTTCGGTGACAACATAATAATACGCAGAAGACATCAAACTTAATAATGATAATAATAATAATGATAATAATTAAAAGAATAAACAAATAATAATAAAAGTAGCATATAAAACTAACATACAAAAAAAAAACATTTACCTGAAGGGAGAAATATGTTCAAATTGGTTGAAGTTAAGTTTGATTAAAATGAAGTTGTCAAATTTTATTAGCGCTAACATGAATATTATTTCAGTTATTAGTATTCTTTATGTTAATGTTTTTCATCTTGATAACATCACGAGTTTTTGTTTGTTACCCTATTCATTCATATTTTCATTGAAATATCGCTTCTTCGCAACTAAAACATTAGAACGCAAGTTACTCAGTGCTAATGCAGTTAAATAATGGCAACGATTCAATTAGTGCGAGTGCTGTGCTCGAATGAACGGGTTTGAACCACTTCTGTTGATAATCAACTTCCCTCTTAGATGACGGAATTGTGCATCAAAGTAAGAGTAGTACTTTTTAAATACAGTTTTATTGAAATCTGTGCGTTATTATAGATTTAATTTGATTTTTTTAAATCATTTATATTTCTATTGTTCGGAGCTGGATCCTATACAATGGCAGTCAACCCTCGCACCTCTATAAAGTATCAATGTACTGCGTTTAAAGTACCTACAGCATCATTTCTTAAAGACTAAGTCACTGAATTGTAAAAAAATAAATAAATTTGTTTTTCATTTTTACTATACTCTTATCGCTTTTGAATAATGCTACGAAAGGAAAAAGCAAACAGCAATAAAGTTTTCATTTCTTTTTTTTATTTTCTTTTACATATTTTTTTCGTAATTAACATTGCTTACACAGCATAACATTTAATGAAACATATTTTGATCTTATAAATTCTTATATCAAAAACATGGCTTCATTCTACACAATATTACAATAATTTAAAGTACAATAAATATCATGTTTTACAATTTTAAATAAGTCGAAACACAAATTACAACAACACAAAAATTACATGATTCATATTGCTTACTTATTTAAATGTCTCTGTATTACAGAATATTAAAATGATTTATTTTACAATTAAAACTACATGATTTTCACTCGCAAAAATATTAAAAACAAGCTACAAAATTATTGTTAAATTTTTGACCTTTTTGATTCCCCATTGAAAATTACTATTTTAATTTAGAAACTCATAGAAAATATAAAAAAATTTATTTATGAAAAATACCAGAATTTAAAGTGCTGATATTTTATATACTAATTGCCTGTTAAAGTCATGACGTTTTACTACGTACAGTAGCACCTCTTTAAGTCTAAAACCTCCAAAACTCAAAAAAAAAAATTTGTTGCCTTCGCTTCAAGTCCCCAACCTCCATGACTCGAAATTTCAACCCTCTATATGTCGAAATAATGAGTCCATCCCCACAAGCCATTTCGGTATATATTTTCCCTCCGTAACTCGAAAAAAAAATTGGACTTCTGTATCTCGAACATTAGCAGTGCTTGATTTTACAATCTTTACAACTCCATCATTTGAAATTATTTCGGAATTATTTTGATTTTTTATTGTAGTACATAATATAACTTTTAAGTTGCAAATAAACATTTTTATTACCTCTGTAACTTGAATTTTAATTTTTTTTACCTCTCTAACTCAAAATAAGTTAGAAAGAATCTAAACCTCTACAAGTCGAAAATTTCCTTACAAAATCCGCGTAAGTCGAAATCCTCCATAAGTCGAAATCTCTATAACTCGAATTATTTGGCGTCTCCCTTGAAGTTCGACTTAGAGGTTCTACTGTATTTACTAATGAATGTGTCCTGATATGCCACAAAATACCCTGTATGAAAACTATGCGGCAGCTCCACCTGATGGCAAAGAAAGAAATCAGTATTTATATCTCAAAAATGGTATTAAATACAGAAAAAAATATGCAACTTGTGGAAGTAAATTAGTAAAGAAAATCCTCTTCCGCCCGATATTGCTAAAAAAATGCACATTTAGTGGAACGTGATGGTGCCCCTCCGCGCAAGACATCACGTGAAATGCTGTTGTTGTTTCTTATCCCACTTGGCTGGCCAAGCCCACAAGCCCATACGTACTCATGATTGACGGGAAAGGAAGCAGCTTCTGTTGTGATGGAGCACCCGTAGGTAGAAGCCTGACTTTTGCTTCGTGACGCTCTTACAGTCATAGAAGACCGGGACCTACGGCTTAAAGTGGATTCCGAACCACTACAAACATCCATGGCACCGCCGGGATTCGAACCCGAAACCTGTGGCACCGAGCGCCAGAGCGCTAGTCACTCGGCCATTCAGGTCCCAAATTTGCCAACGGCACGCGGTGTTCCCAGGTGGTCACCCACCCAAGTACTGACCGCGCCCAATGATGCTTAACTTCGGTGATCTAACGAGAACCGGTATATTCAGCATGGTACGGCCGTTGGCACACGTGAAATGCAATCACCAATATCCAATCATTGGGTGTGGTGGTTGTGTCGAATGGTGCTTTCACGCATACCTGATCTTAGCCCTATTTGGAGCTTTCTTCTATGGGAAGACCTCGAATACCAGACATATGGGACCCCTGCACTAACATTGCAGAACCTTACACAACATATTCCTGAAATTTGTGATACATACTTTAATTTACACAGCCGCTAAAACCTGATGAAAACGTTACTAATGAAAGGTTAGAGTGTGCCCAGGGTTGAAAGAGTGAAGGAAAATGTGCGACAAAATAAGTTTCAACACGGCAAACGTTGAGGAAACACTCATTTTAATGAGTGGTGGGGCTATATATGGGATAATCGTTAGATATGGGATGTTATATCTTTATATATCCCATTAAGTTATATATCTTTGGGTACTGAGTGAAATTTGAAGATGATAATGAATGACATTGAGTAGAATATTTTTATATTCAACTATATTATATCTATGATTAAATTGTTCCTGTGTGACTGATTTAAGCGATTTAAATTTTCTAAAGCAATACTCGCACTTAAAATGTTATACATGGGTACGCCACACATGTTGAGGAAACACTCCTTTTTAATTCCTACCTAAAATGCCATATTCTCCAGACAGTGCTCCTTCTGATTGCATCTAATTTCGTTCACATGGATTGTCACAGCAGCCCTTAAATTGGCTTGAATTAAATTGGCTTGAGTAATTGGCTTGATTCGTGGAAAACCTCAAAATGCAAGTCGTTCTTATCACAAGCAATTAGTCTTTTGCCAATCAGATAGTAAAAAAGTAATATATATCGCTGAAAAATACTTACATGGACTTAATAACTTATTTTTTATTAAAAGAAATATCGGTTTTCAAAAAAAAAAAAAAAAAAAAAAAAGAACGAATTAAATTGACTACTTAATAAATGTAGCTATTTTTCAAAATATGCAGTTAAAATTTTTCATTAAATATATTTTTTTCCTAAAATCATTTAAAAAAAAAAAAAAAAAAAAAAAATGATAAAACTTACAATTTATTTTCTTTAAAATCGAAAAAAGCAAAGCCTTTAAAAATTCAACATCATTAATTATCAACTAATTTGTCTGATGTTTGAGCAATTTTTTATCGAAAATAAACAATTTTTTTTTCAATGTTGACATTCAAGAAAATAATTTTTGCAGATACTTTTACTGTAATTCCTTTTTACTTTCTCGTAATACTAGTACGAGAAAATAATTTCCTTTCCTTCTTAGAAGCTTTCATAAGAAAAAAAAAAAAAAATCCAAACGACGCTACAAAACGTTTAATGACTACTATAATTTAATACTCCTGCTTTTTCGGGTTTTTCCCCCAGTTTTTTACTTTTACTTATTTAAACGTCTCGTGGTAAATTGAAATAACGTCGAAATGCAATTATCTCTTTTAACTGTAACCGCCGCTTGCCGTAATAAATGAAAAGAAAAAGCCTAAAAAAATGGCCGATGTGCTTGTTGATATTTTGAGACCGAAAAAAAAGTTTTAAGGACAGAAAAAAAAACTGAGAAGCAGTAATTTATTTTTTATATATTCCCAAGTATAGAGCGGTGTTTTTTATTTTATGTGTTTATTTTCTTTAACCGAGTGAGACCATGATTAATTAAGCGTGCGTCATTTTATTTTGTACTTTTTTGGCTGTTTTCGATTAAAGTTTAAAAAACGAGATCACTAGAATTGTCTCGTAATTATAAAAATCAACCGAAAATAATCTTCCGAAAATTTAAACTCAGTTATTATCAATTTTTCATTAAATTCAATCATTATTATTATCATAATTATATCAATTATATTATCATAATTATCATAATTATATTCATAATTATTATCAATTAAATTCAATCAATTTTTATCAATGTTCTGCGGATGTAAATTAATAGATGCACTAGCATTCAGTTATTTATGTAAGTGTTTTTTCCAAGGATTTATCAATTGTATGAAAAAATCACAGATTATATTAAAGGTTTGGGGTCTTAATGGCTGTGAGGCTAGCGCTCTGACTCTCGGTACTACAGGTTTCAGATTCGAGTCCCGGCGGTTCCATCGATGCAAAATAATACTGCACGGGAGACATAAAACAAGATGAAAAAAAGTATATTAATAAATAAAATAAAATAATATTAATAATAACAAAATGAAGAAATAAATTAAACTAAATAGTATTTGTACCTCATATTAACACTATTGTCTTTAATTTTAAAATGAAGGGCCTGAATGGCCGAGTGGTTAGCGCTCTGGCGCTCGGTACCACAGGTTTCGGATTCGAGTCCCGGAGATGCCATGGATGTTCGTAGTGTTTTGGAATTCCCTTTAAACCATTGGTCCCGGTCCTTACACGGTCGTAAAGCGTTGAGGGGGTTTGTTACTCTTCGTCCGTGTCTTACCGTCAAGCTACACGCACCTCCTGGGCTTTCCTAAGTGAGTAACGTCGGTACGGCGCTTGCCATAAGGCATACAAGACAGCTGTCTAAGTGTTTGCCAGCTGCATTAGAACAATATATATATATTTACATTGGCGAAAAGAAACAAAAAATAATTGCAATCATTAAATTTCCTTGAAAAAACTGCTCTCATCTTTTTCCTAACCCTATTTGAAACCGTCCCATTTCATTGAGTGCGTGCACCGGGGCATCGTATTACAATGAATGCCACATCCACACCAGAAGCGTCACAAAACGAGCCCCAACAATAGAGAAGAGGTCATTTATTCTTTGAGCATTAAATGTTCCAGGTGGTGAAAATAGCCTTTCTGAAAATCCGAATCAAAACAGGTCTTTCCTCCCTTTGTGATTAAAAGACCCAGAGAGACCCAATTTATGTCGGAGAAGATAACTATGTAAGATATAATTATTAAGACAACTATTTAAGTTAACTATGTTGCAACATATAACTGTGGTTATATGTTGCAACATAGTTATCTTAAATGCAACGTAGTGGTTCGATACGACATATTTGAAGTTTCACACAGAAATATTTAAACATTAAGTCCTATGTAAAGTCTATTAAAGTCTTCTTTTCCTATATTTTGACAGCAGGGCCACTACCTTGGTAGACGAAACCCTTGTGAGGGTTACCTTAAATAAATTGTGAGGGTTACCTTGGTTGGTAACTCTAAGGAACGAATATACGTTGGAGATCTGTTTCTGGGTATTTTGCAGAGTCTCTCTGTCCCTGGAAATAACAGAAGAATTGAACCTAATAAACTAGTATTGTTCTTAAACTGTATATTTACAGGGGCTTGAATGGCTGGTGCTATGCGGCACGGTACCACAGGTTTCGGGTTCTAGTCCTTGGAGTGACATGTCTGTTTGTAGAGGTTCAGAATCCACTTTAAACCATACCTTCCAGTCTTATAGGATCGAAAATAGTGGCAGGGGTAGTGTAACTCCGCGTCCGTAGTTTATCTTCAAGCTACACGCACCTCTTGGGTAGTAACGCTAGATAGTGCTAAGTGAGTAACGTCGGTGCAGCGCTTGCCTGAAGGCATCCAAGACAGACAACTGTCGTGTTTGCTAGCTGCATTAGAAAGAAATATGTATATTTACATTGGCGAAAAGAAACAAAAATAAATTTCATCATTAAAGTGCTTTGAAAGAAATTGTTCTCATCTCTTACTAACCCTATTTGAAACCGCCCCATTTAATTCAAAACTTATTTCATTCAGTTGAGCCCAACAGGGTGCCAATTTCAATGTATGCCGATTCCACTACAATGCCGTCACAAAACGAACCCCGATAAAAAGAAGAGCTCATTTATTTTTTAACTTTAAATGTTCCAGGTGGTAGAAACGGTCTCCTTGAAATCCGAATCAAAACAGGTCTTCTTCTTCCCTTTGTAATTAAAAGACCGAAAGAGACCCAATTTATGTGGGAGAAAAAAAAAAAAATAAAGAAGCTTCCATTTTAATTACGTTATTTTAAAGTTTCGCCATTTTCTTTTCTTTTTCTCGGTGCTATTGTGGCTTTTTTTTCTTGCAACGGAATGAAATTTTTTCAAGTGCTATTTCTGGTGTTCTGTGTTGATTTGAATGGATTCAAAAATCAGCGGGGTTTTCTTTTTCTTGCTGTTGTTGTTGCGTTTAGAAAAATGCATTCTATTCAATTGAAGAGCCATTGCAAAATTGAAAATTTTTTATTTAATTTACCTAATTTTAAAAAAGGTTTTTAATTTGTTTTTTCGCTTCTGACGTACAATCTATGCTTTGATTGGTGGCTTATTCGGAAATTTTAAGATCCTTTTTAATTTGTTTTTTTAATTAATAGAGTTTTTGATATTCTTTTAGATCTTACATTCAGTTCTTACAATTCTTATTTGTGGCCCCACGAAAACATCTTATCTCGTGAAATCATAGTTGCAATTAAAAAAATTAACTGATTAGGAGCCTTAAAGAAACCGTTATTTAATTTTATTACAAAAATTGTAAATTTAGCTTCAAATAAAATGCCTATTGATAATTTATTTTATAAGAAGGAAATAGTAATCTAAAAATATACTTTGATATCTTTGCTATACACACATGTTTTGTCAGAACTGTGAAACACAACAGTATAGTTTTTTTCCAAATATTTATATGAAAGTGAATGGCAACAGGAACTGATAATACTTGCCCAACGTGTTTTAATCGTTTAAATGTTTTGTCCAGAGTGATTTATTTTAGGTGTCTCAATTTAAATTATACTGAAGCCACTTCGACATCCATTTGGCTGTCGAAAACATTCCCTTCCTAACAAACGATGAGCACAGAGTATCGTGTAACGCGGTAACGAGGGTCGAACAAAAAATATCCTCCTTTCAATTCCAAATTATTATTAACGCCTGATATTCTAAACTTGTTAAGATGAAATTCCACAAGCCGCATACTTTTGTGTCCAAAAAGTAAGACTAGTTTTCAATTTAAATTTCTCGGACATAAGGTATTTTATTTTTTTAGGTTGTTGGAACTGTCCTTCACATATCTGTGAAATATGACGTCTATATATTCATTACTATTTGTGTTACGTTTGGATTTGTGCTCCCTCCACCTCAACAGACGAAGCTCACGTCGAAAAAATTAGAAATTGGGTGCTTGCAAACCGTCTATTTACAAATAGAGACTTTTCTGATGATGTTGGAATTTCAAAAGGATCGGTCCATTCCATTTTGGGCCTCAACACGTCCAATCTGGATGGGTATCGAAAACACTGAATGCGCCAGCTCACACTGCATGGATTCTTCGTGACTTTTCCGCCAAAAATGAAACCCATATTGTTCCACAACCAAAAGAACACTCCGGGGACACCGTTTTGAGTCGATTGAAGTGACATTTCAAAAATCATCTGCATTAATTTCAGCGTCTCACAAAGTCAAGGATAAGTCAAGCACTACTGAATATTTTGACGTTAAATTTCACAAAGATGCCAAAGACAGTGACTGCCACGTAAAAAAGAAAATAAATTGAAATTCCATAAGCCCCGGAAATTTTAAATTGAAAAGGGGTCTTACTTTTAGGACACAGTAGTATACTAACATTATTCATAAACTATTTATTTACATTAGCGAAAAGAAACAAAAAATAATTGCAATTATTGAATTGCTTTGAAAAAACTGTTTTCGTCTTTTCCTAACCATATTTAAAGCGCCCATTTAATTGCAGCCTTATTTCATTGAGCGAGGCCACCGGGGCGCCGGATTTCAATGAATGCCGATTCCACTTCAATTGCGTCACAAAACAAGTCCGAACAAAAAGAAAAGCTCATTTATTTTTGAGCATTAAATGTTCCAGGTGCTAAAAATAGCTTCTCTGGAAATCCGAATCAAAACAGGTCTTCGTCTTCCTTTGTAATTAAGACCCAGGGAGACCCAATTTATGTGGGAGAAAAAAAAAATAAAGAAGCTCCCATTTTAATTACGTTATTTTAAAGTTTCGCAATTTTCTTTCTTTTTCTCTCAGCGCTATTGTTGCTTTTTTTTCTTGCAACTGGACGGAATTTTTTTAAGTGCTATTTCTGGTATTCTGTGTTGATTTGAATGGACTCAAAAGTTAGCGGGGTTTTATAATTTTTTTTTAGTTGTTGTTGTGTTTAGAAAACTGCGTCTATTCTATTTATGAGTCTTTACAAAGTTGAAACTTTTTTTTTAATTTACTTAAATTTAAAAAAAAGTTTTTATCTGGTTTTTTTGTACTACTGACGATTAATCTGTGCATTTATGGAGACTTGCTTGGAGATTTTGAGATCATTTTTCAGTTTCTTTTTTTTTAATTAATAGAACGTTTGATATTTTTTAGATCTTACATTCATTTCTCATTTGTGGTTTGTTGAGGTTCCACAAAAACATCTTGTCTCATAAAATTATTGTTGCAAATAAAAACAATTATCTGACAAAGAACCTAAAAGAAACTGTAAATTAATTTTTATTACAAAAATTTAAAATTTAACTTCAAATAAAATACTTATTGATACTTTATTTTATAAGAAGGAAATAGTCTGCACAATTCCTACACTTTGATATTTTAGTTGTACACACATGTTTGTCGGAACTGTAAATCACATCAGTATAGTTTTTTTTCCAAATGTTTATATATAAGTAAATGGCAACAGGAACTGCATCTATAGTATACATAGCATCATTCAACTTACACCTGCGAATCGTTTTATCTAAAATGAAATGAACCCAACACAAAACACGCTCAAACATAACGCACTCAACACCCATGATGATGTGCAAATACCCAAACTGAGATCGATTTGCAAAAGATAAGTGGGAGTAATAGAGTGGGGAAACACATATCGCACTCGTCAAATAAATAATTTTTGAACGATTTAATTTTTATATCTTTATATTTCATTTTAAGTGTTATGTATTTCTTTACAGTGTGCGTTTAATATCCTTATTATTATATTATCTCTGTTTATATGTAAGAATAATAATAAGCACGATAATAAGATATGAATATCCACAGAGATAACATTTGAAGGGTTTGCACGTTCTTTTTCCCCTCCTGGAATCCAAAGAAAGGGCTTTCCGACGTGATGTTTTGACGCACCGACATTGAGTACCTTTATTTGATAAGCCAACTTCCTCACTCCTACTCATGTTCAGTAAAGCTGCACGGCTCTTGGCCAAGGACAACGCGCGCAGCCAACGGACAAGAGGTCTGTGATTAGAATCCTCTGGGAGTCATTACTTTTTGAAACGAGGAGACTAGATAGCGATTGTAACATTGTCTGTAAAAGCGCCTCGCATCGAGAGGGAGACTGCCTGGTGGGAATTTTCGTCCACCAAGTATCTTCATCAAGTATCTTCAGTTCAAATTTGAACTCTTTGTGACGACTGTTTCTTTTTGTGTACAGCATTTTGAAAGTGGGACTTTAATTATAATCACACTTGTATATAAGTAGCCTTTACAATATTTCAAAATATATCCGCTTTTGTTTTGCCTGTAAAAAGCTCTTATAAGATACATACGCACGTCTATTAAAATAAATTGTTTAAACACATTTCACTGCAAGTGATAATGTCTCTAAGATAAACAAGTAATATAAAAAATATTTTTTAAGTCAATTCCTACTTTTTTTCACTCTATATAAAGTTGAAATTTTTCTCTCACATTTGGCCCCATCTATAATTAGATACATGCAACTTAAATCTAAAAGAAACTAAAATTAATTCATTAAATTTAATGAATGAATGAATGTTTTAAAAAACTGTACTAACAACAAATGTTCATCCAAAACAAGTTTGAAAAAAATATATTTGAACGTGAGTGGATGAATAAAGAGTATTTTAGGAACGATTGAAAATTTGAACAAGATGTATATAGGGAAAGTATGAACTAATAGTAGAAACTGAAAAAGAAACTTCGATCCGCATCGATTTAAAATTTCTAAATTAATTTCCGCATTATCCTGAAAACACGACGATGTTTCGCTCGTTTTTCGTCAAGCGATTCACCACTATTTATATTCCTCTCTCGTCTCTTGTGTTGCCAATAACACGTTGTAAACTTCCAGTCATTTTTTCGTTATTCTTCAGGAATTCGAAATTTGTTGAGAGGATTTTCTTGCGAGCAGGCACCTTGTTCTGAATGTAAATTCCATGCGACGGCCGCAAGAAACTTAGACGGCCATTTGCATAATGTTCAGATTATGAGCGCCGTTTGACGGGCACTCCGACAACTATTTGGCTGTCTAAAAATTCAGTTCCTAACAGAAGATGAGCACAGAGTATCGTGTAACGCTGTAACGATGGTAGAACAAAAATGTTCTTTTTTTTCTCTCTCTATCGTCAGAGGTGAAAAATCTCAATTGTTATTAACGTCAAATATTCTAAGCTTGTTAAGATAAAATTCCACCGGCCTCTAAACAGACCGGGACCTACAGTTTAACGTTGATCCCGAACAATTCACACAAAATCATACCACAGCTAGGATTTGAACCTGAAGTCTGTGGTAACAAAGGTCAGAGAAGTATGTCAAAGAGTGTCTTGTACAGTCTTCAGACAACAAAAATGCTCGTTACTCCCCCCAATTGAATCTTAAAGAGAAACAGATGTTTTTATAATAGACACACACATATAAATTACGTTATAGATTTACTTTAACGGAACACTAGATGTTCTGCAAAGGATAGTATTTCTATAGTATCGTCAAATTTAAAATATGTTCTTACAATACTTCAAAATGTACCTACCTCTGTTTTATCTGTAAGCAAAAGCTTCTATAAAATATATACGCACGTCTATTAAATTAAGGTGTCCAAAAAAATTTCGCTACAAGTGATAATGTCTCTTAAGATAAAAAAGAAGAAAAAAGTTCTGATCCACATCAACTTAAAATCCTAAACTAATTTCCGCATTATCCTGAAAACATGACGACGTTTTTTCTCGTTTTTCGTCCAGTGATTCACCACTATTTATATTCCCTGCTCGTCTCTCGTGTTGCCATCAGCACGGCGTAAACTTTCAGTCATTTTTTCGGTTATTCTTAAAGAATTCGAAATTTGTTGAGAGGATTTTCTTGCGAGCGCCCCCCCCTTCCGAATGTAAATTTCATACGACGGAGGCAAGAAGTTGAGAAGGCCATTTGCATACTACTCAGATTATCAGCGCAGTTTCACGGCCACTTCCACATCCATTTGGATGTCCAAAAATTCCGTCCCTAACAAAAGATGAGCACAGATTATCGTGTAACGCGGTAACGAGGGTCCAACAAAAAAATGTTCTTTTTTTCCCGCTCTCGTCATAGGTGCAAAATCTTAATTATTATTAACGTCAGATAGTCTAAACGTCTTAAGATAAAATTCCACCGTCCGCATACTACTGTGACCAAAAAGTAAGACCAGTTTTCAATTCAGATTTCCCGGGCTTATGGAATTTTAAATATTTTTCCTTTTTTAGGTTCCCAGCACTGTCCTTAACATCTGTGTGAAATTTGACGTCAAAATAATCATGAGTGCTTGAGTTACGCTTGGATTTGTGAGACGCACAAACTGATTCCGGAGATTTTTGAAATGGCTGAATTCATTGAACAAGAACTTGCGTTCCATTTTGTTTGCAGGAAAGTATAGAATGTTGCAGAAGGCATTCGGTGAGCAATCCTATATCGGAGAGAAATGTTTACAAGTGGTATGAACAGTTCAAAGAAGGCAGAGCACGCGTTGAAGACGAAGAGCATTCACCTCAACCCACGAAGCTCACCTTCAAAAATTTAAAGATTTAAAGACAGGTCTTACTTTTTGGACACAGTAGTAGTCAAGATTTATATTCTGATGAGGAGGGTAGGGGGTGGGAGGCGTCGTCTTCAGTGGTACTCGAAAATCAGTGCGCTCATCGCCAGTAGTATGTGGAATTAAATTATAGGTGAGTTGCCATTTTATTTTAATAAATGTAATGCAGTGAGTGGATATTAGAGTGTGTTTCAGCGTTTCTCTTTTAAGATCTCTTTGCACGTGCCAACCTATTTACTCCCCTAAATCATTTAAAGATGACGTGGCGGAAAAGCAATACTGCCTATACCAGGGTTGGCCAACCAGCTTTGAACATTTTTCTGACCCATGAAATTGATCACACTTTTACAAAATATATTTATTTTATAATGGCCAAAGGAGTGAAAATCAATGTATTAGAAAAATACATTACGTGTGCATCCATCTATTCAAAAATGAACTGCGAAAGGATGAGAAGAATTAAACTTTGATTTTAAAATAATATTCTATTGGTTTGTTGTTTACAGTTGACTAATTGACGAAGCACGCTCAAACATAACGGACTCTCACCTACAACACCCATTACGATGCGCAAAAATCCAAATGGAGATCGGTGTGCAAAAGCCATGTGAAAGAGTGGAGAAACACATGTCGCCCTCTTCAAATATTTTTTAATGATTTTATTTTTTTTAATTCATTTATATTTATATATTTTTTTATATTTCATTAGTGTTATATATTTCTTCACAATGTGAGTTTAGTATCGTTATTTTTATATGATCTTAGTTTACATGTAAGAATAAAAGTCAACACAATAATAATAAATCATTATGTTTCAATGTTTCACTTCAAAAAATGTCTATAGTGGGTCCCAATCTAATAAGGGGATATATAATTTTATGTGTGGCCTGCGGAGTTACGCCCGCAAGATCATTTGAAGTGAGTTGCCCACCACTGTTCTAGCAATTCTTCTGTGAATCTCCTGATATTTGCATTTCTTCGAATTAATAATTATTAAAAAAAAATTAAATAAAAAAGAAGTTTATATAAGTAAATTTATTTTATAGCCCATTTTGTAAAAAATATGTACAGATATGTTTCTTTAACTAGTGAACACTCAAAATGATGAGACATACTCTAATTGCCATCATCTAATTTTACACATGTTCTCTTTTCTAATAAACGATTTGTTAGCCTTGTGACGGTAAGTAAATTCTATGGAACAAAATCGGAGAATGTCTTTCGTATGAATGCATAATTCAAGAATTCCAATTATAATTAGAGTTCGAATTTAAAATTTAAAAAGTTGAAATTTCCATCGGTAGCTTGTTTAAAAAGATAAATAGAATTAAAATAAATAAATAATTGTCATTTTGCTTTAATTATATAAAATAGAAAATGTTTGGATATTAAATTCCCGTTAGTTCTTTTCGATTATTAATATATATATGAGTTTTACAAAAAATTGCATAAAAAATAAAAATGGAATAATTATTATTTAAGATGTGCTAAGGAAATTGAATTTATTATCTGTTTAATTTGATTGCTTATGGGTTGTTTTTGAAGAAACAATCTTTTTTACACAAATTAGTTTTGGAATAGGCAGGAAACTTAAATAATAGTTAAAATTAATTTGAATCTAAATTCAAAGAACAATTTAATTGGATTACAAATTTTTTTTTTTTTAAGATTTCATGCTTATTTAAAACACACGAGTTAGAATTTTTCTGTTTAGGTTGATGATTTAATGGTCTTCTCTATGATTTTGAATTACTTATTAAATATTACAATGCATCTCAAATTTTATTTATTTTCGTTTTCTAATATCTTAATGTCTTGTATTTATTTCCCGGTTTTGTTTATTCTTTCTTTTTTTTAAAGTTTTAAAAAAATATTTTTTACCGTCTGGCATGAGTTTTTAGTACGTTAGTATTTAATAATATCTAAAATAATATGTACTGCTGTGTCTGTTAATGTCTTGTATTTATTTGGAGGATTTTTCTTTTTTTTTTCTTTCTTTCTTTTTCTTTTTCAATTCCTTTTTTTAGTTCCCACTCTCCCTATATATATTTATAAGTGTTGTTCAAATTTTCAATCATTCATAAAATACTTTTTATTCATCCACTCAACTTCAAATACAGTTTTTTTTTAACTTGTAGTGAATGACACTTGATGTTAGTAAAGTTTTTTCAAATTATTTGTTAATTCATTCTTTAAATTTAATTCATTAATTTTAATTTTATCTGGGTTTAAATAATTGTTAGTTTTGTAAATTTCTCTTCTATAAGATATTTAGCAGGATATAAATTTAGGAATCATTACCGTCAGTGGCGTAGCGTGGAAAAAAATTTCTTTCTCAGGTTCTTTTTTCATTGTGGGTTCCAGTCTGAGTCAAGGAGGGAACAGAATGGAAAAATGAAACGTGTGAATAAATGAGTGAGAGAGATGGAAAGTGTGCGAAAGAGAGAGAATTTTTTCTAACTTAAAAAAAATGAATGAAAATTATTTATAAAGGACTTTCTGCAATAGAGTGAAAAAAAAGTAGGAATTGACTTTACAATTTTTTTTTTTATATTACTTGTTTCGATTAAAGTTTAAAAGCGAGATCGCTAGAGTTGTCTCGTAATTATAAAACTCAACAGAAATAACATGCAATTAGAGTTAGCACAAAAATGTAATAATAGTAAGCACGAAAATAGGAACCCATTCTGTTTCAGTTTTTCACTAAAAAAAAAATGTCTATAGTGAGCCTAAATCAAATGGGGGGATATATCATTTTATATGCGGTCCAGGGAGTTCCAAATTTTGCACGCATTTCCAAAGCGACCGGCGAGATCATTTTGTTTGGCCACCCCTGATTTAAAGTAACACGTAAATACACAGATTAAACAAGATTTATTTCATAAAACTTTCAATTCGCTCATGAGGTTCAGTTTCACAGACTCATGGAGATTTAGGGCTTGAAAATGAACCAGGATTATTCTTCATAAAAAATTCATCATTTTTTATTGTGACACGGCTTTATCAAACAAAGGACAAGCTCACATGTTTTTCGCTTAAAAGAAAGAGAATAATAACTCTTCGAAGCAGAAATAAAAAGGAAACCCGTGTTCATTCTTTCCGACGCTCGAAAGGTCACGAGGATTTATTTAAACCGAAAAGTTTTTTTGTTTTTTTTTACGCCAAAAGCGCGTTCTATTTCCTTTTAAATATGCATTATGATAATCATACAGAACGTTTTGTTATATAAAACCTACAAAAAGGCAATACATCGATTATTGTTATATAAGACCCCCACATAAGCCATACATTGATTACTGTTATATAAAACCAACACAAAATAATATATTATGTTATATAAAATAAAAAATAATGATTCTTTGCAGTAGAAGTAACAAGTAATATAAAAAAAAAAAATTAAAATCAATTCCTACTTTTGTTTCAGTGTATTGCAGAAAGTCCTTTATAAATAATTTTCATTTATTTTTTTTAAGTTTATCTGGCGCCCTCTATTGATAGATATATGCAACTTAGATCTAAAAAAGCAAAATTTAATTAATCAAATTTAATTATTGAATTAATTGCATTAACATCATGTGTCATCCACTGCAAGTTTAAGAGAAAAATGTATTTGAACTCGAGTGGATGTATAGAAAGTATTTTATAAACGATTGAAAATGTGAACAAGATATATATAGGGAGAGTGTGAGCTAGTAGGAATTGAATAATAATTCTTCGAAGTAGAAATAAAAAAGAAAACTTGTGTCCATTTTTTTCCGATATTCGAAAGGTCAGGAGGATTTATTTAAACCGAAACGTTCTAAATTTTTTTTCCTGCCAAAAGCCGCGTTCCATTTCCTTTTAAGTGCTCCTCATCCTAACCATAAAAGAAGGTTTTTGTTATATAATACCAACACAAAAGCAGTGCATCGATTTTTGTGACAGCCTTTTGAAAGACCTTTGATCGACAAATAGTCAAAAAACTATTTTTTAGACCTTTCTCGTTCGCAGGCCTTGTTAACTAATTCTTATTCTCAATAATTGTTCTTCTCTTGTTGCGGTATTCAATATTTCTCTCTCTGTTGCTTTCATGAAACATTCATTTCTACTTCAGCAAAAGGCTTTTGTGAATTGTCAATATCGATTTTCTATATCTTAT
Organism: Caerostris darwini; assembly: GCA_021605075.1. NCBI lineage: Eukaryota > Metazoa > Arthropoda > Arachnida > Araneae > Araneidae > Caerostris > Caerostris darwini. Next base: position 274,270 of record BPLQ01014081.1, read on the forward strand.
ATGACAATTTGTGATAATAAATCAATCCCTAACAATAGTGTGATAAATAAACCATATTAATATTAAATCTGGCAAACTTGCAACTGGAGTACCGATCACGGAGTACACATTGGCAGCGCCGAATTTTCCTATAGGCTAACTTGGCTTCAGCTTAGGGCCTCAAGATCAAGAGGGGTCTACATGCAAATTGTTAGTAAAATTAGAATTATACTATTCTAAAAACAGTAAACACAATAAACAATTTGATATTTTCTTTTTTGTGATCTGAATTTCGTTTGAATAAAGTTCAATTTTTGGTTTAGTTTAAAACTTAAAATTCATAATAATTCATACTTAAACTTTAGATGCGAATTATTATGAAATAAATTTATCTGAATTGAATTTGCTTTAATCTTCAATGTATTGAATATATTTAATTTTATTTGATAGAAAATAAGATAATTTTTAGTGCGTATTTTATTTTCGTAGTCAAAGATTTTTATTATTTGAATTTCGTTTCTTTGCAAATGTTGTGTGTTATGTTTGATGAGTTATTGTTACAATAAAATCTATATAGGTTGCTGAGAATAAAAGATTTTTTTTCATTTATTATCCGTGCATTTTTGATAAAGATTAGTACCCATCACAGCATGTTTCATTTAACATATTGATATATATCACAGTAATGATGTATTTTGTTATCTCTCATGTAATTTGAACACTTAAAAATGGGAAGTGAAAGGGCCACATAAAAGTAATAGCCTAGGGCCTCTTTTCATCTAAATCCGGCCTTGCCCATGGGTATAGACCCCTTAAGCTCATCTTAATTCATAGATAAATTTACAATTTTAATTGGCCGCTTAAGGTTTGTATAAGACGTTAAGTAAAAGACGTTCAGATAAAGTTACAAAAAATTAAAATAAGGTACTCATAAAAAATTTTAAAAATACTAATAATAAACAAACGTAAAATACAAAATAAAAAATTATCGGTACAACGAGGGACCCGTTGTTGATGCCACAAAAACTATTGAAGATATAAATAGGGTGAATAAAGGGTAAAATAATAAACCAATAAAATATATTGAAAGTGGTGTAGGCTTGCTCTCTCTCCTCAAAACAACTTCAATATATTCTATGAGTTAAAATGTAGGTGGGGAGGAAATCGTACCCCGGGCCTTTCACACTCTGGAAGCAAACTCAAAACAGTTTTCGAATGCTAAAGATCTGATTTTAAAGAACAAAAATTATAATCTTTTCACGAAAATTATCTGGTCGGTTACCTAAATTGTTCCTGTGCAAAAAAAGAAAGATAATTTTTTTTTCACAATTTTTTTCAATTTTTTTTTCCCAAATTTATGTCATCGTATTCAAAGTAATCCCCACCAGACACAACGCCCCTTATGCCAACTTTTTCTCCAATCCTCAATGCATGCTAAACAGTCATCAGCAGGGATGTCCTTCAAAACGCTCGGCGATTTACTTTGAATCGCTTCAATCGACTCAAAACGGTGTTCCCGGAGTGGTTTTTTGACTCTAGGGAATAGACAGAAGTCTTACGGTTTGTGTATACGTTTCCGCAAACACAATTGAATGCAAGTTCTTTGCACAATGAATTGAGACATTTCAAAAATCGCCGGAATTGGTGTTAGTGTCTCACAAAGCCTAACGTTAACTCACGCACTCACATTTTACACATGTGTCAAGGACAGTGCCAACAATCTAAAAAAGAAAGAAAAGTTGAAATTCCATAATTTTAAATTGAAAATGGGTCTTACTTTTTGGACACAGTAGTATTCCACAATGTCCAATTCTTCTCGTCTACATTTAATTTCGCCATGTTTCAAATATCCTTTCATTCAACATATGTAGTTGAAATTATATTAAAGTCTTAAAAAGATTATTAAAAAGTTATGCTATTTATATAGCGGCATTTTTTTCAGAAAATCAATTGAAAGTTTTCAATGCGTGAATTCAGTATCCTAATAGCATGTGATAAAAGGGCTCTTTCTGACTTTGGCAGCAAACTCAAAACAATTTTCGAATGCTACTTCTACTACTACTACACCACACCATCTTGGGCTGAGTTGTCCCTTTACAGTTCGGGAAGACAGTGTGAGAAGAAGTCTGACTGGGCTCCGTGACGCTGTACGGTCATAGAGGTTTGGTTTGTAGCTTTACGGTCATCTTGTGCACACTTTAGGGTAAACAGACCGGGACCAACGGCTTAAAGTGGATACCGAACCACTACAAACATCCATGGCACCTCCGGGACTCGAACAGGAAACCTGTGGTACTGAGCGCTAGAGCGCTAGCCACTAGGCAATTCAGGCCCGCTAAGGTCATAGAAGACCGGGAAGTAGATTCCGAACCAATGACTAACATCCATGACACCGCCTGAATTTTAACACGATATCTGTGGGACTGAGTGCCAGAGCAATTCGAATCTTAAAGATGTGAGGCCCCGGTTTTGAATCTAAAAGATGTGATTAAAAACAAACAAAAAATAAATATTTTTTCACGAAAATTGTGATTTGAATGGGGTCTATTACCTTAATTATTCTATAATGCCCAATTCTGCTTCCAATTTAATTTGCGCCCTGTTTTAAATGTCCCTTCTACCGTATAAATGCTTGCAGAGTGCAAATCCCCACTAACCCTCTAAACAGAATGAGAGTTTTCATTACTAAGAATCATGCGGAAAATTTCGTCCTGAAACTGGCGGAACTGGTTTTTGGCGGAACGCAAAGCAACGTCTAACTGCAACCGTGGCGTGTGAGTTGGAAAGTGTCTGTAAGAGAGAGAGAGAGAGAGGGGGACGAGCGATTAATTTTATTTCGCAGTCACTCTTAACCACTCGGGGTAATTGGGGGTCACTCTTAAGGAGAGAGAGAACGGGGCATGTCCGAAATGCGTTCTTGAAATCCGGACGAATGTCAGGGAACTGAATTCTAAAATATTCTCCAAAAATATAGATATCAGTTTTCCTTGATGGTCTTCCATTAGAGTGATACACAATATTTGTACCATGTGATAAAATGCATGTACCTACATATTTTTTTGAAAACTATTACCTCCTACTATCTCCTCATACTGAAAGAGAGGCATGTTTTGAAGAATAAGTTATGTTCACAACATTTTTACATGTAAAATAAGACTACACCTGTAGCAAAAAACGGGACGCTAAAAAGTATTTAAAGTTATTGTTCAATACAGACTATAACACACTGGCAAACAAGGAAATTAAACTACATAAATGAATTGATTTTGTTAACATTTGGCATTCGCATTTTTTATTTTGAGAAAGTACTCCTAACTAAAAGAATATGTGAAACATGTCCCATTTACTTGATGAATGCAGACATCCATCCATGATGCATTGAACTAACAGATTGGTTACTGTTCTAAAGTGTAGCTGAAACAAACATGCCACAAACAACTCATTTTCAGTTAATATATTTAAAACCTTTTGCTTTTGCATAAGATCGTTAAAAACATAAAGTTGAAATTTTATTACAGTCTTAAAACGATTTTAACAGTTGTGATATTTATTTTGTGGTAGGTTTTCGGAAAATCAGTTGAAAATTTTAAATGCAGTAGCCCGATTGGTCGAGTGGCTAGTGACCACAGGTTTTGGGTTCAAATCCCGGCGTTGTCAGGGATTTGTGTAGTGGTTCGGAATCCACATTAAGCCGTAGGTCCCAGTCTAACAGGATCGTTGGTATTGTTGCCGTTGTAGTGTTACTCCGACTTTTGCAGCTTATCTTAAAGCTACACGCACCTCCTAGGTGGTGCTAAGTGAGTAACGTCTGTACGGCACTTGCCTTAAGGCATCCAAGACAATTCTTTGAGTGTTTGCCAGCTGCATTAGAAAGAAAAAAGGTTTAAATGCGTGAATTCAGTATCCTTATAGATCGTGATGAAACGGTTCTTTTTGACTCTAAAGGCAAACTCAAAACAGTTTTCGAATACTAAAGATGTGATTAAAAAAAATTAGAATTTTTTTTACGAAAATCGTGATTTGAATAGGGGTTGGTTACCACAATTGGTCCACATTGCCAAATGTCTATCCGTCTGCATTTAATTTGCGCCCTGTTTTAAATGTTCCTTCCTCCGTATAAATGCTTGCAGAGTGCAAATCCCCATGAACCCTCTAAACAACAGAATGCGAGTTTTCATTACTAAGAGTCATGCGGAAAATTTCGTCCTGAAACTTCTGTCGGCATTGTTGGCGGAACGCAGAACAACGTCTAACTGCAACCGTGGCGTGCGAGTTGAACAGGTCGTGCAGTGGGAGGGAGGCCAAACAATTAATTTTATTTCGCAGTCACCCTTAACAACTCGAGGTAATTGTTGTGGGTCACTCTTTAAGGAGAGTGATAATGGGGCACGTCTGAAATGTGTTCTTGAAATCCGGGCGAACGTCACGGAACCGAAGGGGTTCTGGACTTGAATAATGAGTTCTGAGTTGCTGTACTCAAATGTTCCCAGGAGGGCTTTTCTATGTTTACACGCACGGAGGAAATCTCAACCTCTCCTTTTAACTTCTGATGTTTAGAACTCTAAAATATTCTCCCACTTCTCCTCTTTTCGTCACGGTCTTATATTAGAGAGAGACGCAATATGTGTACCATGTGAGGAAATGTTTGCGTCTACACATTTAAAAAAAAAATTATTACTACATATCTCCTCGTGTTGAAAGAGAGGCACGTTTACAAGAATAAATTATGTTTACAAAATATTTACATGCAAAATAACATTGCACGGGACGCAGGAAACGGGATTATTTAAAGTATAATAAAAAATAAAATTAAAATAATATTAATAATAATAATAACAGAAAGAACAAATAAAGTAAACTAAAGAGTATTTGAATCTCCTATTAATTCTATTGTTTTCAATCTTAAAATGTTCTTTGAAAGATAAAATGGAGCCTTTTTTCGATTTTTGGAGGGTCTAGCAAAAGAAAAATATAATATTTTCGTCATGGGGCTTGAAGGGTCGAGTGGCTAGCACTCTGGAGCTCGGCAGCACAGAGTTCGAGTCTCGGCGGTGACATGGATGATTGGAGTGGTCCAGAATCCACTTGAAACTGTAGGTCCTGGTCTAACAGGATAGTAGTGCGGAGTTATTGTTACTCCGCTTCCGTAGCTCACTTTCTAGCTACGCGCACCACCTGGGTAGTGCTAAGTGAATAACGTCGGAACGGCACTTGCCTTAAGACATCCAAAACAGCCGTCGAAGGGTTTGCCAGCTGCATTAGAAAAAAAATTTTAAAATGAGTGAATTCAGTATCCTAATAACTAGCGATGAAACGGTTGTTTCTGACTCTGGTAGCAAACTCAAAACAGTTCTCGAATCCTAAAGATAAGATAAAAAGAAAAATAGAATTTTTTTCACGAAAATCGTGATTCGAATGAGGGGCCATTTACCTCAATTATTCAACAATGCCAAAATCTACTCATCTACATTTAATTTGCGCGCTGTTTTAAATGTCCTTCCACCGAGAATGCTTGCAGAGTGCAAATCCCCATTAACCCTTTAACAACAGAATGCGAGTTTTCATTACTAAGACATTCGTCCTGAAACTTCTACCGGCATTCGTTGACGGAACGCAAAACAACGTCTAATTGCAACCGTGGCGTGCGAGTTGGAAAGCGTGCGGGGGGGGGGCAATTTCATTCCGCAGTCACCCTTAGCAACTGGAGGTAATTGTGGTCACTCTTAAGGAGGAAGAGAATGGCGCACGTCTGAAATGCGTTTTTGAGATCTGGACGAACGTCAGGGAACTAGAGGGGTTCTGGACTTGAATAATGAGTTCTGAGTTGTTGTGCTCAACGTTCAAATATTCCCAGGAAGGCTTTTCAATGTTCACACGCATGGGGGGAAATCTCAACCTCTCTCGTTTTAACTTCTGGTGTTTAGAGTTCTAAAATATTCTCCAAAAATACAGATAGCAGTTTTTCTTCATGGTCTTGCGTTAGAGAGAGACACTATATTTGTACCATGTGATGAAATGTTTGCGTCTTCACATTTTTTTTAAAAACTATTACCACCTACTATCTCTTCATACTGAAAGAGAGGCATGTTTAGAAGAATAAGTTATATTCACAACATTTTTACACGTAAAATAAAACTATACGGGAGGCACAATTTGGGATGATAAAAAGCATTTAAAGTTATTGTTCAATACAGACTATAACACATTAACAAACAGTGAAATTAAACTGCATACAATAATTGTTTTTGTTAACATTTGCCATTTACATTTTTTGCTTTAAGAAAATACTTATATACTCCTTATACTTAAAAGAATATAGGAAGCATATCCCATATACTTGATTAATGTAGACATATATCTATGATTTATATCCATGCATTGAACCAACAGATTGGCTAATATTTTAAAGAGTAGCTGAGTGAAAGTCTCCGAGCTATTGAGAACAGAAATTCAAGAAAAAAAAGTAATGCTTTTACCAAACATGCTAAAAACTCATTTTTAATTAATCTACTTGAAACATTTTATTCATGAATAAGATCATTCAAAACATGTAGTTGAAATTCCATCAAAGTCTTAAAACGATTCTAACAGTTACGATATTTATCTTGTGGCAGTTTTTCAGAATTTTTTTATGTTCTAATGCAGCTGGCAAACACTTAGACAGTGGTCTTGGATGCCTCAAGGGAAGCGCTGCATCGCCGTTACACATTTAGCACTACCCAGGAGATGCGTGTAGCTTGAAGACAAGCAACGGATGCGGAGTCACAATACCTCTGCAACGATATACGATCCCGTTAGACTGTCACCTACGGTTTAAAACGATTCCGAACCACCACAAACATCCATGGCACATCCGAAACTCGAACGCGAAACATGTGGTACCGAGCGCCCACTCGGCCATACAGGCCCGTTTTCCAGAAATTCAATTGATTGGTTTGGTTTGTCTCTCTACGGTCATCTTATGCTCACTTTGGGCTAAACAGACCGGGACTTGTAGTTTAACATGGATTCCGAACTAGTTACAATCATCCATGCCACCACCAGGATTCGAACCTGAAACCTGGGATTCCAAAGGCCAGAAATTCAATTGAAAGTTTTGAATGCTTGAATTCAGTATCCTAATAGCTGGCCATGAAACGGCTATTTCTGACTCTAGAAATAAACTCAAAACAGTTTTCGAATGCTAAAGATATGATAAAAAGAAAATTATAATTTTTTCACGAAAGTCGTGATTTGAATGGGGTCTGTTACCTTAATCATTCCACAATGCCAAATTATGCCAGTCTGTATTTAATTTGCGGCATGTTTTAAATATCCCTTCACAGTGAATGCTTGCGGAGTGCAAATCCCCACTAACCCATTAACAACAGAATGCGAGTTTTCGTTATTAACAGTCATGCGGAAAATTTTCTCCTCAAACTTCTGTCGACATTCGTTGGCGGAACGCAAAGCAACGTCCAACTGCAATCGTGGCGTGCGAGTCGGAAAGCGTGCTGGGGGGAGGGGGCGAGAAATTAATTTTATTTCGCAGTCACTCTTAAACACAACCCGAGGTAATTGTGGGTCATTCTTTAAGGAGAGAGAGAACGGGGCATGTCTGTTCTTGAAGTCTGGACGAACGTCAGGGAATTGAAAGGGTTCTGGACTTGAATAATGGGTTCTGAGTTGTTGTGCTCAACGTTCAAAACATTACCAGAAGGGCTTTTCAGTGTTTACACGCATGGGGGAAAATCTCAACCCCCTTTTAACGTCTGTTGTCTAGCATTTTAAAATACTACTGTGTCCAAAAAATGGGACCCATTTTCAATTTAAAATTCCCGGGACTCATGGAATTTCAACTTTTTTGACTTTTTATAGGTTGCTGGCCCTGTCCTTGACATCTGAGTGAAATTCGGCGTCAAAATAGTCATTAGTGTTCGAGTTACTTGCCTTTGTGAGACGCTGAGACTGATTCCGGCGATTCTTGAAATGTCTGAATGAATTGAGCAAAGAACTTGCATTCAATTTTGTTTGCGTAAACGTACAACATTTTGCAGGAGGCATTCGGTGAGCATTCCTGTATCGGAAGGAAATGTTTACAAGTGGTATAAACAGTTCAAAGAAGACAGAGCACGCGTTAACGACGAAGAGCCCTCGGGTCGACCAACAACCTGAACCGACGAAGCTCACGTCCGAAAAATTAAAGATTGGGTGCTTGCAAACCGTCGATTAACAGTAAGTGCCCTTGCTGATGCTGCTGCATAGATTCTTCGTGAGTGTCTTGCCAAAAATGAAGCCAATATCCATCCATAACCAGCGTATTCACAGAGTGCGACTTCTGGCTATTCCCTAAGTTCAAAAGACCACTCTGGGGACACCATTTTGAATCGATTGACGAGATTCAACGTGAATCGGCCCACGCTTTGAAGGTCATCCCTTAAGGTCATGTGTTTTTAGCAAGAGTTGAGGATTGGAAAAAATGGCTGGCATAAGAGCATTGTGTCCGGAGGAGATCACTTTGAATTCGATGAAATAAATTTGGAAGAATAAATAGACAGTTTGTGAAAAAAAAATAATGGGTCTTCCTTTTTGGGCACAGTAGTACGAGGTGTATGATCGCGTAAGGATTATGTTGGCCCCAAACTATTTTTTCACTTCTCTCTGTGAACCTGAACGTACCGGATTCAAAAGCTCTTACTGTATAAGAGCGCTTTTTTTTCTAATGCTGTATCTAGTTATCATCATCAAAGTGAGAATACTTTTAAAGTACATTGTTATTTAAATCTGAGAATTATTAAAGATTTCGTTCGATTTCTTAAAGACATTTGATTTATTTCTATTGTTCGGAGCTAGATGCAATGGCACAACAATGGCAGTCAACATCCTCACCTCTGTAAAGGATCCATTCCACTACATGACGCTATTCCGCATTAAAACTGTATTAATACAAGCAGTTAATACAGAGCAGATATGTGTTACATGTCGGTACACGCACATATGTAATCTGAACCGCGTATCATTATCAGAGGCGCGATGGTGTTAATTTATAGCTGCAACTAAATTAGTGCTGCTATGAGCGCGTTCTGACCCATTCTCTGTCGGGTAATGAGCTTGCTCATTAAGGGGGCGGAATTCGACAGCGGTGCACATTTCGAGTCCTGGGATCGGGTTCGAGTGCACCACTTTTATGACGTCAGCACTTTCGGGTTTTGTTCAGGGGTTCAATAATTTGGAAGTGTTTGGGTATAATTGGTGCTGGGAACCACGATCGCGAAACACCATGTTAAAGTCCGCTGTTACAGTTCTAAAAAGATGGGACCTGAATGACCAGGTGAACTAACCACCGAGCTGCGTGTTTGACCCTATTAAAGAACTACACATCCATGTCACAGCCGGAATTCGAACCTGAAGCCTGTGATACCTTTCTTTAAATGAAATATAATAAATAGAGGAGCCTGATGGCCGAGTGGCTAGAGATCTAACGCTCGGTACCACAGGTTTCTGTTTCGAGTCCCGGCGATGCCATGTATGTTTGTAGTGCTTCGGAATGAAGTTTAAACCATAGATCTCACTCAAGTAAAATCGTAGAGTGTTGCGGGGGTTGTGTTACTTCGTGTTCGTAGCTTATCTTCAGGCTACACACACCACCTTGGTAGTGCTAAGTCAGTAACGTTGGTGCAGTCCTTCCCTTAAGTCATCCAAGACAACTATCTAAAGTGTTTGCCAGCTGCATTAGAACATAAAGTTCTAAAAAGTGGAGAAAGTACGCATTTAGATGAAAGACATAACTGAACGAATCGATTACTTGTCAAGGGTTCTAGGGAGGCACACTTTGTGCAAAACGAATTTTGAAAGAAATCACCCTGATTCACTCTTTACAATCATTTTTTTTTCCGCTACCAAGTTTGGGACATTATCGAAACCACCTATAAGTCTGTGTGGGCCTGATGGCCGAGTGGCTAGTGGCACTCAGTACCGCAGGTTTTCGGGTTCGCGTCCCGGCGGTGTCATGGTTGTTTGTAGTGGTTCGGAATCCATGGTCCCGTATACTTCTAACCGTAGTTAGAAGTCAGATTCTAACCGTAGATCCGGTCTGACAGGATCCTAGAGCGTTGTGGGGGTAGTGTTACTCCGTGCCCGTAGCTTACCTTCAAGCTACTCGCACCTCGCGCAATTTTTCTATGAAAGATTTGATTGCGTCATTTGTTTTATATGAAACACTATGGAATACTTAAAAATGTTTCAATTTTTCATAAGATAGTTCACACATATGATTTTTTTTTATTTTCTAAAAATAAGTAGTCATTTTATAAATATTTATGAATAAATTTTGAAGTTTCGATTGTTGTCTGTATAGTTCTTTTTTTATCTTAAAATTCTTTAATCTTTTAAAATCAAATGTAATTATATTGTTGAGAGTTTTTTTTTGGTGGGGGTGGGGGTTAAAAAGAAATTTGAAACATTGAAAATGAATCATTTCTTTGATAACGTAGAGCCAATTTACGTTATATGTCAGACGAAAACTTAATTATCTGATTCCTCTCGTATTAAAAAAAATTCACTGTCGGTATTTATCATTCATTTCAATATAATTGCTTCGTGTGATTATGATAGCGTATTTCCCGTTCTCTCAGAGCGAGTTTGTATCTTTCTCCACAAGAATAAAAAGCATGCGATCATAATAATCTGCTTTATGATTGTATGAGACATCAAAACCATTCCTGATAATGCTCGTGTCTTGTTTATTTCATTCGTTCTTGCTCATCATTGTCTAGACGGAAGCAGAAAAAAAGAAAAGAAAGAAATTAAACAAATAAAAAGTTAATCAGAAAGCGTCTTCTTACATTCATTGCAGACACTGCGCTTAAGCGAACGTGGAAGAGAGATTATTATTAACGCTCATTCGAGAAAAACAGAGAAATGTCTCGATTTCTGAGACAATAAATAAAGGTTCCCTTGAAATCAACTCCTTTCCTCGATGATTGGTAGACAGGAATTTTAAGATTAGGACCGAAGGTATAAGATAATTAAAAATGGAGTCTATTTATTATCATGTGTGAACATGATGTTGCCCTGGTTAGGGGTCCGTGAAGTTATTCAAAAACTAGTAATACAAAAAAAAAAAAAAAAAATTAAAGTCAATCCCTACTTTTTTTCACTATATAGCAGAAAAGTCCTTTACAAATAAAGTTGAAATTTTCCTCTTACATCTGGAGCCATCTATTGGTAGGTAAATGCAACTTAAATCTAAAAAAAACTAAAATAAATTCATTAAATTTAATTACTGAACTAATATTTGAAAAAACTGTATTAACATCCAGTGTCTTCCGCTGCAAGTTAAAAAAAATGTATTTGAACTCGAGTGGATGAATTAGAAAAGTGTTTTATGAACGATTGAAAATGTGAACAAGATATACATAGGGAGAGTGTGAGCTAATAGAAGGAATTGAAAAACTTTATTCTTTAAACAAACTCCCTTCTCTCGATTATTTGCAGACCGGGGTTTTAAGACTGGTGTAAAATGACTGAAAATTGAGTCTATTTATTTTTTTTAGTTGCAATTAAAAAAATATATAAATGGAAATCTGCTCTTCAAATTTCAACTCATCATGTGTGGACATTCGAGAACGGATAAATAAAGTCAGGCTGTGTTTGTGCCAATGTTTAATAATGCACGAGATATAGGAAGCAATGGATTGGAATACTAAAAGAGTGGCCAAATACAAATAGCCACATGAATACAGCAGAAACTTCATGAAGAAGGAATTGTTCAAGAATCTCTAAAAGGAATATACAAAAGTAAGATAAATGTCGTCGTAAATGAAAAATGAAGTGTTCCCAATTCTACACGAAACATTATCACATACAATATACCCAAAAGAATATATCAAAGTTTGAAAATTCTTGGCATAAATGAAGAATGAAATATTCCAAATACAATAAGAAGCACTATACAGCTTAATAGCCATGAGAAAATGCCAAAAGTGATAAATATGAAACTACAAAAAGAAGGAATGAATCAACGCACAACGAGTACTTATAACCATTGGAGATACAAATGTTTAAAATTCCAACTCAAACCATTGAAATGTGATTCGAAACCATACTACATTTCAAGCAAAAGCAAAATTTTCCAGAAAATTCCTGAGGATTAACGTTATTCATGAATCATTTCAAGAGTTAAGGGTCCCAAACTACTATTTTTCCGCCAAAATTTGTAAATTTGGAATGGAGCTTTATTTGCTTGCTGCACTTTTTGGATTGCGCCATGAACCCCTAACCAGGACAACATCATGTTTACACAAGATAATAACAATTGGTTTTCTTAAATGCATGTCTCGAAATACTTTAACTTTTCAAAATAAAATTTTTAAAAATCTTCAAAGTTAATAAGTATTATTATTTCATCAAACTGGAAGCCTCAAAAATCACTGTCACTTCTCAAATCAATACTCCTCACCCTTGAAGCCTCACCGGTCGCCTAAAGTTCCCTCATCGTACAAAGTGCCATGCATCCTCATCAGACATGACTGCAATATTTAAAACAGAGGTGGCCAACCCAAATGATCTTGCTGGCCACTTTGGAAATGCATCCTAACTCCGCGGGCCGCATATGAAATTAAATATCCCTCTATTAGATGTAGATCCATAACAGGCATTTTTTTGAAGTGAAAAATTTAAACATAATGAATTGTTATTTTTGTGTTTACTATTATTCTTACATGTCAAGATAAGTCAACGCATATTGTAAGTATGTTGTAAGGAAGTATATTGTAAGGTATATTGTACGGAAATACATAACATTAAAAAAGGAATATAAAAATATATAAATATATACGAAATAAAAAAAAATAAAATCATTCAAAAATATTTATCTTACTAGTGCGATATGTGTTTCTCCACTTTTTCACTTAGCTTTTGCAAATCGATCTCCATTTGGGTATTTGCACACCGTAATGAGTGTTGCGCCCATTATGTTTGAGTTTGTTGTGTGTTGGGTCAATTTCATTTTCAAACAAAAAAAAAAAAAAAAAACGATTCGCAGGTTTAAGTTAAAACAAAAGCGCTAACCACTTCAATTAAAAGTCGGATTTCCTCTGCTATCAAGAATCCATTCTGTGTGTCTAGGGATGGTCACTGCGTCACTCAAGTCACTTAAAGTGAAATATAGAACCTCTTATATTAGGTATTCCAAGATGCGCGATCATAACTGTAAACTCATAACTCATAACTGTAAACTCATCCATAAAACAGGCCATATCAGTCATATATTCGCAAGAATATTATTGTTTCAGTAAAATTACAACACAACAATTACAATTTTTCATAGAATTACCACAACGTTGCCAATTTCGCTTAACTGAGCATTTCAAAATAAACGTTGCCATTCACTTAAATTTTTGAATTACGCGTAACAATAACAATTCATGCATCATTCATCAGAATTCAACCCCCCAAAAAAAAAAAAAGAAATTATGCCCTCAACTGTAAAAGAGTGTCACGCAAAATCGAATAAATATTCTCAATTTGGAACAACTTGATGCCCGATAATGAAACGAGAGAAAAAAATGGTTTGGCATCAAAAGAATTCTTTTGAACTCCAGTACCTATTCGAAGAAAAGAAAACAACTTCTTTTTCTTCGAATCCAAATACTTCAGTTTACCAAACGACTTTAATCCGAAAATGATAACGACTTGCAAAAGTACCGAAACCGATTTACATGTTAAACAAAACTTTATATTCGCGCCGAAGTGAAGAGAAGAAAAAAATAGATTTGGGATGGGAGCTTTTCATCGATATCGATTTCGGATGCAAACGAATTCAAGTAATGAATACGTGAAGTAAAAGCTGAATTATTTGCACGTGTTAAAAGACCGAATCTCTTTCGCACTTGAAGGAGACGAATCAAGTTAACTGTGTGCGCTTTGTCAATGTCTAATGAGGTGAAATGAAGGTATACATGGTTAAAAATATACATATATATCTATTTTTATTCCAGTATCAAAATGGAGCAAATACGCTAAGATGATATTTACGATGCATGAAATGTTTTTCAATCTGTTGTTGTTTTAAAGCAGTTGGCAATACAAAGACAATTAATCTTTAATCTTTATGCCATAAGAGGGCTGCGCCGCTGTTACTCATTTAGCACTACCCAGGGGACACGTGTAGCTTGAAGATAGGCTATGGACGCGGAATAACAGTACTCCCACAACGTTCTACGATCCTATTAGAATGGAACCTTTGGTTTAAAGTGGATTGCGAACCACTACAAACAATCATGGCACCGCCGGGATGCGAACTCGATACTTGTGGTACCAAGCACTAGAGCTCTAGTGACTCGGTCACGAAGCTCCAGGACAAATGTATGATAGTTAATTTGTATTGTTTTTCTCGTGGCCTGCTGTAACAATAGGCCCTTGTAAGGATGGAATGTGAGAAACTTAAAGGTTAAACTTATTACCATAACATTTCCTCCTTTATCTTAGTCTTAATCTTTCATCAGCTTTTCGTTAAGGGTTAAAAGGCATCCATTAAAGTCCTTTTCTTAACCTCACGTACAAACAATTAAAGATTGGGTGCTTCCAAACCGTCGATTTACAATTAGAGACTTTACTGATGATGTTGGAATTTCAAAATTCCATTTTAAAAGATGTTTTGGGCCTCAAACGCGTCAAATCTTGATTGTATCGAAAACACTGAATGCTCCAGCTTATAATGCATTGATTTTTCGGGACTTTTTCGCCAAAATTGAAACTCGTTGTACAACCACCGTTTTCACCTATTTTAGCATCGTGCTACTTCTGGTAATTCCCTGAACTCAAAAGACCACTCCGGGGACCGTTTTGAGTCGATTGAAGAGACATTTCAAAAATCGCCGGAATCGGTTTTAACGTCTCCCAAAGCCAAGTGTCACTCAAACACTCATGAATATTTTGACGCCAAATTTCACGCATATGTCAAGGACAGTGCCAACATCCTAAAAAAGAAAAAAAATTTAAATACCATATGCCCGGGAAATTTAAATTGAAAATGGGTCTTACTCTAAGAGTCTTTTAAAGTCCTTTCCTTAATCTTAAGGATTAAAAAAAATATTAGATATGTCTCGTTAAATTGCGAGTCATTGGGCTTGCGCAGTGTTGCAGCTATTACTGTCACTCTAGGATACTTTCAAACTTGACGAAATCTGTTACATCTTCTCCATATTCATTTGCTAATTTTTTTTTTTTTTACTTTGTTTTTATTTATTTTTTCTTGAAGGGGTTCGGAGGGTTTTATCGTGGTTTGATTTTCGTGTTTGGATTTAACAGACGGAATGGCACACCTGAGTTTAAAGCTGTCAAGTTACTTGATGATTAAAATCACTTAAAGGACTTTGTTTTAAAGTGGCTTCTCTTGGAGCTTGGGGTTGCATTCCGTTCTTTGAATCTTAATTTTGTCTTTGTTTGCTTTCATCTTTCAACATTTCATTTTTTTTTGTTATATTTTTATACGGGAAATTGAATGCTTGAAATATTTTTAAAAGTTCTTAATTATACATTTGTGAATAACTGTTTTTTTTACGTTTGTTCTCTTGAAAGCAATCTTCACTTAATTGCGGTTTGATTTGACGATTATTTGAATTTATGAAAGGTATAAGTAGTTTATTTTTAATGAAATTAATATGTTTTTATCAAGGTACTTTGTAAAGGACTCTGGAATAAGATAGCTAAGACGTGGAAACTTTAAAAGGATCTTACGTTTAAAATAATATACTACTGTGTCCTAAAAGTTAGACCAGTTTTCAATTTAAATTTCCCGGGCATATGGTATTTCATTTTTTTTTTCTTTTTTATTTTGCTGGCACTGTCCTTGATATCTGTGAGAAATGTGATGTCAAAATATTCATGAGTGCTTGAGTTACGTTTGGTTTGTGAGATGCTAAAACGGATTCCGGCGATTTTCGAAAGGTCTCGTGAATCGACTCAAAATGGTGACCTCTGAGTGGTATTTTAAGTTTAGGGAAAAGCCCGAAGTACCAAGATGCTAAATCAGGTGAAAACGGTGGTAGTGGAACGACCAAAACGGAACGACCGTTGTGGAAATTCAACGAATTTCTTTTGGTAATGTTCAGAATAAACTAATGCTCAAATTAAAAATTACTGTCATGTGAAAAATATTTATGTTCATAACTTAATCTACACAATAAAAAATGAAGTGACTTTAAAATTAATCACTAATTTATATAAATGTTAACAATGAATGTTAACCAAAACGAATTGGTATACCCATCTTCACTTAGTGTTATTATATATAAAGTTAAGACATCTTTAGTCCATGAGGCTTAAAACCTTAAGGGGTAAACTTCCTAGTGATTAAAGCTTTACCTTACCTTAACTTTAACACATTTAAAAAAAAAAAAACTTTAACACGTACCTTAACCTTAACTTTAGAAATAAAATATATACTCTGAAGGGTCCTTAAACTTAAGGGTTAAAAAAATATCCTTAAGGGTCCTCGAAGGTCCTTCTTTAAGGATTAAAAAATGTCTCAAGTGTCCTTTAGGATCCTTCACCTTAAGGTTTAAAAAAACATGAAAGCGTTCCGGCGAAACTGCGAATCAGTGGGCTTTGTCAGCACTGCAGCTATTGCTGCCTCTAACAGACACGCTCGAATTTTGGAAAATGAGTTACATTACCCTTCGTAATCATTTGTTGATATTTTTTTTTTACTTCATTTTTCTTTTCTTTTCTATTTCTTTTATTTCTTTTCTTTTCTTCTCTTCTTTATTTTCTAACAATTTTCTTGAAGAGGGAGTGCTCATAGGGTCTTGTTGGGGCTTCGTTTTCATTTCAATTTCTTGTATTAGTTCACATTCTCCCTATATTCTCTCACATTCTTCCTGTTCAAATTTCCATCGTTCATAAAATACTTTTGATTCATCCACTCGCGTTCAAATACATTTTTCTTTCATTCATTAAATTTATTTAATTAATTTCAGTTTTTTTAAGATTTAAGTTGCATATCTACCAATAGTTTACTATTATTATTCTAACATATAAACATAGATAATATAATAATAATGATGATACTAAACACACATTGTAAAGAAATATATAACTCTAAAAAAATGAATATAAAAAATATATAAATGTAAACGAAATAAAAAAAAAATGAAATCATTCAAAAATATATATTATACAATTCCGATATTTGTTTCTCCACGCTTTCACTTAGCTTTGGCAAATCGATCGCCATTTGTGTATTGGGACATCGAAATGGGTGTTCTGTCCGTTATGTTTGACGTGTTTTGTGTTCGGTCAATTTTATATTAGGAAAAAAAAAAACGATTCGCAGGTTTAAGTTAAACCAAAGGACTAATAACTTAAACTAAGAATCTGGTTTGTTCTGCCATCAACTGTGCGTATTTAGGGATGGTCACTGAGGCCACGTAACGGGAAACATAGAAGCTGTTATATTGGATATTCAAAGATGCGCGCATGCATGACTATATTGTAATTATTCTGCGAACTCATTGTTAACTGTCAACTCATCCATAAAACAGGCATTATCTGTCCTATATTCGTAAGAATATTATTTTAAAATCAAACTTCATTTTTGACTATAGGGATGCACACATAATTTATTCATTACTCTGGCCATTATAAAATAAATATATTTTATAAAAGTGTGATACATCTCACGGGTCGGAAAATATTCAAGGCGGGTTGGCAACAGCTATTAAAAGATTCGTTCAGAAGAAAACATTAAACAATTGTTTTTCACTTTAGCCTTACCAAACTACGAAATGTTAAATTTTCTGAAGTTAAATTTTTTATAAAGTTATTTTTTTTCAATTTTGCACTTTTACATTTATGAAAAATTTTGCAATTAAAAGAAAAGAAATTCTGGGCACTATAGGAATAAAAACTAAGCACTGATCACATTGAGGATTTTACTCAGTACAAACACACTTCAATAAATTAAATTGATACGCCAAATTTAAACAGCACATTAAAAGGAGATTAAAAAAAGTATTTGTTGATAAAAAAAAAAAGAAACAATTCAAGTATTTAACTTTATTTTTGCATTCCAATTATGCACCCAAATTGCAGCACGAGCAATTTAAATGTACTTAAGAAAAACTCTTTTAAGAATCCTCGAATTCTTCAGACAGTTTTACACATAGAAGCGAAATTGTAGCCATTTTGGATAATATGTCACTAAAAGAAATACTCTTTATGTCACTAAAAGAACAGAAAAAAGTCGAAAATGAGAAAATTTGATTAAAATTTTACTACGAAAAAAAATCGGAAAGGAGCGCAATTAATAATTCAGGAAGGAGCGCGTATTAAATACAGTATTTTTGCTTTGATTGAATGCAAAAATAAAATTGAAACAATTTCTGCATATAAAATATTGTCATTTCATAAAATGCAAAAGATGAAAAAAATTTCTAGCTAAAAAATCTTTTTTTTAATGTTCTGAGCAATTTTATAACGCAACAATTGATATAAGCAATTATCGAATACTAGTCTGTTATAAGTTACACTATCAAATACCAGTATGTTATAAGTTACAATATCAAATACCAGTCTGTTATAAGTTAGAATATCAAATAACAATCTGCAACAATCACCCCATTTAATGAGTTCTTGTCCATTCAATGCAAAGGTAAGCTACCTAAGCAACCCATCTTCAAAAAGTCCCTTGAATCAACACGACTCAACCAGGACGTTTATGAGCAGACGAGCCAATCTAATGGAGTCCCGTCTTCAGAGCAGAGAGGGTGTTGTCTCAACAAACTTCCGAGAGCGGCAGCCAGGGGCAAATTGACTGTAACCGTCCCTGACAGTGTTCCTTTCCATTAAGGAGAGTTAATTTATGTTGCCCTCTGGGCTCCCTTACTTTTAATCTTTTGTCCACAGAAAAGAAGATGGCCTGCCCCCCCTACTACTTCCGGTCATGTGACGATAATGGGGATTTGAAGAGGTGCTGTTTGTGTCCTCATGGCGAAGCAATGGCAGAGTGTGCAGAGAGATCTTCAGATGGAAGGCAACACTCGACTTCAAATGAATTTTTTTTTAGATTGTAGTGGAGGACACTGGATGTTAATGCAGTTTTTTCAAATATTAATTAATTCATTCAATTTAATTAATTCATTTTAATTTTTTTTTTTAGATTTAAGTTGCATATATCTACCAATAGATGGCACCCGATAAACTTTAAAAAATGAGTGAAAATTATTTATAAAGAAGGAAAATATTATAAAAATTATTCTACATGAAGAAAGGCAACACATAACGGCAGAAAACTCCAAGGTTAATTTCTCAGTTTAGAAGGAGGGGGGGGACAAGGTTTTCTTTTGTCGTTAAGTTGATACAGAAATACTGCTTGGGTTTCTGACTGAATTGCAAGCCTGCCACAAGCGAAGCTCGATTTCCTAAAATAGCTACATTTTTTAGTTCATTTAGTTTTAAAAAATTTTAGTTCAAAAAAGAATTTAGCTAAAGAATTTTAGTTTAAAAAATGTATTTTAAATAGATAATAAATCTCAAAATTGAAAATTTATACAAACACATAAGGTGGTATAACACTGTGTCAAAAAAGTAAGACCTATTTTCAATTTAAAATTCCCGGGACTTATAGAATTTCAATTTTTTTCCTTTTTTAGGTTGCTGGCACTGTCCTT
This sequence comes from Caerostris darwini, assembly GCA_021605075.1. Lineage (NCBI taxonomy): Eukaryota > Metazoa > Arthropoda > Arachnida > Araneae > Araneidae > Caerostris > Caerostris darwini. The sequence continues at coordinate 293,901 of BPLQ01014081.1, forward strand.
GACATCTGTGTGAAATTTCACGTCAAAATATTCGTGAGTGCTTGAGTTACGCTTGAGTCTGTGAGACGCTAAAACGGATTCATGAAGTGCCCTCTGGTCGACCCTCCATCCCAATCGACGCATCTCGGGTCCAAAAAATGAAAGATTGGGTGCTTGTAAACCGTCGATTTACAATTAGAGACCTTGCTGATGATGTTGGAATTTCAAAAAGATCGGTCCATTCCCTTTTGGGCCTCAAATCTCGATGGGTACCGATGGGCCAGCTCGCCCTGCGTTGATTCTTTGTGACTTTTTCGCAAAAAATGAAACCCATGTCGTTCCACAACAACCGTATTCACACCGTGCGGCTTCTGGCTATTCCCTGAACTCAAAAGACCACTCCGGGGACACCGTTTTAAGTCTATCAAAGAGATTCAACGTGAATCGCCTCTCGCTTTGAGGGCCACCCCTGCCGATGACTTCTTAGCCTGCATTGCGAATTGGAAAAAAAAGTTGGCATAAGGGCATTGTGTCCGGAGTGGATTACTTTGAAGGCGATAAAATAAATTCGGAAAAATATATAAAGAGTTTTTGGAAAAAAAAAATTGGCCTTACTTCTTAGACGCAGTAGTAGAATGTGAAATCTGTAAAAATTTATCAACCATCTAATTCTTAGTAAAATCAAATTGCATCAATCAATAAATGTACAGATTATATACCATAAAAGTTACCCGCAATCTACCACTTGAAGTAGATCTTATTACTGAACTATTTACACAACTTTTATTAAAGTTAAGAATGCAATTCAGCGAACTGAATTCTTAATTGTTGATCATCCTTTCCTGGCTCAAGTTCTATTTTTCGAATGAATAAAATGAGTCTGCATATTCAAAAACATATATTTCAGTGAATAAACGGACTTCAAACCATTCAATAACAGATCTTAAAACTTATATATACAAATTAGGAGAGCCTATTGAATCAAAATCTGATTTTTATTCTACTCGATGGTTGAAAAAAGATTCAAAATATCTGAATAAGAAAGATTCAATGCGCGTTTTTTGTTGAGAAGACATTCATCAAGGTTTAAACTGTCTGCATATTTCTCGGAGTTGAAGAGCAAAGAGGAATCGTTTGGCATTTGGAACAAGAAAGATGAGAGCTCGAGATGGAAGCATTTCAGAGAAAAGAACATATCATGAGCATCATCCTTCCTGTCCTCGGATCTTCGATTGTTGGGGAGGAGGGGGGGGTGCTGTTCATTTCGATGACATTTTCTTTCTGGAGGACTTTTTTTGTAGCGCATCTTCAAGTCTTATAAAAGAACACCCGGATAAGTCCCCAAGACAGCTTACTACTGTGCTAAAAAAATAAGCCAAAATTTTCCCAATCCTCAATGCATGCTAAAAGGTCAATCAGCATGGATGGCCTTCAAAGCACGCGCCGATTCACATTGAATCTTCAATCGACTCAAATCGGTGTCCCTGGAATGGTACTTAGAATTTATGGAGCAGCCAGAAGTCGCACAGTGTGAATACGGTGAGTGTGCTACGGTGGTTTTGCTACCTCCTCAGACTTACATGTAAGGAAATACTGAAAGACGGACGATGACATTTCCTTTCGGGAGGACTTTTTTTGTGGTGCACCTTATCAGAGAACACCCGGATAGTAAGTCTCACAAGACAGATTATCTATCTATACTAGACGGTTTACATAACTTGTCCTTGTCACATTTCTTGTTAAGAAAGGGATTCTTTTCTGTGTAGAAATCAATCATCATTCGATCAACATAGTGTTTTCTTCACTATGTTGGGGGCCTGATGTCCGAGTGGCTAATGCTCGATACCACAACTTGTCCTGGCAGTGCCCATGGATGTTTGTGAGGGGTTCGGAATCCATTTTAAACTGTGGGTCCCTGTCTGTTTAGCCTTCAAGGGCACAAAAGCTGCGTACTTTGCCACCGGTTGCAGTATCCTGGTATAAGGGGAAGAATCTAATTCGAGAATTGCAGGATGCATCGATCGAACAGTGTCATCAAATGGACATTATCGCAGATGGAGTCCGGCCGATTTCGGACAGAGGTCCCGGACTCCGATGGGGCACTTACAAATGTAATGCGTGTGTTGAATGCATCAAATAAGGCTTTCGAGATATGACGCTGCTGTTTAAATACTAATTAAGCGGAAGACGGCCTCCATCGGAAGATTACACTGCACGCCGACTCTGTGTGGAAGGTAATTAAATGCAGTAATTACGCAAGAGTTCTGATTAATTGGATTGAAGATCTCGTTTTGCTCTCGCCATTTTCAAGTTTAAATCGAGTTTTACCGCACAACTTGGGGAGACCGCTAATCAGTGACTAACCACTGCGAAGGAGATGGATTAAAAATGGCAGAAAACTTATCTGTGCCAACTAGCATATATATAAAATTTGTATATATGCTATATAAATAAACATAGCATATATATAATTTAAGCTAGCATATATACATAATTTGTATATATATGTATTTAATTTCTCTCTCTCTCTCTCTACATATATATAATTTGTATATATATAGATCGTTAGTATCTCAACAGCCCCATGGTGGGCCAAGGCCGTCTGCCTACTGGCAAATTTCGAGACAAGAGATGTTTTCTTTTTACAGTAGTTGTAAAAAAGTTGTCAGCATTACGCCCAACGCTCTACATCCATATTAGACCGGGACTTAGGGTTTAAAGTGGATTCCGAACCACTACAAACATCCAAGACACCGTCGGGACTCGTGCCTAAAACCTGTGGCACCGAGCGCCTGAGCACTCATCAGGCCCCATATGGATTTAATATAATTTTCTACACAATTTCCATTGAACCATTCTTTTTCTCAGTTGTAGTCCTCATTAAGGCAGCAATGAACTTAATTAGCAATAAGGATATTTCGTTCATCTTTCCAAATGACAAGCCATCCAACCTTACACGACAGGACGTTACTTTCTACTTTCATTTCAGCCTTTTTCTTGCTACCTCCTTAGATTTAACATATCGCACGTAAAAATGAGTTCAATATTTTTTTTTATGATAATTTTAAGTCGGCCACTTTACTCTCCCCCTATCCAACGACCCCATTTTATTTTAAATGGAGAGTAATTTATACTGGAGGGCGGGATTAATGAGAGGGGGACATTAAAAGGCCATTAATTTCGTCACTCCGAACATCACCTGTTGTTTTGGATGAGATCCGGCGCCATCGAACACTGGGAAAAATGCCCCGCCCCCATGTATGGGAATAAATTTTAATTGCTTGAATTTCCTGTCTGTAATTCGCAGCTTATTATACGTTAAAAAGCTCGAAACCTTTGGTGTGACGATTATAGGTCTTGATGGCAGTGCTAGATTACCAAATAGAGCATATTTTATGACCAAAATTAATAGTTTTTTGTTCCAATGCACCTGCCAAACACTTAAACAGTTGTCTTCCATGGCTTATGGCAAGCGCTGCACAGACGTTACTCACTTAGCACTACCTAGGTGGGGCGTGTAGCTTGAAGATGAGCTACGGACGAAGGTGCCCCACTACCCTCGAAACGCTCTTGTTAGAACGAAACCCACGGTTTAAAGTGGATTCCGAACCACAACAAGCATCCGTGGCACCGCGGGGACTCGAACACGACACCTGTGGGAGCCAAAGCGATAGCCGCTCAGCTAACAAGCTTCTTTCAAGTGATGGCTTAGTGAAGATAAATTCCACGTTATTCCTTTATTTTATCCAAACACGAGAATTTATACGTTAAAGAAACAAAGAATCATGTTGAGTTGTCTCTGTGTGAAACGCATACGTGTGACAACGCATTAATTATTACACATCATGTGAACTATTAAACGCGATATTACATAAGCGTTTTGGAATATTAAGTATACGATGTGAAGTCTGTAAAAATCCATCTAATTCTTAGTAAAATCAATTTATATCAATCAATAAGTGTACAGATTCCACTCCGTAAAAGTTACCCGTGATCGTCCACTTGAAGTAGATCTTTTTACTGAACTATTTACATAGTTTTTATTCAAGTTACTAAGAATGCAATTCAGCAAACTGAATTCTTCTTTGTTGATTGTTGAAAAAGACAGCTGGAAAACAAAATAATTTTGAAGATGGCAAACGGCCGGGCATAGGTTGAGAAGGAAACACTCATTTTTAATTCCTACCCAAAAAGCCATATTCTCCATACATTGCTCCTTCTGATAGCCACTGATTTCTTTCGCATGGAGTTTCAACACAGGCCTTAAATTTTTTGAAATAATCAATAATTGGCTTGATTCGTGAATAGCCTCAAAAGGCAAGTCGTTCTTATGAGAAGTCATTCGTCTTTTGCCAGTCAGAGGGTATAAAAGTAATATGCACCGATGAAAAATACTTAGATGGATGTAATAACTTATTTTTTATTGAAAGAAATATCGTTTTTGAAAAAAAAAGAACGAACCAAATTGAATACCTAATAAATGTAGCTATTACTCAAAATATGCTGTTAACATTTTTTATCAAATATATTTTTTTTCTAAAATCGTTTAAAAAAAAAAAAAAAAAAAAACTCACAATTTATTTTCTTTAAAATCGAAAAGCGTAAAGTCTTTTAAAATTCAACATCATTAATTATCAACTAATTTGTGTGATGTTTGCGGAATTTTTTATAGAAAATAAACAAGTTATTTTTTTTTTCTGTGTTGACGTTCAAAGAAATAATTTTTCAGATACTTTTACTGTAATTCTTTTTTCCTTTCTCGTAATACATTGTACAAGAAAATAATTTCCTTTCCTTCTTAGAAGCTTTCTTAAGAAAAAGAAAAAAATATCCGAACGATGTTACAAAACGTTTAATGACTACTATAATTTAATACTCCTATTTTTTCGATTTTTTTTCCCTTTTTTACTTTTACTTATTTAAACGTCTCGTAGTAAATTGAAATAACGTCGAAATGCAATTATCTATTTTAACTGTAACCGCCGTTGCCGTAATATATGAGAAGAGAATGATATTGATATTTTGAGACGCAAAAAAAAAAAAAAGGTTTTAAGGACAGAAAAAAAGATTGAGCAGCAGCAATTTATTTTTTATAGAATCCCAAATATAGAGTGGTATTTTTATTTTGTGTGTTTATGTTTTTAACCGAGTGATTAATTAGGCGCGCATCATTTCATTTTGTACTTTTTGGCTGTTTTCGATTAGAGTTTAAAAACGAGATCGCTAAAGTTGTCTTGTAATTATAACACTCAACCGAAATAATCTTCCGAAAATTTATACTCAGTTCATTAATTTTTATCAATCTTCTGCTAATGTAAATTAGTAGATGCACTAGTATTATGTTATGTAATTGTTTTCAATGATTTATCAGTTGTATGAAAAAAATCAAAGATTTTATTAAAGGTTTTGTTTTCAACACGGAAGTATGCATATTAATTATACTATGGTTTATGAAGCCACATAACTTATAGTACACAATTTACAGTCTTCGATTTCACCCCATTCTGGAACGGACAAAATAGTGGAATTGACACTACATGTTTTGCACACTTCGACATCAATATACTATTGTGGCCAAAAAGTAAAACCCATTTTTTTTTTTTTCAAAAACTGTTTATTTATTCTTCCGAATTTATTTCACAGCCTTCAAAGTAATCCCCTCCGGATACAATGCCAACGTTTTTTCCAATCATGCATGCTTGCTGAAAAGTCATCGGTGGGGATGGCCTTATAAAGCGAGTGCTTAATTAATTTTTGTGGACGTGACCTTCGTTGGTTGAGGTCGTGGCTCGACCTGAGGGCTCTTCTTCTTCAACACGTTCTCTGCCTTCTTTGAAGTGTCTATACCACTTGTAAACATTTCTTTCCGATATAGGAATGCTCACCGAATGCCTTCTGCGACATTCTATAAGGTTCCACAAACAAAATTGAACGCAAGTTCTTTGCTCAATTCATTCAGACATTTCAAGAATCGCCGGAATCATGCGTAATTGTAATCATGCGTAACTCAAGCACTGATGAATATTTTGACATCACATTTCACATCGATGCCAAGGACAGTGCCAGCAACCTAAAAAAGAAAAGAAAAATTGAAATTCCATAAGCCCCGGGAATTTTAAATTGAAAATGGATCTTACTTTTTTTACACAGTAGTATACTAACATTGTTCATAAACTACATATTTACAGTGGAGTAAAGAAGCAAAAATTGAATTACAATCATTAAAGTGCTTTGAAAGAATTGTCCATGTCTTTTTCCTAACCCTATTTGAAACGAGCCGTTTAATTGAAACCTTATTTCAATGAATGAGAGCCCACCAGGGCGCCGGATTTCAATGAATGCCGATACCACACCAGCAGAATCACAAAACGAGCCCCAACAAAAAAAAAAAAAGCTCATTTAATCTTTGAGCATTCAATGTTCCAGGTGCTAAAAATAGCCTCCTGAAAAATCCGAATCAAAACAGCTCTTCTTCCCTTTGTAATTAAAAGACCCAGAGAGACCCAATTTATGTGGGAGAAAATATAACACAAAGAAGCTCCCATTTTAATTACGTTATTTTAAGGTTTCGCATTTTTTTTTTTTATTGTTGCTTTTTTTTCTTGCAACAGATTGACTTTTTGTAAGTGCTATTTCTGGTATTCCTTGTTGATTTGAATAAACTCAAAAGCCAGCGGGTTTTTTTTTTTGTGTGTTGTGTTTAGAAAAATGCATCTATTCAATTGGAGAGTCATAGCAGAATTGAAACTTTTTTTATTCATTTAATTTTTAACAAGGTTTTTGATTTGGCTTTTTTTTTGTACTTATGACGTTGAATCTGTGCGCGGATGGAGACTTGCTCGGAGATTTTGAGATCATTTTTCATTCTTCTTTTTATTTAATTAATATAAATTTTTTATGGTCTTTTAGATCTTACATTCAAGTTCTTACAAATCTCACTTTGGCTCCACAAAAATATCTTATCTCATAAAATCATTGTCGTAAATAAAAAAATATCTGACGTACCTAAAAGAAACTTTTAATTAATTTTTATTACAAAAATTGAAAATTCAACTTCAAATAAAATGCTTATTGGTAATTTATTCTATCAGAAGGAAGAAGTCTAAACATTTCCTACACTTTGATATTTTGGCTATATACACATGTTTGTCAAAACTGTAATTCATATCAGAATACTACTGTGTCCAAAAGGTGAGACCCATTTTCAATTTAAAATTCCCTGGGATTATGGAATTTCAATTTTTTTTCTTTTTTAGGTGGCTGAAACTGTCCTTGACATCTGTGTGAAGTTGCACGTCAAAGTAATCATCACTGTTTGATTTACGCTTGGCTCTGTGAGATGATAAAACTGCTGGCGTTTTTTGAAATGTCTGAATTTGGTGAAATGTCCGTAAAAGTTTGGTGCTTGCAAACCGTCGATTTACAATTAGAGACCTTGCTGAGGATGTTGGAATTTCAAAAGGATCTGTCCATTCCATTTTGGGTTCAAACGCGGGGACATCGTTTCGAGTCCATCGAAGAGATTCAACGTGAATCGGCGCGCGCTTTGAAGGCCATCACTGCCGATGACTCTTCAGTATGCATTGATGATTGGAAAAAACGTTGGCATAAGTGCATTGTGTCCGGAGGGGATGACTTTGAAGGCGACGAAATAAATTTGGAAGAATAAATAAAGAGCTTTTGAAAAAAAAATATTTGGTCTGACCTTTTGGGCACAGTAACTAGTAATAGAAGGAGGGCTTCGTATAACCTAATATAGTAGCATTGTCCATAGGAGAAAAGAAACAAAAAACAATTACAATCATTAGTTGTTGCTAGCTCTATTGTTGCTTTGAAAATACTGTTCTCATCTTTTCCCTAACCCTATTTGAAACCACCCGTTTAATTCAAACCTTATTTCATTGAGTGAGTGCCCAACCGGGGCGCAGGATTTCTACGAATGCCACTTCCCCTGCCAGGGCGTTACAAAACGAGCCCGAACAAAAAGAAAAGCTCATTATTCTTTGAGCTTTTAATGTTCCGGATGGCAAAAATAGCCTTCTGAAAATCCGAATCAAAACAGGTCCTTCCTCCTTTGTAATTAAAAGACAAAGAGAGAGAGAGACAAAGACCCAATGTATGTGGGAGAAAACATAAATAAAGAAGCTCCCATTTTAATTTCGTTATTTTAAAGTTTAGCAATTTTCTTTCTTTTCTCTGAGCGCTATTGTCGCTTTTTTTCTTGCAACAGAAGGAAGTTTTTTTAAGTGCTATTTCTGGTATTCTGTGTTTATTTGAATGGACTCAAAAGTTAGCGGGGTTTTATTATTTTTTTTTAGTTGTTGTTGTGTTTAGAAAAATGCGTCTATTCAATTGAAGAGTCATTACAAAATTGAAACGTTTTTTTTTTTTTTTATTCACTTTATTTATTTTATTTATTTATTTTTAATTTAAAAAGAATGAATTGAATTTTTAATGAAATTTTACTTTTGACGTTCAATTCGTGCGTATATATTCTGTGCATTTTTCATTTCCTTTTTATTTTTTTAATTAATTTAATTTTGATGCAAATAAAAAAAAATAATCTGACTAACCTAAAATAAACTGTTAATTAATTTTTATTACAAAAATTGAAAATTTAACTTTAAATAAAATGCATGCTGATAATTGATATTATAAGAAGAAAATGGTCTAAACATTTCCTACACTATGATATTTTTGCTGTACACACATGTGTGTCGTAACTCTAATTCACGTGAGTATGGTTTTTTTCCCCCAAATGTTTATATTAAAGTCAATGGCAACAGGAACTTCAGCTACAGGGCTTTATCAAAATAGTGGAAACACCATAGATTTATAAAGAATTCTTTATTAGTATGGTGTAGGACAGCATTTGGCATATAATATAGTTCGGATTCGGCTGGGAATCGAATCATAAAGTGCTGAATAATGTTTAGAGAAATATTGTATCCATTCTTTATGGAGATGGTGTGAAAGTTCTGGGAGATATGCCGGTGGAGGATGTCGATTCCGTATTGAAAGTTCTAAAATAGGCCATAATAGTTCAATGATATTGTGGTCTGGTGACTGTGTGGGCAAAGGTAGATGTTTAACTTCATTCTCGCGTTCTTCAAACCGTGATTGGACAAGCCCCGTTGCATGGATGGGTGTATTATCATCCTGGAAAATTCCATCTCCTGCAGGAAACAAAACTTCGTAAACCCCGGATATGACGTCATACACTTTCGATCACATTTTTCTCGAAAACTATGGGTCGTAGAGGTACAGTTCTTTGGGCAATTTTTATGTATTCTAAACAACGAATCTGGTTGTGCATAGTTTATCTGGTCTTGATGGGATACCCTGTATATTTACATTGGTGAAAAAAAAAAAAAATTAATTGCAATCATTAAAGTGCTTTGAAAATACTGTTCTCATCTTTTTCTAACCTTATTTGAAACGAGCCATTTAATTGAAACCTTATTTCATTGAGCGAGAACCCAACGGGGCGCCGGATTTCAACGAATGCCACTTCCACTGCAAGGGCGTCACAAAACTAACCCGAGCAAAACGAAAAGCTCATTTATTTTTGAGCATTCAATGTTCCAGGCGGTGAAAATAGCCTTGTGAAAATCCGAATCAAAACAGGTCCGTCCTCCCTTTGTAATTAAAAGACCGAAAGAGATCCAATTTATGTGGGAGAAAAAAATAAATAAATAAAGCAGCTGCCATTTTAATTACGTTATTTTAAAGCTTCGCAATTTTCTTCTTTTTTCTCAGCGCTATTGTTGCTTTTTTTCTTGCAAACAGATGGAATTTTTTTCAAGTGCTATTTCTGGTGTTCTTTGTTGATTTGAATAGACTCAAAAGTCAGCGGGGTTTTTTTTTAGTGTTGTGTTTAAGAAAAATGCGTCTATTCAATTGAAGAGTCATTGCAAAATTGAAATGTTTTTTTTATTTTACTTAATTTTAAAAAAGGTTTTAGTTTGGTTTTTTGCTTCTGATGTTGGGAATTTTAAGATAATTTTTCAGTTTTTTTTTTACTTAATTAAGAGCGTTTTAAATTTTTTTTTGATCTTGCATTCAGTTCTTACAATTCTCATGTGTGGCTCCACAGAAACATCTTATCCCATAAAATCATTGTTGCAAATGAAAAAAATATCATCTGACTATGAACGGAAAAGAAATTGTAGATTTATTTTTATGACAAAAATTGAAAATTTAATTTCAAATAAAATGCTTATTAATAATTTATTTTATAAGAAGGAAATAGTCTAAGCATTTCCTACACTTTGTTATTTTTTTATTATGCACACATGTCGAAACTGTAATTCACATCAGTATACAACTGTATCCAAAAGGTAAGAGGCATTTTCAATTTAAAATCTCCGGGGATTATGGAATTTCAATTTTTTTTAGGTTGCTGGCACTATCCTTGTCATCTAAGTGAAATTTGATATTCATGAGTGTTTGAGTTACGCTTGGTTTTGTGAGACGCTAAAACTAATTCCGGCAATTTTTGAAATGTCCGAATTTGGTGAAATGTCCGAAAAGATTTGGTGCTTGCAAACCATAGATTTACAATTAAAGACCTTTCTGATGATTTTGGAATTTCAAAAGGATCGGTGCATTCCATTTTGGGCCTCAAACGCGGGGACATCGTTTTGAGTCGATAGAACAGATTCAACTTGAATCGGCCATCTCGGCCAACGACTCTTTATCATGCATTGATAATTGGAAAGAACCTTGGCTTGTGTGCATTGTGTCTGGAGGGGAGGACTTTGAAGGCGATGAAATAAATGTGGAAGAATAAATAAAGAGTTTTTTATAAAAAAAATAGTCTTACTTTTTGGGCACAGCAGTACACTGGAGATCTGTTTCTGAGTATTTTGCAAAGTCTCTCTGTCCCTGGAAATAACAGAAGGAGGATTTCATAGAACCTAATATATTACATATTTGCATACTTAACCATAAACTACATACTTACATTGGCGAAAAGAAATAAAAAATTAATTGTAATCATTAAAGTGCTTTGAAAAAACTGTTCTCATCTTTTTTCTAGCCCTATTTGAAACCGCCCCTTTAATTGAAACCTTATTTCAATTGAGTGCGCCCACCGGGTCTCCGGATTTCAATGAATGCCGATTCCACAAGTGGCGTCGTAAAACGAGCCCCAACAAAAAAAGAAAAGCTCATTTATTCTTTGAACATTCAATGATCCAGGTGCTAAATTTAGCCTCCTGAAAAATCCGAATCAAAACAGCTCTTCTTCCCTTTGTAATTAAAAGACCCAGAGAGACCCAATTTATGTGGGAGAAAAAAAAAACATAAAGAAACTCCCGTTTTAATTACGTTTTTTTAAAGTTTCGCCATTTTCTTTCTTCTTCTCAGCGCTATTGTGGCTCTATTTTCTTGCAATAGAATGAAATTTTTCAAGTGCTATTTCTGGTATTCTGTGTCGATTTGAATGGACTCAAAAGTCAGCGGGGTTTTTTTTTTTGTTGTTGTTGCCGTGTTGAAAAATGCGTCTATTCAATTGAAGAGTCATTACAAAATTGAAACTTTTTTAAAAATTTATTTCATTTTAAAAAAGGTTTTTTTTTTTTTTTTTTTTTTTTTTTTTTTTTTTTTACATCTGTGCGTGGACGGGAATTTTAAGACCATTTTTCGTTTTTTTTTTTTTTTTTTTTTTAATTAATAGAATGTTTTGTATTTTTTAGATCTTCCATTCCGTTCTTCTTGCAATTCTCATTTGTGCTGTACCGAGGCCGAACAAAATAATTTTATCTCATAAAATCATTGCTGGAAATAAAAAAAAAATTATCTGACGTACCTAAAAGAAACTGGTAATTAATTTGTATTATAAAAATTGAAAATTTAACTTCAAATAAAATGCTTATTGATAATTTATTTTATAAGAAGGAAGTCTAAACATTTCTTACACTTTGATATTTTTGTTATATACACATGTTTGTTGGAACTGTAAATCACATCAGTATATTTTTTTTCTCCCAAATGCTTATATTAAAGTCAATGGCAACAGGAACTTCCGATAAATACTGCATCCATAGTTGAAGCTGCTGGAGTGTTTGTTTCAACTTATACCTGCGAATGGTTTATTTCTAAAATGAAATGGACCCAACACAAAACACAAACATAACGGACTCAACACTCATTACGATGTGCAAATACCCAAATGGTGATCGATTTGCAAAAGGCTATGTGAAAGAGTGGAGAAACATATGTCGAACTAGCGAAATAAATATTTTTGAATGATTTCATTTTTTTATTTCATTTATATTTTTAATACGTTTTTTATATTTCATTTTAAGTGTTATGTATTTCTTTACAGTGCGCGTTTAATATCCTAATTATTATATTACCTCTGTTTATATGTAAGAATAATAATAAGCACGATAATAAGATATGAATATCCACAGAGATAACATTTGAAGGGTTTGCACGTTCTTTTTCCCCTCCTGGAATCCAAAGAAAGGGCTTTCCGACGTGATGTTTTGACGCACCGACATTGAGTACCTTTATTTGATAAGCCAACTTCCTCACTCCTACTCATGTTCAGTAAAGCTGCACGGCTCTTGGCCAAGGACAACGCGCGCAGCCAACGGACAAGAGGTCTGTGATTAGAATCCTCTGGGAGTCATTACTTTTTGAAACGAGGAGACTAGATAGCGATTGTAACATTGTGTGTAAAAGCGCCTCGCATCGAGAGGGAGACTGCCTGGTGGGAATTTTCGTCCACCAAGTATCTTCATCAAGTATCTTCAGTTCAAATTTGAACTCTTTGTGACGACTGTTTCTTTTTGTGTACAGCATTTTGAAAGTGGGACTTTAATTATAATCACACTTGTATATAAGTAGCCTTTACAATATTTCAAAATATATCCGCTTTTGTTTTGCCTGTAAAAAGCTCTTATAAAATACATACGCACGTCTATTAAAATAAATTGTTTAAACACATTTCACTGCAAGTGATAATGTCTCTAAGATAAACAAGTAATATAAAAAATATTTTTTAAGTCAATTCCTACTTTTTTTCACTCTATTGCAGAAAAGTCGTTTACAAATAAAGTTGAAATTTTTCTCTCACATTTAGCACCATCTATTATTAGATACATGCATGATACTTAAATCTAAGAAAAACTAAAATTAATCAATGAATTAATATTTGAAAAAACTGCATTAACATCCAGTGTCATCCACTACAAGTTAAAAAAAAATGTATTTGAACTGGAGTGGATGAATAAAAAGTGTTTTATGAACGATTGAAAATTTGAACAAGATATATACAGCGAGTGTGTGAACTAATAGAAGGAATTGAAAAAGAAGAAAAAATGTCTGATCCACATCGGCTTAAAAATTCTAAACTAATTTCCGCATTATCCTGAAAACACGATGCCGAAGTGAAAGATATTTCGCTCGTTTTTCGTCCAGCGATTCACGACTATTTATATTCCCTGCTCGTCTCGTGTGCTGCCACCGGCATGGCGCAAACTTTCAGTCATTTTTTCGTTGTTTTTAAAGAATTCGAAATTTGTTGAGAGGATTTTCTTGCGAGCAGCTGCCTTGTTCTGAATGTAAATTCCATACGATGGCCGCAAGAAATTTGGAAAGCCATTTGCATAATGTTCAGATTATCAGCGCCGTTTCGTGGCCACTTCAACATCAATTTCAGCTGTAGGAAAATTCTGTTCTAGTAAAAGATGAGCCCAGAGTATCGTGTAACGCGGTAAAGATGGTTAAAAATAAAATATTCTTCTTTATCTTTTGTCGTAAGAGGAGCAGAATCTCAATTATGATTAACGTCGGATATTCTAAACTTGTTAAGATTAAATTCCACCATCCGCATAGTCAAGATATAAGTTCTGATGAGGAGGATAGAGGGTGGGAGACTTCGTCTGCAGTGGTACTCGAAACTCGTAGTGGGTGGAATTAAAGTAAAGGTGAGTTGCCATTTTATTTTAATAAATGTGATTCAGAATGATACCAGGGGTGGCCAACCCAAATGATCCTGCGGGCCACTTTGGAAATGCATCCTAACTCCGCAGGCCGCATCTAAAATTATATATCCCCCTAATAGATTTAGACTCACTAGAGACATTTTTTGGAGTGAAAAATGGAAACACATTGAATTATTATTTTTTCGTTTACTATCATTTTTAAATGTGAACATAGATGATATAATAATAGATGATACTAAATGCATATTGTAAAGAAATAGATATCACTAAAAATGTAATGTAAAAAATATAAAAATATAAATGAAATAAAAACACATCAAATCATTAAACAATATTTATTTGACGAGTGCGATATGTGTTTCTCCACACTTTCACTTAGCTTTTGCAAATCGATCTCCATTTGGGTATTGCCACATCTTAATGGGTGTTGTATCTGTTAGATTTGAGAGAGTTTTGTATTTGGTCAATTTAATTTTTGAAAAAAAAAACGATTCGCAGGTGTAAGTTGAACCAAAAGTACTAAAAACTTGAACTAAGAGTCTGACTTGCTCTGCTATCAACAATCAACTGTGCGCATCGAGGGATGGACACTAAAGTCACTTATATTCTGCAAACTCATAGCTGTAAAGCCATTAATAAAACAGGCACTATCTGTCCTATATTTGCAAGACTATCATTTTGAAATCAAATTTACTACTCTCGCCATTATAAAATAAATATATTTTGCAAAATGTGATAAATCTCAGGGACCGAAAAATATTCGCGGCGTATATTCATATGGCGAATAGGACAGGCAGTGGCTGTTTTATTGATGAGTTTACTTTTATGAGTTCGCAGAACAATTAAATTACATTCAACGAACTCTATAAATCACAGGCAAATATCGCACTAGTAAAATAAATATTTTTTACTGATTTCATTTATATTTATATATTTTTTTATATTTCATTTTGAGTGTTCTATATTGCTTTACAGTGTGCGTTTAGTATCCTTATGATTTCATTATTTATGTTAACATGTAAGAATTATAGTAAACACGAAAATAATAACTTATTATGTTTCACTTTTTTTACTCCAAATATATGTCTGGAGGGGGTCTCAATCTAGTAAGGGGATGTATAATTTTATGTGCTGCCCGCGGAATTAGGACGCATTTCCAAAGGTTACTTTTGAAAAAATGCTTGATGGTTTGGGTTGCTTTTGAAATCTTTTTCACATAAATTTGTTTGGAATTCGCAGGAAACTTAAATAATAGTTAAAATTAATTTGAATCCAAAATCAGAGTGCGATTTAATTGGATTACATGAAACTTTATGATTCCATGCTTGTTTAATACACGCGAGTTAAAATTGTTCTGTTTTTTTTTAATGACTTGATGCACTTTCTTCATGATTTTGTATTATTTATTAAATATTACTATGCATCTCAAGTTTTATTTATTTTCGTTTCTTAATGTCTTGTTTTTATTTGCGGGTTTTTCTTTTTTTTTTTTTTTAATTTTCTGTCTGATATGAGTTTTTCGTGCGTTAGTATTTAATAATAGCTGAAATAATATGTACTTAATTGAATTTTGAGGTTTTACAGATTTGGTAACTAAACAAGATAGAAAGGAAGAAAATTTCTAAAATTATTATTATAAAGCACATAAAATAATCAAATTATAGAAATCCCTATAGTAATGAAAATAATTTCCACAAATAAGCTTTAGTAAATTCTTTAGGGAAAATTTGTCTTATTTTTTCGATATAAAATAAGTGATTATCTTTTTTATTTATTTTCCATCAGTATCAATAAAGTAAGATAATAGAAAAATTATTAATAAATAATATATCTAACAGAGGGATATATAATTTTATATGTGTTTGTAAGAATAATAGTAAACACAAAAATAATAACTCATAACGTTTCAGTTTTTCACTCCAAAAAAATCTCTCTAATGGGTGTAAATGTAATAGGAGGATATATAATTTAAAGTAACACATAAATACTCAGATTAAATGAGATTCATTTCCTAAAGCTTCTAACTCATGGAGTTTTAGATCATCAAAATGAAACAGGATTATTCTTGATACAAAATTCTTCATTTTCGACTGTGACACGGTTTATCAAACAAAGGACGAGCTCACGTGCTTTTCGCTTTAAAAAAATTAAAGAATAATAATTCTTCAAAACAGAAATAAAAAGAAAAATCGTGTTCATTCTTTACAACGCTGGAAAGGCCAGGAGGATTTATTTAAACCGAAACGTTCTCAATTTTTTTTCCCGCCAAAAACCGCGTTCTATTTCCTTGTAAATGCTCATCATCCTAACCATAAAAGAAGGTTTTTGTTATATAAAACCCACACAAAAGACAGTACATCGATTATTGTGACAAGCTCTTGAAAGACCTCGGATCGGCACGAGCAATGGGACAATAGTCAAAAACTCTTTTTTTAGACCTTTTCTCGTTCGCAGACCTTGTTAGCTAATTCTTATTCTCGATAATTGTTCTTTTTTTGTTACGATATTTTATGATTGAATATTCTTCCGTCTGTTGCATTTACGAAACATTAATTTCTACTTCGGTAAGAGGCTTTCATAAGTTTTGAATATTGATTTTCTATATCTTATGTGACAATTTGTGATAATAAATTAATCCCTAATAATAGTGTGATAAACAATCCATATTAATATTAAATCTGGTGCTCGGTACCACAGGTTTCGGGTTCGACTCCCGTCATGAATGTTTGTAGTGGTTCGGAATCCACTTTAAGCTGTAAGTTCCGGTCTTGTATGACTGTTGGGCGTAGAGTTGGCAAACCTACCTCGTAAAAAAAGAAAGAAATTGTAGGTCCCGGTCTAGTATGATCGTAGAGCGTTGCGGGGGCATTGTTATTCCGCATCCATAGCTTATCTTCAAGCTACACAGGCCCCTTTGTAGTGCCAAGTAAGTAACATCAGCGCAGCGCTTGCCTTAAGGCATCTGAGACAAATGTCTAAGCGTTTGCCAATTGAATTAGAAAGAAAGAAAGAAAAAAAAAAAAAAAATCCATATTAATATTAAATCTGGCAACTGGCGTACCGATTACGGAGTACCCATGTGTTTATCCCCCTCGTCTTAATTCATAGATAGTATGTTTACAATTATAATTGGCTGCGTAAGGTAACTATAAAAATGCAAATAAAGTTTAAAATAAATTAAATAAATGGTACTCTAACATATAAATAAAAGTAAAAATAAATACTAAATATCACTAAAAATAAATAAAAGTAGAATGCAAAATAAAAATGAACATTTAAGTTTAAATTCGATACAATGAGGGACCCGTTGTCGATGCCACAAAAACTGTTGAAGATATAAATAGGGTGAATAAAGGGTAAAATAATAAACCCATAAAATATATTGAGAGTGGTGCAGACTTAGTCATTCTCCTCAAACATGCATGGCAGCGCCAGGATTAGAACCCAAAACCTGTGGTACCGAGTTCCAGAGCTCTAGCCACTCGGCCATCGGGATCCGTTTCCAAATGTTAAAGTTGTGGTTAAAAACAAACAAAAAATTAGATTTTTTTCTCGAAAATTGCAATTTGAATAGGGATCGCTTACCTCAATCATTCCACCCTCAAACATTACCACATAATTCCCGTCTGCATTTAATTCCGCCATAACAGATCGGGACCTGCAGCTTAACGTGGATTCCGAACCACTCACTAAGCATCCATGCCCCAGCCAGGACTCGAACCTCATTCACACTATGGAAGCAAACTCAAAACATTTTTCGAATGCTAAGGAGCTGATTAAAAAAAATTAGAATTTATTTACAAAAATCGTGATTTGAAGTCTGTAACCTTAATCAAAATTCTGCATTTAATGCCAAATTCTGCATTTAACTCCGCTATGTTTTAAATATCCCTTCCACCGTGGATGCTTGCAGAGTGCAGATCCCCCATTAGCCCTCTAACAACAGAAATGCGAGTTTTCATTACTAAGAGTGAATTACTAAGAGTGATTACTAAGATGCGGGAACATTTCCTCCTGAAACTTCTGTCGGCATTCGTTGGCGGAACGCAGAACAACGTCTAACTGCAACAGTAGTGTGCGAGTTGGAAAACGTGCCGTGGGGTTGTGGGGGAGGGGGGAGGCCAAGTAGTTAATTTTATTTCGCAGTCTCCCTTAACAACCCGAGGTAATTAAGGGTCACTCTTTAAGGAGAGAGAGAACAAGGCATGTCTGAAATGTATTCTTGAAGTCCGGACGGACGTCAGGGAACTAGAGGGGTTCTGGACTTGAATAATGGGTTCTGAGTTGTGCTCAACGTTCAAAATATTCCCAAGAAGGCTTTTCAGTGTTTACACGCAGGGGGAAATCTCAATCCCTCCTTTTAACTTCTGATGGTTAGAATTCTAAAATATTCTCCAAAAATACAGACAGAAATTTTCCTGGAGGGTCTTACATTGGAGAGATATAATATTTTTATCATGTGATGTAATGCTGAAACATCAGAATCTGCAATAGAACAATTTCTTTTGTTCTATTGCAGCTGGCAAACACTTACACAATTGTCTTGGATACTTTAAGATAAGCGCTGCACTGACGTTACTCACTTAGCACTACCCAGGAAGTGCGTGTAACTTGAAGGTAGTTTACGGACACAGGTAGTAACACTACCTCTGCAAAACGGTACGATTCTGTGAGACTCGAACTTACGGTTTAAAGTGGATTACAACCCACTACAAACATCCATGGCACCGGGGGGACTCGATCCCTAAACTCAAAAAAGGTTTTTGAATGCTATATATGTGATTAAAAAAATTAGAATTTTTCCCGGAAATCGTGATTTGAATGGGTGTCGGCTACCTTAATTAGTCCACAATAATTCCGCCATGTTTTAAATGTCCCTTCGCCATTAAATCAAATCCCCATCAACCCTTTAAACAACAGAATGCGAGTTTTCATTACTAAGAGTCAGGCGGGAACATTTCGTCCTCAAACTTTTGTCGGCATTCGTTGCCGGAACGCAAAGCAGCGTCTAACTGCAACCGAGGCGTGCGAGTTGTAAAGCGTGCGGTGGGGCAAAAATGTGTTCCGAAATCCGTCCGAAATGTGTTCTTGAAATCTGGCCGGATTTCAGGGAACTGAAGGGCTCTGGACTTGAATAATGAGTTCTGAGTTGTTGTGCTCAACGTTCAAAATATTCCCAAGAAGGGCTTTTCAGTGTTTACACGCAGGGGGGGGGGAATCTCAACCCCTCCTTTTAACTTCTGATGTTTAGTATGATTCTGAAATATTCTTCTCCAAAATTACAGATAGCAGTTTCTCTTGATGGTCTTGCATCGGAGAGACATAATATTTGTACCGTGTGATGAAATGTTTGCCTATAAACATTTAAAAAAAAAAACATTACTACATATAATTTCCTCATGAGAAAGAGAGACATGCTTATAAGAATAAGTTATGTTCGCAAAACTTTTACATGCAACCGTAGATCCGGTTTAACATGACTGTGGAGCGTTTGGCGTAGTGCTGACAACCCTACTCTTTAAAAAGAATCATCTCTGTCTCAAAATCTATCAGTAGGCAGACGGCCTTGGCCCACCATGGGGGTGTTGCGGCGATGATGATGAAACATGTTACGAAGCGATTCTGAAAATTGCGAAAAATGTTTTAAATACTATGTTTCACGTCATACATTTATTTAACTATGTACTTACTAATGATTAACACACAAAAAAAAATGCTATTTTGCTTATAATTCTGGTGATAATTTAGTATCAACTACGATAACTATTACAAAAAGTTCATCTGAATGAATATTTTTCTTTTTTTAATCATTTTGGCGAAAAAATATAACACGAGAAAAATTATGAATTGAATATAGACGCTATTATTTAGAAGTATTAGAATCACATTTATTTACACTTCAAAAAATAACTTTCATTTGAAATCCTTTGAATCATCCTTTCTTTTGAAAAACGTTGCATTATAGTATACCTTTGTTTCGCGCGGACAACATAGTCAACAGTAATGATTCCTGTTAAAAGTCGCCAAGTTATCAATGCGTACATTAAACTGCAAAATGCACCCATGAGGTGTATGAGCATAAGGATTATGCTTGCCCCAAACTCTATTTTTCACTTCTCTCTATGGGCTTAATCGTAACTGATTTAAAAGCGCCTACTGTATAAGAGCGCTTATTTTTTTTCAGATGTTATATCTACTACCGTGTCCAAAAATTAAGACCAATTTTCAACATAAAATTCCCGGGGATTATGGAATTTCAATTTTTTTTCTTCTTTTTTTATGTTGCTGGCTGGATTAACTGCCACAGTTAAATTACAAAGAGTGCAGATTTTGAATCATAGATTTCTGAACTATATTTCACTATACGTTATTTTGAATTTAAATTTGTTACAGCAGTACATTATTTCCAATGTAGTCACAAAGGAAATTACTCAAAAGACCCAATGTGCAAATACACAAATTTACCATAACGAATATTACCAATACTAACTATCATGATTAAAGCAAGAGTAGTACTTTTTAAGTACATCTTTATTGAAATCTGAGAAAATTAAAGATTATTAGAGGGATTTTAAGGATTATTACTGAGAGTTATTAAAGATTTAATTTAAGCTTTTTAAAAACATTTGTATTTCTATTGTTCAAAGCTACAATGGATCCTATACAATGGCAGGCAACCCTCGCACCTCTGTAAAGGAACAATATCCACTCTATGACGCCATTCCGCATTATAACTGTAATAATACGCGCAGTTAATCTATAGCAGATATGTGTTACATGTCGGTACACGCACATATGTAATCTGAACCGCGTATTATTATCAGAGGCGCGATGGGGTTAATTTATAGCTGCAATTAAATTAGTGCTGCTATGAGAGCGTTCTGACCCATTCTCTGTCGGGTAATGAGCTTGCTCATTAGGGGGAGACAGCGGTGCACATTTCGAGTCCTGGGATCGGGTTCGAGTGCAGCACTTTTCTGACGTCAGCACTTTCGGGTTTTGTTCGGGTTTCGGCACACTGGGTTCAATAATCCCAGAAAAGTTTGGGTTTAATTGGTGCTGGGAACTACCATCGCAACGCCCCATGCAAAGTACACTGCTATAGTTCTGAAAGGTGAGAAGGTAAGAATTTAGTTGAAAGACGCAACTCGTCAAGGGTTCCATACAGGAATACTTTGTATACAAAACAAATTTTGAAAGAAATCACCCTGATTCGCTCTGAAAAGTCAGTCTCTTTTTCTGCTACCAAGTTTAGGACGTTACCAAAAGGAAGAATCAAGTCTGTGGGGCACTAATGGACGAGTGGCTAGTGCTCGGTATCATAGGGTTTCGGGTTCCAGTTTCGATGGTGTCATGGTTGTTTGTAGTGGTTCGGAATCCAGGGTCCCGTACACTTCTAACCGTAGTTAGAAGTCAGATTCTAACTGTAGGTCCCGTCTGACAGGATCGTAGAGCGTTGCGGGGTTAGTGTTACAACGCGTCCGTAGCTTATCTTCAAGCTACGCTCACCTCGCGCAATTTTTCTATGAAAGATTTGATTGCGTCATTTGTTTTATATGAAACACTATGGAATACTTAAAAATGTTTCAATTTTTCATAAGATAGTTCACACAAATGATTTTTTTTTTATTTTCTAAAAATAAGTAGTCATTTTATAAATATTTGTGAATAAATCCCGAAGTTTGGATTGCTGTCTGTATAATTATCTTTTTATCTTTAAAATCTTGAATCCTTTAAAATCAATGTAATTATGTGTTAGAGAGGGTTTTTTTTGGGGGAGGGGAAGAAAGGAATTTGAAACATTGAAAATGAAACAGTTTTTGGTAACGTAGAGAGAATTTATGTTATATGTCAGACGAAAACTTAATTATCTGATTCATTTTGTATTAAAAAATACAATGTTTGTATCTGTCATTACATTTCAATATAATTATTGCATGTGATTATTTTCGCCATTCTCTCAGAGCGAGTTTGTGTCTTTCTCCACAGCAATAAAACGCAAGCGATCATAATAATCTTATCGCTGATTGTATGAGACATAAAAACCATTTTTCATAATACTCGTGTCTCGTTCATTTTCTTCGTTCTTGCTCTTCATTGTCTAGACAGAAGAAGGAAATAGAAAGAAAGAAAATTAAAGAAATAAAAAGTTAATCAGAAAGTGTCTTCTGACATGGATTGCAGACACTGAGCTTAAGCGAACGTGAAAGAGAGATTATTATTGATGCTCATTCGAGCGCAACAGAGAAATGTCACGTTTGCTTGAGACAAAAAACAATCGTTCCTTTGAAACAAGCTTCCTTCCTGGAGGATTGGCAGACCGGAATTTTTAGACTGGTGTTGTTGTTCCAATGCAGCTGGCAATACAGACAGTTAATCCTTATGCCATAAGCAAGGGCTGCACTGCTGTTACTCACTTAGCACTACCCAAGAGGCGAGTGTAACTTGAAGATAAGCTACGACATGACACGTAGAAGATAGAAGATAAGACCTCGCAACGCTCTACGATCCTATGAGACCTGGACCTACGGTTTAAAGTGGATTCCGAACCACTACAAACATCCATGGCACCGCCGGGACTCGATTTGCAGACACTGGGCTTAAGTGAAAGCGAAGGAGAGATTATTACTAATGCTCGTTCGACAGAACACAGAGAAATGCCACGTTTGCTCGAGACAATAAACAACCCCATCCCTTGAAACAGGTTCCCTTCCACTCGATGATTGGTAGACAGGAATTTTAAGAACTGATGTAAAATGACTGAAAATGGAGTCTATTTATTTTTTTTAGTTGCAATTATAATTAAAAATTTGTTTTCTGAAGTGTTTTCTGTCGAAATACACAGTCGAGTCACATTAATGTGACCACCTGTCAAAAGCCAGAATATACACTCTTGCATATTCTGGTTTTAAGTGGAGTGTGGTATTTAAGTGGTATACTCTATGAACAACCCACTGCAATGTGCTGCCGCCTGCCTTTTGTGAATGGTTATTTCACGTTGACGTCGAAAGTAGGTGGTGGTCACATTAATGTGACTGGACTGTGTATATTTATATGCATTAAATATGTATTATTATTTT
This sequence comes from Caerostris darwini, assembly GCA_021605075.1. Taxonomy (NCBI): domain Eukaryota; kingdom Metazoa; phylum Arthropoda; class Arachnida; order Araneae; family Araneidae; genus Caerostris; species Caerostris darwini. The sequence goes on from BPLQ01014081.1 coordinate 316,918, forward strand.
ATAAGCCTCACAAATCACTACTCCTCACCCTCGAAGCCACACCAGTCGTCTAAAGTTCTCTCATCGTGCAAAGCATCATGCATCCTCTGCACTATTTAAAGTTTTTTTTGTTCCAATGCAGCTGGCAAACACTTAGACATTTGTCTTGGTTGCCATAAGGCAAGCGCTGCACCGACGTTACTCACTTAGCACTACCCAGGAGGTGCGTGTGGCTTGAAGATAGGCTACGAACGCAAAATAACAATACCTCCGCAATGCTTTACGATCCTATTAGACAGGGATCTAAGGTTTAAAGTGGATTCCGAACTCCTACAAACATCCATGGAACCGCCGGCACTCGAACTCGAAACCTGTGGTACCGATCGCCAGAGCACCAGCCACTCTTTTTATTTCCCAAAAAAAATTAATCATTTTGTAAATTATTTGTGAATAAATATTGAAGTTTAGATTGTTGTCTGTATAATTAGTTTTTGATTTTAAAAATCTTGAATCTTTTAAAACCAATGTAATTGTGGTTGAGAGAGGGGAGAAGGAATTTGAAACATTGAAAATGAAACATTTTTCGGTAACTTAGAGAAAAGGCATGTTATATGTGTCACGAAAACTTAATTATCCGATTCATTTTGTATTAAAAAAATTCAATATCGGTACCTATCATTACATTTCAATATAATTATTACATGTTATTTCAGCGGACTTCCAGTTTTCTCAGAGCGAGATTGTATCTTTCTCCACAGCAATAAAACGCAAACGATCCTACTAATCGGGTCGCTGATTGTACAAGAGATAAAAACCATTCCTCATAATACTCGTGTCTCGTTTATTTCCTTCCTTCTTGCTCATCATTGTCTAGACAGAAGAAGAAAAGAAAAGAAAAAAATTAAACAAATAAAAAGTTAATCAGAACGCGTCTTCTAGCTTTGATTACAGACAACTGATCTCAAGCGAACGTGAAAAAGATATTATTGATTCTCACTCGAGAAAAACAGAGAAATATCACGTTCACTGAGACAATAAACAACTGTTCCCTTGAAAAAATAACGCTTCCTTGATGATTGGTAGGCAGGAATTTCAAGACTGGTGTAAGATGACTAAAAATGGAATCTATTTATTTTTCAAGTACTTCTATTAGCTCACACTCTCCCTCTATATATCTTGTTCACCTTTTCAATCGTTCACAAAATACTTTTATTCATACACTCCAGTTCAAATACATTTTCTTTTCAACTTGTAGTGGATGACACAGGACGTGAATACAGTTGTTTCAAATATCAAATCAGTAATTAAATCTAATGAATTAATTTTAGTTTTTTTTAGATTTAAGTTGCATATATCTACCAACAGATAACCCCAGATAAACTTTAAAAAATGAATGAAAATTATTTATTAAGGACTTTCTGCAATAGAGTGAAAAAAACTAGGAATTGACTTTAAAAATTTTTTATATTACTTGTTTAAGTTGCAATTATAAATAAAACTGAAATCTGCTCGGCAAATTTCAACTTATCATGCGTGAACATTCGAGAACGGATGAATAAAGTCAGGAATAGGCCAATGTTTAATAATGCACGAAATATATGAAGCAATGGATTGGAATACTACAAGACTGGCCCAAATTCAATAGCAGCATGAATATACCAATGGTGAATAGATCTAGAGCTTCATGAAGAAAGAATTGTTCAAGAATCTCTAAAAGAATATTCAAAAGTAAGATAAATGTTGTCGTAAATGAAGTATTCCTAATTCTACAAGAAACTAAATACAATAGTCAAGTAAATATATCAAAGTTTGAAAGTTTTGGCATAAATGAATAATGAAGTATTCCAAATACAATAGCAGGCAGTATACAGCTCAATAGGCATGAGAAAATGCCAAAAGCGATAAATGTGACACTCCAAGAAGAAGGAATGGACCAACCCACTCCGAGTACTTATAGCCATTGTATATATAAATATTTAAAATCTAGAGCCAAAAAGGTGAAAGGTGCTTCAAAACCATACTAAAAAACACTTTAAGCAAATCCAAACTTCACAAAAGCCAAATTCTCCAGAAAATTCCTGAGGATTAACGTTATCCATGAATTATTTCAAGAGTTAAGCTTACCAAACTACCATTTTTTTTGCCAAAATGTGCAAATTTGGAATGGAGTTTTATTTGGTAGCTGCACATTTTGGATTGCGCCACGAACCCCTAACCAGGACAACATCATGTTCACACATGATAATAACAATTTGTTTTCTGAAGTGTTTGTCTCGAACTTTTCAAAATAAAGTTTTCAAAAATCTTCAAAGTTAATACGTATAATTATTTCATCAAACTGAAAGCCTCACAAATCACTGTCACTTCTCAAATCAATACTCCTCACCCTCGAAGACTCACCAGTCGTCTAAAGTTCTTTCATCGTGCAAAGTATCCTTATCAGACATGACTACAATATTTAAAGCAGGGGTGGCCAACCCAAATGATCTTGGGAGTCACTTTCCTAACTCTGCGGGATGAGTATAAAATTATATATCACCCCGATTTAGACCCTATAGACATTTTTTCTGGAGTGAAAACAGAAAAATAATAAGTTCTTATTTTTGTGTTTACTATTATTCCTACGTGTAAACATAGATAATAAAATAATAACGATAGTAAACTCATATTGTAAAGAAATATAGAACACACAAAAATGAAATATTAAAAATATATTAATATAAATGAAATAAAAAAAACATTTATTTGACTAGTGCGATATGTGTCTCTCCATTCTTTCGCTTAGATTTTGCAAATCGATCTTAATTTTGGTATTGGCACATAGTAATGGGTGTTACAGGTCAACGTCCGTTATGTTTGAGCGTGTTTGTGTTGGGTCCGTTTCATTCTCGAAAAAAACGATTCGCAGGTGTAAGTTGATTGAAAAGCGGTAATAACTTCGCATAATAATCTGGTTTGCTCTGCTATCAATAATCTACTTTGGGTATGTATTGATGGTCACTGTCTTAATGAGGTCTCTTAAAGTGAAACATGTTGTTTGTTGTTGTTTCTTATCCCACTTGGCTGGCCAAGCCCACGAGCCCATACGTACTCATGATTGAAGGGGAAGGAAGTAGCTTCTATTGTGATGGAGCACCCATAGGTAGAAGTCTGACTTTGGCTCCGTGACGCTCTTACAGTCATAGGAGACCAGGACCTACGGCTTAAAGTGGATGCCGAACCACTACAAACATCCATGGCACCGCCGGAATTCGAACACCGAACCTGTGGCACCGAGCGCCAGAGCGCTAGACACTCGGCCGCCATTCAAATCCCAAATGTGTGAATGCCAACGGCACGCGGTGTTCCCAGGTGGTCACCCACCCAAGTATTGACCGCGCCCAATGATGCTTGACTTTGGTGATCTAACGAGAAACGATATATTCAGCATGGTATGGCCGTTAGCAAAGTGAAACATAAAACCTGTTATATTATATGTTCCAAGAAGCGCGCGCATCATGAGTTCGCAGAATATAATTCAATTATTCTGCGAACTGTAAACCCATCAATAAAACAGGCTGTATATGTCCTATATTCGCTAATTCTTACGTTACCTCTTTCTAAATGAAGTGTAGAATACAACAATAGTTGGAAGTTAAAACATACCATCTTTATTTTTCATAGAATTGCAACAACGTTGCCAATTTCGCTTGACTAAACATTTCAAAATAAACGTTGCATTGCACTTAAATGTTTGAATTATATGTGTAAATATAACAATTCATACATCGTTAATCAGAATTCAAAGCTGAAAAAAAATTTTTGTGCCATCTACTTTAAAAGGGTTTTACGTAAAATCGAATAAATATTCTCAATTTGAAACAACTTAATGTCCGATAATGAAACGCAAGAAAAAAAATCGTTTGACATCAAAAGAATTCTTTTGAACTCTATCACCCATTCGAAGAAAAGAAAACAAATTCTTTTTTTTTTCGAATTCAACTACTTCAGTTTACCAAACGACTTTAATCCGAAAGTGATAACGAGCTGCAAAACGATTTACATGTTAAACAAGACTTTAGATTCGCGCCGAAGAGAAAAAATCGATTTGGCAGGGAGCTTTTCATCGATATCGATTTCGGATGCAAACGAATTCGAGTAATGAATACGTGAAGTAAAAGCTGAATTATTTGCACGTGTTAGCACCGCTAAGGACCCAAACTCTACCCCACTTGAAAGAGGTAAATGTGTGCGCTTGTCAATGTCTAATGAAGGTGTAAATGGTAAAAAATATACATATATATTTATTTTTACTATAGTAACAAATTGGTGCAAATACGCTACGAGGACTTCTACGATGCATGAAATGTTTTTCAGTCTATGTTACACAAAGACATTACATTATACCAGCGGTGTCTAACCCAAATGATCTTGCGGTCATATTTGGAAATGCATCCTAAAGGCTCGTGCTCACCAAGGCGACAAGATGCAAGCGACCAAAATTTGACCTCACCGCGGTCGCCTGAAACCGGTTTGCAGTTCGCCGCGTGGAGTAGCCCAACTTTCAACTTCAAGCGGTTTTTCACTATGCGTAATGCTATTTCTGACGTTTCGCTGTGAAGGGGTCGAAATAATTTGGTCGCTTGCCTCTTGCATCTTCACGTCTCTCGCCTCGGTGGGAACGAGCCTTAACTCCGCGGGGCGCCTACAAAATTATATAACCCCACATTAGAATTGAACCGACTATAGGCATTTTTTTGGAGTGAAAATTGAAACAGAATGAGTTATTATTACTATGTTTACTATTATTCTTACATGTGAACATAGATAGTATAAATTAATCTCCACAGAACAAAATCAATGCAGATTAAAATGAATCATTCATATATATTATTAGTGTTTACTGGTAATAATGATAACCAAATTTTTTTTTCTATCTCTGCTTTGTATAGGGATTACTTGTTTCTTGGTTTATTGTAAGGGTGTCATGCGAGAACCATAAACGTTAAAGTTCTTACATAATTCCATAACAATTCCTTCTGTATCTTAGCCTTATTCTTTCCTCAGCTTTATCGCTATTGGTTAAAAGATATCCTTTTTAAAAGTCCACAAACACCCACCCTGTAAGGGCCACACATAGAATATAGCATTAACATATAAACTATGCAATAATTATATTGCATTTTGACCTTAATAAAAAAAATATGTACCAAAAGATATTGCTCATATTGATACAACATTAAAAATGTAATTCCCCCTTCAAAAAAACAAGTAATATAAAAAAAAAAATTTAAAGTCAATTCCTACTTTTTTTTCACTGTATTGCAGAAAGTCCTTTATAAATAATTTTCATTCGTTTTTTTAAGTTTATCTGGCGCCGTCTATCTGTTAAAAAAAAACTAAAATGAATTAATTAACTTTAATTACTGAATTAAATATTTAAAAAAAACTGTATTAACATCCAGTGTCCTGCACTGCAAGTTCAGAAAAAATGTATTTGGACTTGAGTGGATGAATAGAAAGTGTTTTATGAACGATTGAAAATGTGAACAAGATATATATAGGGAGAGTGTGAGCTAATAGAAGGAATAGAAAAAAAAAATAAAGAAACGTTGAAAGGCGAAAGCAAACAAAGCGCAAAAGAAGGCTGATTTAAAGAAACGAATTCAACCCCGAGCTTCAAGAAAAGTCCCTTTAAACAAAGTCCTTAAGCGGTCCCTCTTAAGTCCTTTCCTTAACCTTAAGAATTAAAAAACTATTAAATATTTTTACATTGAGAATCACTGGGCTTGCGCATTATTGCAGCTATTACTGCCACTATAACAGACGCTCGAACTTCACGAAATCTGTAACATCTTCTCCATATTCTTTTGCTGATTTTTTTTTTGTAATTTTGTGCTTTGTTTTTATAGTTTTTTTTCTTTTTGTATTGAAGGAGGGGGGGAGGGGGAGCGGGTGCTCGAAGGGTTTTATCGCGATTTGATTTTCATGTTTGGATTTAACAGACGGAATGGCATCACTTGAGTTTAAAGCTGTCAAATTACTTGATGATGAAACAGCCTAAATGACTTTGTTTAAAGTGGTTTTTCTTGAAGTTTGAGGTTGCATTCCGATCTCTTAAATCTTAATTTTCTCTTTGTTTGCTTTCATCTTTCAAAATTTCATTTATTTATTATTATTTTTTTTTACATTTTTATACGGGAAATTGAATGCTTGGAATATTTTTAAAAGTGCTTAAATGTGCATTTGTCAATAATTGGGTCTTTTTTTTATTTTTATTCTCTTGAAAGCAATTTTAAGTTAATTGCGGTTTAATTTGACAGTTTCAATTTACGAAAGGTATACATAGTTTATTTTTAATGAAATGATGAAATGGATGTATTTTATCAAGGTACTTTGTGAAGGACTTTGGAACTTAAAAAGGACTTTGTGTTTAAAATATATTTTACACTGATGTATTTCAAGTATAATTAAATTATTTCACGCTCGGGCTTTGATTTGGAAATTTAATTTTCACCACATTAACAAATTATGTACGAAAGATGGTTACACAAATTATAACTAAAAAAAATTCAACGATTTTCTTTTGGTAACGTTCAGAATTAACTAATAATAACGATGTAAAACTAATATTCAAAATTAAAAATTACTGTCATGTGAAAAATATTTATGTACATAACTTAATCAACACAATAAAAATTGAAGTGATTTTAAATTTAATCATTAATTTATATAAGCGTTAACAATAAATGTTATCCAAAATGAATTTTTATGTGCCCATCTTTATTTAGTATTATTATAGGTAAGGTTAACACATCTTTAGTCCAGGGGTATCCAACGCAAATGGTCTTGCGCGCCACTTTGGAAATGCATTATAACTCCGCGGGCCGCCTATAAAATTAATTATTCCCCTATAGTCCTTTTTTAGTGTGAAAAATGGAAACATAATGAGTTATTATTTTCGAGTTCATTATTATTCTTACATGTGAACATACATAATGTAATAGTAACGATACTAAACGCACATTGTAAGGAAATATAGAACACTCAAAAAGAAATATAAAAAATATATATAAATAGAAACGATATAGAAAACTGAATTTATTAAAAAAAACTATTCTAATAGTGTGATATTTGTTTCTCCATTCTTTCACTCAGCTTTTGCAAATCGATCTCCATTTGGGTATTTACACAATAGTCTTGTCTTGGGTCTTGCAGGTGAGCATCCGTTATGTTTGAGGGTGTTTTGTGTTTGGCGTAAGTTGAACCAAAAGCGTTAACAACTTGAAATAAGAGTCTGGTTTGCTCTGCTATCACCAATCAGCAGTGCGTATCTAGGGAGGGTCACTGAGCTCACTTAAAGTGAAATAACCTGTTATATTAGATGTTCCAAGAAGCGAACTCATAACTGTAAACTCATCAATAAAACAAACAATATCTGTCATATATCCGGAAAGAATATTATTTTAAATTTCATTTCTTCTCACCATTTCGACATTTTATTTTGGAATTCGTGGATGATAAAATAATGTATTTTTTTAACACATTGGTTTCCACTACTTTGGGCATTCTAAAATAAATATATTTTGTAAAAATGTGATACATCTCATGGGCCGGAAAAATATTCAAGGCATGCCGCGGGTTGGCCACCCTGATTTAGTCCATAAGGGTTAAAACCTTAAGGGTTAAACTACATAATGATTAAAACTTTACCTTACTTTAACTGTAACACACACCTTAGCCTTAACCTTAGAAGTAAAAAAAAAATATATATATATATATGTATACTCTGAAGGGTCCTTAAACTGAATGGTTAAAAAAAAATATCCTTAAGGGTCCTCGAAGGTCCTTCTTTCAGGATTAAAAAATGTCTCAAGTGCCCTTTAGGATCCTTAAGCCTTGTGGCTTAAAAAAACATTAAAGCATTCCGGCGAAACTGTGAATCAATGGGGTATTCTCAGCACTTGCAGCTATTACTGCCTATAACCGACATGCTCAAATTTTGGAAAATCAGTTACCATTCCGTTCGTAATCATTTGCTAATGTTTTTTTTTTACTTCATTTTTCTTTTCTTTCTTTTCTTTTCTATTTCGTTTCTTTTCTTTCTCTTCTTTCTTTTCTTTCTTTTCTTACAAATTTCTTGAAGAGGGATTGCTCTTAAGGTCTTGTTAGTGCTTCGTTTTCATTTCTTTCAATTCCTACTATTAGTTCACACTCTCCCTATATATATCTTGTACAAATATTCAATCGTTCATAAAATACTTTTTATTCATCCACTCGAGTTCAAATGCATTTTTTGTATTACAAATACCATTTTATATTTACTAATTATTTATTTATTTTTAATAATAATTAATTTTTTACTATTTATTTTTACTAATTTAAACTTAATTACACCTGATGTTACTACAGTTTCTTCAAATATTAATTTATTCATTAAGTTTAATTAATTAATTTTAGTTTTTTTATATTTAAGTTGTATGTATCTACCCATAGATGGCGCCAGATGTAAGAGGAAAATTTCAACTTTATTTGTAAAGGACTTTTCTGCAAATAGAGTGAAAAAAAAAGTAGGAATTGACTAAATTTTTTTTTTGTATTCCTTGTTTTTATTTATTTCTATCTGGAGGAAAAAAAAAACAATTCATAATCCGAGTAAATAATGATATGGAACGGATCAAATGAGATCATTAACTTAACAACGCGAACACAAATAATTATGAGATCATTATTTTTTATATTACTTGTTTTTATTTATTTCTATCTGGAGGAAAAAAAAACAATTCATAATTCGAATAAATAATGATATGGAACGGATCAAATGAGATCATTAACTTAACAACGCGAACACAAATAATTATGAGATCATTATTTTTTTTTTGTATTACTTGTTTTTTTTTATTTATTTCTATCTGGAACGGATCAAATGAGATCATTAAAAAAAAACAATTCATAATCCGAATAAATAATGATATGGAACGGATCAAATGAGATCTTTAACTTAACAACGCGAACACAAATAATTATGAGATCATTATTTTTTTTTTTGTATTACTTGTTTTTATTTATTTCTATCTGAGGAAAAAAAACAATTCATAATCCGAATAAATAATGATATGGAACGGATCAAATGAGATCATTAACTTAACAACGCGAACACAAATAATTATGAGATCATTATTTTTTTTTTTTATATTACTATCTGAAAAAAACAATTTTTATTTATTTCTATCTGAGGAAAAAAAAAAACATTAATTCATAATCTGAAAAAAAAACAATTAAATAATGATGATATGGAACGGATCAAATGAGATCATTAATTTAACAACGCGAACACAAATAATTATGAGATCATTATTTTTTTTTTTTTGTGTTACTTGTTTTTATTTATTTCTATCTGGAGGAAAAAAAAAACAATTCATAATCCGAATAAATAATGATATGGAACGGATCAAATGAGATCATTAACTTAACAACGCGAACACAAATAATTATGAGATCATTATTTTTTTATATTACTTGTTTTTATTTATTTCTATCTGGAGGAAAAAAAACAATTCATAATCTGAATAAATAATGATATGGAACGGATCAAATGAGATCATTAACTTAACAACGCGAACACAAATAATTATGAGATCATTATTTTTTTTTTTTTTTGTATTACTTGTTTTTATTTATTTCTATCTGGAGGAAAAAAACAATTCATAATTCGAATAAATAATGATATGGAACGGATCAAATGAGATCATTAACTGAACAACGCGAACACAAATAATTATGAGATCACTTTTTTTTTTGTATTACTTGTTTTTATTTATTTCTATCTGGAGGAAAAAAAAACAATTCATAATCCGAATAAATAATGATATGGAACGGATCAAATGAGATCCTTAACTTAACAACGCGAACGCAAATAATTATGAGATCATTATTTTTTTTTGTATTACTTGTTTTTATTTATTTCTATCTGGAGGAAAAAAAAAACAATTCATAATCCAAATAAGTAGTGATATGGAACGGATCAAATGAGATCATTAACTTAACAACGCGAACACAAATAATTATGAGATCATTATTTTTTTTATATTACTTGTTTTTGGATACAGACGGAAGACATAGTTTGAATTTAAATCTGTCAAATTGTACCGGCCCTTTGTTAGCGACGATGACACAGCTTAAGCACTTTATTTAAAGTGGCCTTTCTTTAAGGGCGGATGAACATTCCGTTCTTTCATCACTTTTAAATGAGCCCCCGTTCGTGCTATTTATTTGTTTTCGTCTCTAAGTGTTTCAGTTTTGTTGCCATTTCGATACAGACAATTCAATGTTCGGAATATTTTTAAAAGGGCTTAAATATGTATTTGTCAATAATTTTTTTTTTATGTTTAGGCTTTTGTGCAATTTGAATTTAATTATGGTTTGATCAATTAGATTTGAATTTGTCGTTAGTTAAATTATGGTTTGATTTGAAGATTTTTATTTATGAAACATTGAAAAGATGCGTTTCGTCAAGGTTTAGATAAAAGGATCTCGTTGTTCAAAGTGGTTCATTGTTTTGTTACTCGTTGTCAAAGTGGTTTATTCAACAGTTATTAAAACACTCGTATAGATATTTAATAAATATCTTTGCTCTCTTATAATTCTAAAATTTAATTTCTAATTTTTTTCTAAAATTTAATTTCTAATAAAATTCTGTCTTTTTTTTCTTTCGATTTGGCAGTACTGAAATATTTTACAATTAAAAGAAAAGAAATGTTTGACATTATAGGATTTTACTCAGTACAAAAACAATTCAATAGATTAAATAGATAAACCAAATTTAAACAACACATTAAAAGGAGATTAATAAAAAAATATTTGTTGATAAAAAATAAGAAACGATTCAAGTATTAATGTCAAATAATAGCCATAATTCGTTAAATAATAGCGATAATTCATTAAATAATGGCCATATTCAACACTAAAATATTCAATAACTTACTCATGTAATTGTATTTTAAACTTTAGTGAAAGTTAATAAAATTTTAGTTTTAAAAGTTTTCAAATATATACCCAAATTGAAGCACGATGTCCTCTAAAATTAAGGAAAAAATAATTTTTTAAGAATCCCCGTATTCTTTATACAGTTTTACAAATAGAAGCACAATTGTAGTCGTTTTGGGCGAATTTTTGGGTTTTAAAATTATTCTTCTTTACGTCACGAAAAGAACGCGAAAGAAACAGAAAGTAATATAAGAAAAAGTTAAAGTCAATTCCCACTTTTATTTCACTCTATTCCAGAAAGTCCTTTATAAATAATTTCCATTCAGTTTTTTTAAGTTAGAAAAAATTCTCTCTCTCTCATTCACTTATTCACATGTTTGATTTTCAATTTTGTTCCCTCCTTGACTCAGAATGAAAAAAAGATTCTGAAAAAGACTTTTTTTTCCACACGCTTTGCCACTGATGATATTTATTCCTAAATATATATCCTGCTAAATATATTAATGATAGAGAAATTTTTTTTCTTCCCCTATAAAATTAAAATAAATAAATTAAATTTAATGAATGAATGAATATTTGAAAAAACTGTACTAACATCCCGTGTCATCCACTACAAGTTCAAAAAATGTGTTTGAACTTCAGTGGATGAATGAAAAGTATTTTATGAACGATTGAAAATGTGAAGTATGAGCAATTGAACATTTGAACAAGTTATATATAGGGTGAGCGTGAGCTAATAGAAGAAATTGAATAAAATTGAAATAGTTTCTGGATATAAAATAGTATCATCTTATCGGCTTATTATTTTATTATAATTTTTTCGCCAGCAACAATTAACATAAGTTGCAAATATCAAATACCAATCTGCAACGATCACCCCATTTAATGAGTTCCTGTCCATTCGATGAAAAAGTAAGCTACCTAAGCTACCAATATTCAAAAAGTCACTGTATCCAGAAAAGGTAATTCAGGACCTTTATTAGCAGATGAGCCAATCTAATGGAGTCCAGTCTTCAGAGCAAAGAGGGTGTTGTCTCAACACACTTCCGAGAGAGCAGCAGCCAGGGGCAGATTGACTGTAACCGTCGCTGACAGTGTACCTTCCATTTAGGAGATTTAATTCATGTTGATCTGGCTTCGATCCTTTTAATCTTTTGTCCACAGAAAAGGAGATGGCTCTGGACCCCCCACCCTGAGCCCCTACTTCCGGTTCTTGTGAGGATAATGGGAATTTGAAGAGGACATGTTTGCGATATTATTGAGCAGCAATAGCAGAGCGTGTACAAATATTTCCAGATGGAAGGTAACAGGTTCATCTCGTAGCGTGATAATATAATTTAACTATTCTGCGAACTCATAACTATAAACTCATCCTTAAAACAGTCAACATCTGTCCTATATTCGCAGGAATAAAATCAAAGTTCATTTTTTTCTATTCCTTCTATTAGCTCCCACTCTCCCTATATATATCTTGTTCAAATTCTCAATCGCTCATAAAATACTTTTAATTCATCCACTCGAGTTCAAATACATTTTTTTTTAACTTTTAGTGGAGGACACTGGATGTTCATACAGTTTTTTCAAATATTCATTCATTCATTAAATTAAATTAATTCATTTTAGTGCTTTTTAGATTTAAGTTGCACGTATCGTACACAATAGATGACTCCAGAGATCCTGTTTGTGATGTCATCGGGCAGCCATGACAAGAGCGTGGAGAGATATTTCCAGATGGAAGGCAACAGTTTAAAATTTTAGTTTTTAAAACTTTTCAATTATGTACCCGAATTGAAGCACGACGCGCACTTTAAATATAAGGGAAAACATAATTTTTTGAGAATCCTTTTAAGAATTCTTCATACATTTTTACACATAGAAGCAAAATTGTAGTCGTTTTGGACAACATGTTTTGAAAAAATTGTCCTTCTTTACGTCACAAAAACAACACAAAAAAATTAATGAGAAAATTTGATTGAAAATTTTACCTACGGAACCTGGATAAGGAGCGCATTAAATAGAGTATTTTTGCTTTGATTGAATGTAAAAACAAATAATATATGAAAAAAAAAAATTAAAGTCAATTCCTACTTTTTTTTTTCATTATACTGCAGAAAATCTTTTACAAATAAAGTTGAAATTTTTCACTTATATCTGTCGCCATCTATTATTAGATACATGCAACTTAAATTTAAAAAAAACCCTCAAATAAATGAATTAAATTTAATGAATGAATCAATATTTGAAAAAAAACCAGTATTCACATCCAGTGTCATCCAGTACAAGTTTAAAAAAAAAATGCACTTGAACTCCAGTGGATGAATAAAAAGTATTTTATGAACGACTGAAAATGTGAACGAGATATAGATAGGGAGAGTGTGAGCAAAATGTAGGAATTGAATAAAATTGAAACTGTTTCTGCATATAAAATAGTATCATTTTATCGCATTATCATTTTATCGTTTTATTGCCTTATGATTTTATCGTTTTATTGCCTTAACATTTTATTATCAATTTATCGGCTTATCTTATTATTATTATTTTATCAATTTATTATCATTTTATCACCTGCAACAATTAACATGAGTTGCAAATATCAAATACCATTCTGTAACAACCACCAAATTTATTCAGTTCCTGTCCATTCAGTGAAAAGGTAAGCTACCACAGCTGCCTAAGCTACCCATCTTCAAAAAGTCCCTCCTGCATCAACACGGCTCACTCAGAACGTTTATTAGCAGATGAGCCAATCTAACGGAGTCTCATCTTCAGAGCAAAGAGGGTGTTGTCTCAACACACTTCCGAGAGAGCAGCAGCCAGGGGCAGATTGACTGCAACCGCCGCTGGCAGTGTTCCTTCCATTAAGGAGAGTTAATTTGTGTTGCCTCTGGCTCCGATCCTCTTAATCTTTTGTCCACAGAAAAGGAGAGGACTCGGGACCCTACCCCCTACACTTACTTCTTCCGTTTCTCGTGAGATAATGGGGATTTGAAGACACGCCATGTTTGTGATGTGATCGAGCAGCCATGACCGAGAGTGCACAGAGATTTGCAGGCGGAAGGCAACAGTTTAAAATTTTAGTTTTAACACTTTTCAATTATGTACCCGAATTGAAGCACGACGCACTTTAATTATAAGAAAAATATAACTATTTAAGAATCCTTGAATTCTTCTTACAGTTTTACACACTGAAGCAAAATTGTAGTCGTTTTGGACAGCATGTTTTAAAATTATACTGCTTTAAGTTACAAAAAGAACAGAAAAAAAAATCGAAAATGAGAAAATTCGATAAAAAATTTTACTACGAAACGTGGATAAGGAACGTATTAAATAATATATTTATGCTTTGATGGAATGTAAAAGCAAGTAATATAAAAAAAAAATTAAAGTCCATTTCTAATTTTTTTTCTCTCTATTGCAGAAAGTCCTTTATAAATAAAGTTGAAATTACTTACTTCTGTCGCCATCTATTGGTAGATACATGCAACTTAAATCGAAAAAAAAACTAAAATTAATTCATTAAATGTAATGAATGAATTAATAGTTGAAAAAACTGTATTCACATCCAGTGTCATCCAGTACAAGTTTTAAAAAAAATGCACTTGAACTCGAGTGGATGAATAAAAAGTATTTTATGAACGATTGAAAATTTGAACAAGATATATATAGCGAGAGTGTGAATTAATAGTAGGAGTTGAATAAAATTGAAACAGTTTCAGGATATAAAATATTATCATTTTATCGCCTGCAACATTTAGTATAAATTGTAAATATCAAATACCAGTCTGTAATAAGTTACAATACCAAATACCAGTTTGCAACAATCATCCCATTTATTCAGTTCCTGTCCATTCGATGAAAAGGTAAGCTACCATAGCTACCTAAGCTACCCATCTTCGAAAAATCCCTGCATCAACACAAGCCCACTCAGAACGTTTATTAGCAGATGAGCCAATCTAATGGAGTTTTGGTCTTCAGAGCAAAGAGGGTGTTGTTTTAACAAACTTCCGAGAGCATCAGCCAGGGGCAGATTGACTGTAACCGTCGCTGAACAGTGTTCTTTCCATTAAGGAGAGTTAATTTATGTTTTCTCTGGCTCCGATCCTCTTAATCTTTTGTCCACAGAAAAGGAGATGGACCCCCAGAAAAAATTCCATTCCCCTACTTCCGGTTCTTGTGAAGAGGGCATGTTTGTGATATCATTGAGCAGCCATGACACAGCGTGCACAAATATTTCCAGATGGAAGGAAACAGGTTCATCTCGTAGCGTGATAATATAATTTAATCATTCTGCGAACTCATAACTATAAACTCATCCATAAAACAGTCAATCTATGTCCTATATTCGCAGGAATAAAATCAAAGTTCATTTTTTCTATTCCTTCTGTTAGCTCCCACTCTCCCTATATATACCCTGTTCAAATTCTCAATCGTTCGTGAATTACTTTTTATTCATCCACTCTAGTTCAGTTGCTCTTTTTTTTAACTTGCAAGGGATGACACTCGATGTTTTTCTTTTTCTTTTTCTTCTTTCTAATACAGCTGGCAAACAGAAATGTTGATACAGTTTTTTCAAACATTAATTCATTCATTAAAGTTAATTCATAAATTTTAGTTTTTTTTTTAGATTTACCAAGAGACGTCGAAAGATAAACATAAAAAAATGAAGGAAAATTATTTATAAAGGACTTTCTGCAATAGAGTGAAAAAAAAAAGTAGGAATTGACTTAATTTTTTTTTATATTACTTGTTTCTCATCATTTAGACATTTAATGTTTGAATAGAGGGATGCACACATAACGCCTTTTTTTTAATCCATTGGTTTTCACTACTTTGGCCATCATAAAATAAATACATTTTGTAAAAGTGTGATACATCTCACGGGCCGGAAAAATGTTCAAGGCGGGCCGCCGGTGGGCCACACCTGTGCTAGAGCTATAACAGCTACAGATGAGGGATATTTACTTGTAACTGCAAAAAGGCACAAAATCGATGCAGTATACCACTTTAGGGTTAATTCAAGGTTAAGGGGGAAGGAAGAATATATTCTTTTTGTCGCCAAGTGGATGCAGAAATACTGCTCGGATGTGCTTGTCACAGACGAAGCTCGATTTCGTAAAGCCGAATTTTAGTTAAAAAAAAGTGTATTTTAAATAGATAACAAATTTCATAATATAAAATTTACAAGCCCATGAGGTGACATATACACAGTCCAGTCACATTAATGATCCCACCACCTACTTTCGACGTCGACGTGAAATAACCCATCATAAAAGGCAGGTGGCAGCACATTGCAGTGGAGTGTATATAAAGAATTCCACTTAAATACCACACTCCACTTAAAGCCAGAATATACAAGAGTGTATATTCTGACTTTTGACAGGTGGTCCCAAGATTTCTTGTATGGCCAAATTGTGATGGTTATTGAAGAAGCTCAGTGATAGTTTTTGTAGTTCAGTTTGATTTTTGATTATCTACATTCGTCTTGAACCTTTTGGAATGATTCCAGGATTTTCAATATCGAGTGGACGAAGCAAAGAGGTGAAAATAAGAATCATATTATTCCTACTCATACAAAAATTTCTGGAAATAAGGAAATAATGTATTCTAATTTTCTTTCTTTGCTGTTCTTTTATATAATTAAAAGGAACATTCCAAGTGATATATTTCTGAAGATAAATTCCACGATATTCCTTTATTTTATACAAGCTCGAGTATTTATATTTTAAAGCAATAAAGAATCATATTGAGTTGTCTCCGTATGCATTATCTACTTGGAAAAAGGCTAAAATTGGTATGTATATAAAAAAAATATGTTACAAAACGAAAAAAAAAAAATATGAAATATTTTTTGGAAACAATAAAAAAAAAATATTTCATCTTTGATTTTCATGAATTAATTCTGAAAATTAAATAACATTTTATTACTAAATATTTAACGTCAGCAATATCTATTTAATATGTCAGTGCTTTATTTGCATAGAAAGAATATCTCCTTCTTTTGATATTCATAAAAATTGTTTAGTACCCAGTATTTTGAAAGCTACAGGTAGCAATTACTTTAAAAAAAGTTTCTTGTTAGCACAAAAGCTATGTTTATAGGTATACGTTGCACAATTAAAATTTAGAAATACATTGAAATCTACATAGTTACATTTTCATATTTATTATAACTATTATTATTATTGCTTATATTACTATAAAATAAAATTTACTTATATATAGACTATTATTTGATGAGCAAAAATTCCACAATGTTTCCCTTGATAAAATTAAACAAAAATAATAAAATAAAAACTCTTTTTGGAATATTAATTATAAAATGCGCAGTCTGTAAAAATCTGTTAACCATCTTATTCTTTGTAAAATCAAATTCTTTCAATCAATAAGTGTACATATTTCACTCCGTAAAAGTTACCCGCAATCGTCCACTTGAAGTAGATATTTTTACTGAACTATTTACATAGTTTTTATTCAAGTTAAGAATGCAATTCAGCAAACTGAATTCTTAATTGTTGATCATCGTTTCTTGGCTGAAGTTCTATTTCAAATGAATAAAATGAGTTTGCATAGTCAAAACGATATATTTCAGAGAATAAATAAGCTTCAAATCATTCAATAGCGAATCTTGAAATTTATATTTACAAATTAGGAGAGCCTATTTAAGCAAAATCCGACTTTTATTCCGTTCGCTGTTCGACAAAAGATTCAAAATATTTGGATGGGAAAGATTCAATGCAAAGGTATCCAATTCCCCTTTTTTGTTGAGAAGACATTCATCAAGCTTTAAATTGTCTGAATATTTCTCAGGGTTGAAGAGCAAAGAGGAATCGTTTGGCATTTCGAACAAGAAAGATGAGAGCTCGAAATGGAAGCATTCCGGAGAAAAGAGCATATCACGAGCACCATCGTTCCTTGTCTTCGGATCTTCAATTGTTGAGGGGGGGGGGCTATTCTATGTATTTCCGCTACTTTTAAAGTTTTATTTGTTTTTTTGGAGTTCTTGTATTTCTGTTTGAAATTGAATTTAAATTATGGCATTTTTTTGTGGACTTTGTTAATGGTCATACATATACAATGAAATACTCAATGATGGGCGATGAGGGCCGGAATGTCTCTGGCGCTCGGTACCAGGTTTCGTGTTAGAGTCCCGGTGGTGCCATGGATGTTTCTAGTGGTTCGGAATCCACTTTAAACCTTTCCCGGTCTAATATAATCGCAGAGCATCGCGGGGGGGAGGGGGGGTGTTACTCCACGTCCGTAGCTTATCTTCGGGCTGCACTCACCCCCTAGGTAGTGGTGAGTGAGTAACGTCGGTGCAGCTCTTGCCTTAATGCATCTAAGACAACTGTCTAAGTGTTTGCCAGCTGCATTAGAACAAAAAAATGACGGTCGATGACATTTCCTTTTGGGAGGACTCTTTTTGTGGCGCATCTGTAAGTCTTATAAAAGAACACCCGGATAAGTCCCACAAGAGAGCTATACTAGGCGGTTTACATAACTTCGATCGATCAATCAAATGAAATCGATCATCATTCGATCAACATAGGGTTTTCATTATTATATTGATCATCATTATTATATTGATCGTCGATCTATGATATTGATTACCACTTGGGAAGATTATCGTTGGTCCTTGGCATCAATGCACTCTATTCTTATCGAACTAGCTGTAAAGAATATTGGAAAATGGAGTTAAAGTCATTACTTCTGAAGAAGACGGCGGCCTGGTGCCCAAGTGGCTAGCGCTCTGGTCTTTGGTATCCCAGGCTCCAGGTTCGAATCCTGGCGGTGGCATGGATGTTTGTTCGTGGTTCGGAATCCACGTTAAACTGTAGGTCCCGATCTGTTTAGCCCAAAGTGTGCACAAGATGACCTTAGATCGACCAACCAAGCCAATCTGAAGAAGACGAATTTGAATATGATACACTTAGTACTGTGCCTGAAAAGTAGGACCAATTATTATTTTTTTCAAAACTCTTTATTTATAGTTGAAGAGCAAGTTTGGTTTGGTTTGTGGTCATCATGGGCACACTCTAGGCTAAACAGCCAGTGACCTTCAGTTTAAAGTGGATTCCGAACCACTCACAAACAACATCCACACCACCGGGACTCGAACCAGAAACAAGAAGTAAAGAAGAGCAAAGATGAATCGTTTGGTATTTCGAACAAGAAAGATGAGAGCTCCAAATGGAAGCATTCCGGAGAAAAGAACATTTCACCTGCATCATCCTTCGGATCTTCGATTGTTGGGGGGCTGTTCTACGCCTTTCTGCTTTTAAGGTTTTATTTGGTTTCTTGGAATTCACATATTTTGTTTGAAATAGAATTTAAATTATGGAAATGCACTTTTTTTGTGAACTTACAGGTTCAATGAAATACCTAAAGACGGGCAATGACATTTCCTTTTGGGAGGAATTTTTTTGTGACGCATCTACAAGTATTATAAAAGAACACCCGGATAACTCCCACAAGACAGCTTATCTAGCTATACTAGGCGGTTTACATAACTTGATCAATCAATCGAATGAAATCGATCGTTATTCGATCAACATAGAGTTTTCATTGTTATATTGATCAACACAGTCACCACGTGGACAGATTATCTTTGGTCCTTGGCACCCATGCACTTTTTACATTCTATTCTTCTCGCATTTGATGGAAATAATTTTTGGAAAATGCATTTAGAGTTATTACTTCCCGTGCAGATGAATGCTGTGATGCTATAACACTTACACCTGTTGTGATATTCGCCTTCGAATCCCCTTGTTTCTGAAACTAACGAAGAAGTCTCACAAGACAGCTTACTACTGTGTCAAAAATGTCCAATTTATATTTTTTTCAGAAACTCTTTATTTATGCAATGCACTTATGTCAACTTATTTTTTCCAATCCTCAATGCATAATGAAAAGTCATCGGCAGGGATTGCCTTCAAAGCGCGCTTCGATTCACGTTGAATCTCTTCAAACGACTCAAAACGGTCTCCCCGCGGTGGTCTTTTCTGTTTAGGGAATACCGAGAAGTCGCACGGTGGGAATACGGTGGTTATAGAACGAAATAGGTTTTATTTTTGGGTGTAAAGTTCACGAAGAATCAATGCAGTGTGAGGTGGCGTATTCATAACAAATGTTAAAGTCATTTGTTTTTTGAAGGTATGCCTTTTTACCACATTTTTATGCTGTTGGGTCGAAAACTCAGTAAATTCCCCAAGTGCGAGAAGCTTCTCTCACAGTCTCCATTGAGTTCTCATTTCACTCGCCACCAGCGAATTCAAACTGGGTCCTTCTCCAATGCCGCGGCCTGGTGGCCAAGTGGCTAGCTCTCTGGCCTTTAGTACCACAGGCTTTAGGTTCGAATCCTGCTGGTAGCAGGGATGCTTGTAAGTGGTTCGAAATCCCCTCTAAACTATACTTCCCGGTATGTTTACTCCTCGTGTGTATAAGATGATTGTAGAGCGACAAACCAAGCCAAATCTTCTTTAATGCCAGCTGCGTGCTTCAGAACAGGTTGAAGTGTTCTTGTATAAGAGGAGGGGCCTGATGGCCGAGTGGCTAGCGCTCTGGCGTTCGGTACCATAGGTTTCGGTTTGAATTCCGGAGGTGCCATGGATGTTTGGGAGTGGTTCGAAATCCACTTTAAACTGTAGATCGCGGTCTGTTTAGTCTAAAGTGTGCATAGGATGACCGTAGAGCCACAAACCTGGTATAAGAGGAAGAGTGGATAGCGCTCTCTGACGCTCGGTAGCATAGGTTTCGGGTTCAAGTCTCCGAGGTGCCAGGGATGTTCTTAGTGCTTCGGAATGCACTTGTCATAGGACCGTAGAACATCACGGAGACTACTTCTCACCCATCCTTCTCAAATTGTAAAGGGACAACTCAGCTCTACGCACAATGATGTGATGTGGTGTGGTGCAGTGGTAATAGTGGTATAAGAGGAGGAATCTAATTCGAGAAGTGCGGAGACGTCCGGAGAGGCATCGATCGATCGCGTCATCAAATCGCCATTATCGAAGATGGAGTCCGGCCGATTGCGGACAGATGTCCCGGATCCAACGGGCACTTACAAATGTAATTCGCGTGTTGAATGGCGAATGTGCATCCAACAAGCCTTTGAAGATCTGGCCGCTGCTGTTTAAATACTAATTAAGCGGAAGACTACACTCGGTCCGGAAGGTAATTGAATGCAGTAATCACCCAAGAGTTCTGATATAATTAGATTGAAGAAGGGAAGCTCTCGTCTTGCTCTCGTCTGTTTTCAAGTCTAAATCGAGTTTGCTGCACAATTTAGAGGAGACCGCTCATCAGTGACCAACAGCTGCGAAGAGTTTGGATTAAAAGTGGTGGAAAACGCATCTGTGACAACTAGCATATATATATAATGGGACTGAATTGTCGAGTGATAAGCGCTCTGGTGCTCAATTTTCAACTTAAATTTCCCGGGCATATGGTATTTCAATTTTTTTTTTCTTTTTTTAGGCACTTCTTAGATTGTTGGCACTGTTCTTCACATCTGTGTGAAATGTGATAATGTCAAAATATTCATTAATGTTGGAGTTACGCTTGGCTTCATTAAAACTAATTCCGGCGATTTCTGAAATGTCTGAATTCATTGAGCAAGAACTTGCGTTCAAATTTGTTTGCAGAAACATATAAAATGTTGCAGAAGGCATTCGGTGAGCATTCCTCTATCGGAAAGAAATTTTTACAAGTGGTATAAACAGTTCAAAGGAGGCAGAGAAGACGTTGAAGACGAAGAGCCCTCGGGTCGACCCTCCACCTCAACCGACGAAGCTCACGTCGAAAATAAAAGATTGGGTGCTTGAGAATCGTCGATTTACAATTAGAGACCTTGCTGATGATGGTGGAATTTCAAAATTCCATTTTAAAAGATGTTTTGGGCCTCAAACGCTCAAATCTCAATGTTTGCCGAAAACAGCTCACTCAGCAACGCATATCAATTCACAACCACTGTAATCACCAGATTTAGCATCGTGCTACTTTTGGCTATTTCTTAAAATCAAAAGAACTCTTCGAGGACACCATTTTGAGTGGATTGAAGACACATTTCAAAAATCGCCGGAATCCGTTTGAGCGTCTCACAAAGCCAAGCGTGATTCAAACACTCATGAATATTTTGTCGTCAAATTTCACACATATGTCAAGGACACTACCAACAACCTAAAAAAAAAAATTGAAATACCATAAGCCCCGGGAAATTTAAGTTGTAAACTGGTCTTACTTTCTGGACACAATAGTATTCCACGTAAAAATGAGTTCAATAGTTTTTATGAGAATTTTAAATCGACCGTTTCATACTCTCCCCCTATTTAACGACACCTTGCTATTAAATGACGGTCGTTTTGCTTTAAATGAAGAGTAATTTATAGTGGAAGTCGAGATTAATTACAGGGGGGCGACAGTGTCACTGGAACATTAAAAGAACATTAATTTCGTCACTGAACATCACCTGTTGTGTCGGATGGTATCGAACACTGGGAAAAATTCCCCTGCTTATGAATGGACATATATTTTAATTGCTTTAATTTCCTGTCTATACTTCACAGCTCATTATACGTTAAAAATCTCGAAACCTTTGGTGTGACGATTATAGGTCATAATGACAGTGCTAGGTTGCCCAATAGAACAGATTTTAAGACCACAATGAATAATAGTAAAAATAATAATAACAAACATATTCCTCATATGATCAGACTCCCCAATAGACATTTTTAGGCCACGAATAATCGAGTGGCTAGCGCTCTGGAGCTCGGTACCACAGGTTTCGGGTTCGAGACCCGGAGGTGCCATGGATGTTTGTAGTGGTTCGGGATCCACTTTAAGCCGTAGGTCCCGGTCTCATATGACTGTAAGAGCGTCACGGAGCCAATGTCAGACTTCTACCTACGGGTGCTCCATCACAACAGTAGCTGCCGCCTTTCCCTTCATCCATAAGACCATACGGGATTACCATACGGTCTAGATTAGTTATCTACCAAGTGGGATAAGTAACAACAACAACTAGACTTTTGTTTAACATATGAGAAGATAACTTGGGAATTTTTTCCAGCATTCTTTACCGTTGGTGTCAAGAAAAAAAAACATTTTACAGAATAAAGCTTTGTAATAGAATGCAAATTCCGAATATTACAGAAAAACTTAACATTTACTTACAGCCTTATAAAAGTACCACTTCTTTTGAAAATAGTTGTTATATACAGAGTGATTAGAATTAAAGTTCCGCCCTCAAAATGATGTGAAAAAAAAAAAAAAAAAAAACTCGTCATTAATGTGTTCAAATTTGAACTGAAGTTACTTGGAGGAGGGGAAAACATTATGACATCCAAAAAAAGTTCCAAAAAGAGTTCCACCGATTTTTTCACATCCAATTTGATATGACCTTACCGTGGTGGATGGGCTTTCTACAGGGTGGTTATAATAACAGTCCCACTTTCAAAAGGCTGTGAAAAAAGAACCACTCGTCACAATGAGTTCAAATTTGAACGGAAGATACTTTAAGAAGGGGGAAACTTTATAGCATTAAAAAAATGTTCCGCCGACTTTTTCCCATCCAATTGGATATGACATTGCCGTGGTGGACGGGCTTTCCTCTCAGAGTCTCACAACTATTGAATGACTTGGACAACTGTTTTTCCGTCCGAAAACCAAAACAGTCAAGCAGTTGGTACACTACAGTTGGTTTAATGTGTCACTCGTTTAAAGTGCAGGATATTAAATTTGAAGAAAATATATTGATTAAATTGATAATTTTTTTAATAATGTGTTTTGATCTTTTTAGTCACCTGTCTGTATGGATGAGGCAGTAGAAATTCAGTGTGCTCCCAGCCAATCAGAACTATATGGGACGAAAAACAGAATTTAAAAGAACTAAAATTCCTCCTACTATGATCTGTAAAAATCCTTCAATTAAGAAATAATTTGCAAAAAAAAAAATGTTCATTAAATACGAAATCTAAAGAGATTTATTAATTTGAAATACTTTGTTGTTTTATTCTTAACACAATTTACGCTATTTTTTTTTCAATTACATTTACATCTATTACTTCAATTTCATTTCCGTATTTGATTATTTTTTCATTTATGGCACGATTTGGGTGATTCATGAATAAGAAATTATCTCAACGCACAAAAGAAGTTTTATTTAATTTTTATCTTAATCTAAATATTTTATTCCACTGAATAAAATCCACTGTCGGTTAATTTATTTAAAATTCTTAATGAAAAATTTATTTTATCTTCCAACTATTCAAATAGTGCTAAGTTTTTTAGTGTAATTATAAGCTGTTAAAAAAGCGTTTATCTTTCTTTAGAATAAATATGACACGTCTTGTTTTTTTTTTTCATATTTTATTTCATATGTCTTTCGGAGACAATTACAGTTACTCAAAGACAAAAGAGATTTAATCTTGACAGAATACACTGAAATTAAAGTGCAGGAAATTGAATTTTTTTAAAAATTATTTCAAGCGTAGTTGGAAAAAATGATATCATCATGAATAGAAATAAAAATAAAAAATGGATTTTTATTCTAAATGAAGAATAATCCCGCAGAATTTCTTACTTAAAACATAATACGTCTAAACAAACTAATTAAAGTAGTAAAAAAAGTTTCTTTTTTTTTAAAACCAGTATGTGTTAAAAATGAGGTACATATTTGTGCATCAGAAAACATATTATCTGCGAGATTTGAAAGAAGAAAAAAAGAAAGAAAGGAAAAAAAATAATAATAATAAAAGAAATGAAAACACAAAACTCAAATGAAAAATGATTTTTTCCCCCTTTTGCCCAGACACACTGCATTCATTTAAAACAGTTTTAACAAACCTTTTTGTTGTAAAAGATTTATTTTTCATTCTTAAATTTGGGTGTTCTTATAATTAAAAATGTTTTTATAAATGAAAATAAGAGAAATTTTATTCTATGTGCCTAGTCATATATCTTAAATTTCTCGTGCCTGTATATACAGGGTGGTTATAATTAAAATCAATTTTCAAAATGGTTCTAGAAAAAAAAACACTCGACACAAAGTACTCTCTGTTGGAAACATACTAATTTTAAAGAAAATGTATTGATTAAATTGATAATTTTTTTTGAGTTTTTTAGATCTTTATTTTTTGAAAAAAAATTTATTACCTTTTTATGGACGACGCAGTTGGGATTCAATGTTCTCCCAGACAGTCGGTGTCGTTCAATGGTGTTCTCTTGGTGGTAACGGTACCTGGCGCTCTCCATATGAAAGTCCGGCGAGAATCAGACTGCAAACTAAACCTGGACTCGTCGGAAAACATCACACCAGACCACTGTTGCGGTGTCCACAATGCGCTCTCTACTCCAGGTTAATCGCAGGCGACGGTGAGTTGCGGTAAGTGAAACACATCTGACAGGCCTACGAGCATATAGACCAATGTGCCCTAAGCGTCTGTACACGGTCTGCCTTGAAACTGTCGTACCGATAGCTGAAGAGAGCTGACGAGACAGGTCTGATGCTGTGCTCCGTCTGTTTCTTTTGGCAGTAACTGCTAAATACCGGTCCTCATTCGGCGTTGTAACTCGGTGGTGACCTGTGCTGTAACATCTACTCACATTACCATCATCTTGGAATAGTTAGATGGCATCTAGATGGATGGATCTAGATGGATCCTGGAGATGACAATCTGGGCGATTTCAAGTTCCTCGGATACTTCCAGCTGGGTACGTCCACATTCCAGTCGTTCGATAATTCTACCACGTAAAGATCATCCAAATGCTTCCTTTGTGCCATAACTATGCGGTTAATGCTCTGAAAGGCTTTTAAAGCGCTTGTGAACAATTTTACTTCTTTGCCACCATTCCTTATATACCCCTCTCTTACACTCTCGTCATTGTGACGTACTATCCGCGCCATCTGGGGGTTTCCTGTAATTTACATATTCTTCTTCAAGATGTGTGTGATAATTCTACAGGTGAAATTTTTATTGTAGAGTTCAATTTCTGTGTGATTCTGAATTATCCTTAATTTATGGACATGAGTGTACTTTGCAAAAAAAAGTTTTCATTAAATATGAAATCTAAAGAGATTTATTAAATTGAAATACTTGGATGTTTAATTACTTCAATTTCATTTCCATATTTAATTATTTTTTTCATTCATGGCGCGGTTTAGATGATTCATGAATAAGAAATTATCTCTACACACAAAAGAAGTTTTATTTAATTTTTATCTTAATCTAATTATTTTTAAATAAAATTCACAGACAGTTAAATTTTTTTTAATACTTAATGAAAAATTTATTTTATCTTCCAACTATTCAAATAGTGTTAAATTTTTTAACGTATTAATAGTTGTTAAAAAAAGAGTTTATCTTTCTGTAGAATAAATATGACACGTCTTGGTTTTTTTTTTTTTTTTTTCGTGTTTTATTTCATGTGTTTTTCGGAGACAGTTACAGTTATTCAAAGACAAAAAGGATTTAATCTTGACAGAATGCACTGCAATTAAAGTGAAGAAAATTGAATTTTTTTTTTAGAACTGTTTTATTTGCAGGTGAAATATAATGTTATAATGAATAGAAATAAAAATAAAAAATGGATTTTTATTCTAAATGAAGAATAGTCCAGCAGAATTTCTTACTTAAAACATAATACGTCTAAACAAACTAATTAAAGTAGCAAAAAAAGTTTTTCTTTTCTTTAAAACGGGTATGTGTTAAAATGAAGTACATATTTGTACATCAGAAAACATATTATCTGCGAGATTTGAAAGAAGAAAAAAAGAAAGAAAGGAAAAAAAATAATAATAATAAAAGAAATGAAAACACAAAACTCAAATGAAAAATGATTTTTTCCCCCTTTTGCCCAGACACACTGCATTCATTTAAAACAGTTTTAACAAACCTTTTCTTGTAAAAGATTTATTTTTCATTCTTAAATTTCGGTGTTCTTATAATTAACAATGTTTTTATAAATGAAAATAAGGGATATTTTATCTACGTTCCTAGTCTATATATCTTAAATGGTTCATGCCTATATATACAGGGTGGTTATAATTAAAATCCATTTTCAAAATGGTTCTAGAAAAAAAACCACTCCACATAAAGAACTCTCTGTCGGAAACATACTAATTTTAAAGAAAATGTATTGATTAAATTGATAATTTTTTTAATAATGTGTTTTGATTTTTTTTGAAAAAAATTGACTTTGAAAAAAAATTTGAAAATGAAATTATTTAAAAATTTCATATGTCCTTTTTATGGACGACACAGTTGGGATTCAATGTTCTCCCAGACAGTCAAAAATGCATGTGACGAAAAACAAAATTAAAAAATGAAATTCCATCACACTACATGAACCATCCTGCAATTAAGAAATACTTTGCAAAAAAAAAAATATTAAATATTAAATCTAAAGAGATTTATTAATTTGAAATACTTAGAGTAAATTATGTTAAGAATAAAACAGTAATGTTTTTCCGAATTACATTTACATCTATTATTTCAATTTCAGTTCTATATTTAATTATTTTTTTTAATCATGGCGCGTTTTCGTTAGCGCCGATTCATGAATAACAAATTGTCTCAACACACAAAAGAAGTTTTATTTAATTTTTGTCTTAATCTAAATATTTTTTTGTCACAATAAAATTCACAGTCGGTCCAATTTTTTTTTTAAATTCTTAATGAAAAATTTATTTCAACTTCCAACTATTCAAATAAAGTTAAATTTTTTAATGTAATATAAGCCATTAAAAAAAGAGTTTATCTTTTTGTACAATAAATATGAATATGACACGTCTTGTGCATTTTCATATTTTATTTCATATGTTTTTCGGAGACAGTTACAGTTATTCAAAGACAAAAGGAATTTAATTTCGTCAGAATGCACTGCAATTAAAGTACAGAAAATTGAATTTTTTTAGAATTGTTTCAGGCGCAGTTCGAAAAAAACAATATCATTGTGAATAGAAATAAAAATAAAAAATGGATTTTTATTCTAAATGAGGAATAATCCCGCAGAATTTCTTACTTAAAACATAATACGTCTAAACAAATTAATTAAAGTAGTAAAAAAAATTTTTTTTTTTTAAACTAGTATATGTTAAAATGAAGTACATATTTTTACTTCAGAAAACATATCATCTACCAGATTTGAAATTAAAAAAAAGGAAAAAATAATAAAAGAAATGAAACCACAAAACTCAAATTAAAAATGATTTTTTTTCCTACTTCGCCTAGACACACTGCATTAATTTAAAACAGTTTTAACAAACTTTTTCTTGTAAAAGATTTATTCTCCTTTCTTAAATTTGGGTGTTCTTATAATGAACAATGTTTTTATAAATGAACATAAGTGAACATTTTATTTTACGTTCCTGGTCAGATATCTTAAATGGCTCGTGTCTATATATATATATATATATATAAACAACTGGCCATTAAAATTGCTACACCAAGAAGGCGACATGCTACGGACGTGAAATTGAAACGACAGGAAAAAAGTGATGTGATATGCAAATTATTATCTTCTCAGTGCTCGTCACCCTACGCCAGTCACTACGGTTGTTGAGCTGTGGCATCGTGTTGCAGCTGCCTGGGCATCTGTACCTGTACATGCCATCCAATCTCTGTTCGACTCAATGTCCAGGCGTATAAGTGCCAGAGGTGGTTGTTCTGGGTGCTGATTTCTCAGGATCTATGCACCCAAATTTATTAAAAATTTAGTCACTTGTTATTTTAAGTATAATACATTTGTCCAAAAGATATCATTTTGATATCTGCATCTCTTCCTGGCGTAGCAATTTTAATGGCCAGTAGTATATATATATATATATATATATATATATATATATATATAGATTTACACCGGTTCAATTGATTCATCCCGGCCGAACCTACAGTCTCTGTAGACTTCTCTGCCAGTCTAACAATGGCTGTACTTTTGCAGTGGGTGTCTAGGGTATCTGACATACAAAACGCAGTAACGGGACGTTACTTTAAATAAAGCCATTTAATGATACTATATTTTACAATAATATTTACATTGTTTATTAATTAAGGGATAAACATATTCTCTCGCTGCTTGACGCAGCACACCCTCTCGCTCCCGCCAGCCGTTCTCCTTTCTTTCTTCATCTGCGGGGACCTGTGCCCCTTCTCCAGGGCTCAGAGTTTAAAGTTGAATACTCCCCCACCTTGTAAACAGGCTCTGTCAAATACAAGCAACCGTGAGGTGTCGCCGTCTGCTGATTACCACACAAACAAATCCTACATGTATATACTATGGTGGACTTGAACTCTTAAGTGAAAGACGCGCACTAATTCAAAATTTGAGGATTCTTGTATTGGTGCCAAAGAGTGATAGTCAATTCGATTTGGTTCGTATGATAGGTGCTCCTTCTATATCAGGGTTGGCCAACCCAAATGATCTTTGGAAATACATCCTAAGTGAGCTGGCTGCATGTAAAATTATATATGCGGCTATTAGATTGAGACCCACTGTATACATTTTTTGAGAGTAAAAAAATGAAACAGAATGAGTTGTTATTATTGTGTTTACTATTATTCTTACATGTGAACACATAGAACATAATAATAAGGATACTAAACGCACATTGTAAAAAAATACATAACACTCAAAATGAAATATAAAAAATATATATAAATATAAACAAAATTAAAAAATTAAATCTTTAAAAGAAGTTTATTCGACTAGTGTGATATGTGTTTGCGCAAGATTATTATTTCAAAATTAAAGTTCATTTTTCCTCATCATTTCGAATGTTCATTTTTGAGTATAGGGATGTACACATAATGGTTTTTTTTAACACATTGGTTTTCACTACATTGTTCATTATAAAATAAATATATTTTGTAAAAATGTGATGCATCTCACGGGCCGGAAAATTTTCAATGCGGGCCGCGGGTTGGCCACTGCTGTGCTACATCAATGTCGCTGGCGTATTTGAAACTGACATGTCACGCTTAACGTGCCCATGCAGGGCGTAGACAAAACAGCTTTCGGCTTGACTTCGACTGGCAGAACGAAGTTTATAGAGTTAGCAAACCTTCATCGGCTCACCATTGAGCGGTCATTTTAAAATAATACTACACCACGCCACATCACTGTACCCTCTGTACAGTTTGGTAATGATGTGGGGGAGAAGAAGTCTGATTGGGATCTGGGACGTTCTACGGTCGTATGAGACCGGGACCTAAGGCTTAAATTGGGACCTACGGATTCCGAACAATTACAAACATCCATGACAGCACTGGAACTCGATACCTCTGGTATCGACGGCCAGAGCGCTAGCCGCTCAGCCATGCAGGTCTGGCATTATAAACTGAATATTCTTTTGTGTAAGTGTGATAAACCTGAAGGGCCGGAAAAATGTTGAAGGTGGGCTGCATGCAAAACGCGGACTACATACCTGGCCTACATCAATGTCACTGGTGTATTCAAAACTGGTATCTCACGCTTATTACCGCACGCGGATGGATCGCAACCATGCAAAGCGTAGACACGAGAGTGTGAGTAAGAAAAGCGGTTTGTTATCTGTGACGCTCTATATTATGAGACCGGTACCTAAGCCTTAAAGTGCATTTTGAACAACTACAAACATCCATGGCACCGCCGGGATTCGACCCCAATACCTGTGGTATTGACAGCTACTATTCTTGCATAATAAACATAAATAATATAATAATAATGATAACGCACATTGTAAAGAAATATATAACACTCAAAATCAATTATAAAAAATATATAAATATAAATGAATTTAAACTAAATTATATATACCATATATAATTACCATATATAATACCATATATAATACCATATATAATTATACCATATATAACGACATTAGAAAATAAATATATTTTTTAAAAGTGTGATACATCTCACGGGCCGGAAAAAGGTTCAAGGTGTGCCGCATGCAACCTGCGGGTTGGCCAACCCCTATGCTACACCCATGACACTGGCGTATTGGAAACTGATATATAATGCTTATTTATGGATGGGGCCCATCCATGACGCAGACACGAGAGCGCTCAATTTGAAGTCGACTGACAGAACGGAATGTATGGAGTTAGAGCAAACCTTCAGCTGGTTCACCATGAACACAGCACTTGTCGTTCTTTCTGGCGTTATAACAAGGTGCCAGTCCCATCCGCCCATCCAGAATCATCGACGGCTGCAATCGCATTTCGGATAGATCATTCGCATCAGCGTAGTTCTCGTGTCATCGAACTCACCCTACCTAATTAGGGCGCGGATAAATTCGCCGCGGCAGTTGCAGTGAAGGGAAATTACGCATTCATTTTGCCAATTATTTCGTCCATGCGACTCAGATTTCGTTCCCCTGTTCGTCGGAGGAGAAGTTTAGATGTAAGGGTGCTGCTTCACGCCCATCGGAACGCAACTGTTTGAGGGAGGGCTCGTTGGATTTCTGACCTGGATTTTGATCGGGACCGAATCAAACCGTACGTGTCAGTGAATTTCTAGCAGATGAATTTCTTTGTGTTGGCCCGAAGTCCTGAGTGTTGTTCCAAAATTAAAATGGAGTGTTGTTCTGAAATTAAGTCCTCTTTTCATTGCCTGTCAGGAAGATGTTGGGACTAATCCTCAATGTCATGCAGGGCGGGACGGTCAACTCATGAGTAATCTACTCATGGATGGAGGGAAAGGGGGCAGCTTCTGTTGTGATGGAGCACCCGTAGGTAGAAGTCTGACTTGGTTCCGTGATGTTCTTTACAGTCAAATGAGATCGGGACCTACGGCTTAAAGTGGATTCCCAACCACTACAAACATCCATGGAACCGTCGGGACTCGAACCCGAAACCTGAGGAAGATGATTGTGGCACGTATCAGCATAACCAAGCGGACGCGCTGAAACACAAACGATATTTAGTGTCTTCGATTCTAAAAGCAGTGGCTGCACCAGGGATGGCCCTCTTTGAATATTTCTGCGGCCCGTGTGATGTATCAGACTTTTACAAAATATATTTTTTTGATAATAGACAAAGGAGTTAGAACAAATGGATCCA
Source organism: Caerostris darwini (assembly GCA_021605075.1). NCBI lineage: Eukaryota > Metazoa > Arthropoda > Arachnida > Araneae > Araneidae > Caerostris > Caerostris darwini. The sequence goes on from BPLQ01014081.1 coordinate 348,900, forward strand.
AAAAATACATTATGTGTGCATCCCTATATTAAAACATTAATTGTCGAAATGACGAGAAAAAATGAACTTTGATCTTAAAATAATATTGTTGGAATTTGGACTCTTGTATCAGTGGAAAAAGTAAAAATATGTAGACCCGTAGGTGATTATGACACCATTTGAAGACATCTCATGACTGACTGGCGGAGTACTTTTTCTTTGTGACCTGAATATTTCCCTAGTTTTTCATTTCCGTCTTCAAAAAAGCTGGGACGGTCTGGTGGCCTGGTGTTTGGTATCCCAGGCTTCAGGTTCGAATCCTGGCTGTGGCTTGGATGTTTTGTTAGTGGTTCGGAATCCTCTTTAAACTGTATGACCCTGTCTGTTTGGCCTGTAGTGTGCACACGATGAAAATAGAGTAACACACCAAACCTCAAACCCCAGGACTTCGGACGAAGACAAAGAAAATCGTCTGCCACAGATGAACTGCCACTTACTGTCTGAGTCGGTTCCCATCAAAGTCTAGCCCAGGAATCCTCTCCCCTATGCGTGTGCATCCACCGAATTACTTAGAACATGGACCAACCCTCCCACTCAAACAGTCGCGTTCCGATGGACGCGAAGCAGCCCCCTTACATCTAAACTTCCCCTCCAACGGACAGAGGAACGAAATCTGAGAATGCATGGACGAAATAATTGGGGAAAATGGATGTGCTATTTCCCTTCACTGCAACTGCAGCGGCGAATTTATCCGCGCTCTAATTAGGTGGGTGAGTTCGGTGATACGAGAGATGCGCTGATTCGCATCTATTCTCAAATGCGTTTGCAGCCCAACGATGATTCTGGATGGGCGGATGGGACTGGCATCATGTTACAACGCCAGAAAGAATGACAAGTGCTGTGTTTATCCATGTTCAGGGTGAATCATCTGAAGGTTTGCTAACTCCATTCTGTCAGTCGAAGTCACACTGAATACTCTCGTGTCTACGCCGTGGATGTTCACGATCCATCCCTAAGTATGAGATATCAGTTTCGAATGCGCCATTGACATTGATGTAGCCCAGGGTTCGCCAACCCTTCGGCCTGTGACTTTATGAAGAAAATAATATAAAAAAGTCTTACTAGTATATCAATAGAAAAAATTAATTGGCTTATAATTAATTAGGATTTCGAATCTCAGAGAGGAAAAAAAAATGTCATGTTTATTCTTCTTTTAAACACAAATCGATAGTCAGTTCGACGAGTATAGGAATATATTTTAGTAGATAAATATTTTAGAAAGCACATTAATATTTATATATAATTGGATATTTGTAAATCAAAGTTATATATTTCAATTTTATTTCTGTATTTAAATTGATCTCTTAATAGAGATATATAACTGCTGATTGAATTATATTTATTACCACATTATAAAGTGAAAAATTAGAAACAAAATATTTATACAGTACCAAAAAAATGAGTCTAATGTTGCATAAAAATTTCAAGACCAACAATTATGGAAACATTTTATAATTATTAGCATTTCAGTTTCATTTATTGCAAGATTGACTTACAAAAACTTCATCGAAAACATGCCGTGTACAATAGCGACTGGTTTTGATTCGAAGCCCTTATATCAGCGGTGGTCAACCCGCGGCCCGAATTGAATATTTTTCCGGCCCGTAAGATGTTTCACACTTTTACAAAATATATTTTTTCTGTAATGGCCAAAGTAGGGAAAGCCAATGTATTAAAAAAATACACTGTGTGTGCATCCCACTATACAAAGATGAAGTGCCGAAATGATGTGAAAAAATGTAATTTGATTTTAAAATAATATTTTTGGGCAAAAATATATCGCACTAGTAAAATAAATATTTTTGAATGATTTCATTTTTATTATTTCGTTTATATTTATATATTTTTTAATATTTCATTTTGAGAGTTATATATTTGTTTACAATATATTTTTATTACATACAATTTAGTATCATTATTATTATTATATTATCTACGTTCACATGTAAGAATAATAGTAAACACGAAGATAATAACTCATTCTGTTTCAATTGTTCACACCAAAACAATGTCTATAGTGGGTCTCAATCTTATAGAGACATATATAATTTTATAGGCACCCCACGGAGTTAGGCCACCCCCGTCGTAGAGTATCGTGTCACAACTTTTTTTGATTAGCATTCCACACTTTTCGTTTTTCATTTGTGATTTTCTTTTTAAATCAGTAAAAATCAAATAAATTTGGAAGAATAAATAAAGAGTTTTTGAAAAAAAATAAATCGGTCTTACTTTTTGGGCATAGTAGTATAATAATTAATATTAATTATTCCCGTTTTATTCGGTGTTATGTGTTCAAATAAGATTGTTACTGAGTGTGCTTTTTCTACCAAGCAACTTACCAAGAATATATATTATTTAATAAAAATGATATTTCTGAAGCAAATCAAAACCGAAACTCACCTGTTATTTTTGAACAAAAGTTCTTGACATATTTGTTAGAATGAAAACTGCAGTACGACACGTAAACTTCAGAAAAACACAATTTTTTACTGTATGTAATTTTTTATTTCCTCTTAAAAATAAATAGACATTGTAAAATTAAACTGGGTATCTTTCATCAAATATTTTCATAAATATTTACATTACATACCTTTTTACAAAATCTAAAAAATCAAAAATTTGTCGAAATTGTGTTTTTGTAAAAAATTTGCATTTATTAAAAGAAATGAATCAAAATATTCTCAACATGTTTTCATTGGCGCCAACTCAACTTTTCCCCTAACGAATTCTATTTTTTAAAAAAGAGTGTTGAACCTGTGAGATTAAAAATCCCGAAGTTATTTGCAAATTCAGTTGACTTTTTTAAAGTTTGAAAGAAAAACACTTGAGCCTGAGGTATGTTATAGTTCATATGTGTTAACAAATGACAAGAAATGTGTATTCGCTTATCTAAATAAATAAATTAGACTTGATGAAATTAAATAAACAAATGAAAAAAATAAGCAAAAAATAAGTAAATAAAATTAATTAATTAATAAAATAAACAAGAAATATGAAAAGGGCACCTGCATGGATGGTTTAAAATTCAAAACTGTAGATTAAAAAAGAAGAACAAAAATGGGTCTAACGGCTTGTGTTTTGTAGCTCACTAAGTTATTCTAATAAAATATCTTTATGTATTTTTAAAAAATTTTAAAGACTGTTATAATATTAGAAAAATGTTTTTATTGATTATAGTAAAGTAAATAAATTGTTTTGGTACAATTAGCAAAATTGTATTGTTCTTTTTGGTTATTTTTATGATACCGTTAATAATAAATTTTCAGCAGAAATGTTTATAACCACTAAATACACTTTCAAAGAAGTATGGGAAAATCCAAGAAATATCGGTTTTAAGTCAAGAATAGAAAGAGAGAAAGAGAGAGGCAGTTCCTCTTTATGCCATAAGCTAAGACTGCGCAGCTGATACTCATTGAGCACTAACGAAGGGGCACGTGTAGCTTGAAGATAAGTTACGGACGCTGAATAACAATACACTCCAACGCTGTACGATCCTATTAGACCGGGATCTAACGTTTAAGGAGGATTCCAAAACATCTACAAACATCCATGGTACCGCCGGGATTCTGACCCGGAACCTGTGGTACCGAATGCCAGAGAGCTGGCCACTCGGCCATTAAGTCTAAGAGCGTACTTTATAATGTAAATTTCTGATTATAAAAAAAAAAAGTTCAGAGCTTTAGTTAAACGCGTCCTTTGATTTCGTATGAAACGTGTCATTAAAGAAGCTTTATATCGATGCAGTAATTACCAATTAATTCTATTAGTAGAAATTATTCTCTAATTGATTTTAGAGATGGGTCGATAAATTGTCAATTGGCAATTAGTAATAATTTAGTAGTAATTAGTTCTGCAATAGATTATAGCCATTAATACATAAATTGTTAAAAAGCAATTAGTAGCAATTAGCTCTCTAAATTTAACTATTTTTTTTACGTTTGCATTAACTTCAATTTTAAACTAAATTTACACATAGGCCCTAAGTGTTCTGCAAGTTAAAAAAAAATGTATTCGATCTCGAGTGGATGAATAAGAAGTATTTTAATAACGATTGAAAATTTGATCAAGATATATATATACGGAGAGAGTAAACTAATAGTAGGAATTTAAAAAATAAGCATAAAGACTAACGATTCATGATAAATTGAACCATTCAGCAACAGTGCAAAAATCATTCTTTTTAGAGTTTTCCAAATGTGTGTCAAAACTACCTCCAATAAATGTTTCGTAATTAACTTAGAAACTAATACGTTAGAAACAACACTACGAATTCGAAATGCAAGGGGTTTTTAAAAATGATTTTGGAGCATCACGAAGCCAAAAAGTTATGGATTATTCGAAACACACGCAATCTTTCTGTCTCATTAATCGAAGATAAAAAAATGCATGAATCTTTAAACAGAAGCATTAAAACAAACTGCACTTCTCTAATGAAAGACTGTCTAAAGATCTATGTATAATTGAATATACTTTATGCTTCAAATCCAAATGCATTTGCAGTAAAACAATTAATATTAAAAAAAAATTTTAAAGTCAATTCCTACTATTTTTTCACTATATTGCAGAAAATTCCTTTACAAACAATAACGGTGGCGTGGATGTTTGATGGTGGTTCGGAACCCACGTTAAATTGTAGGTCCCGGGCTTTTTAGCCTGAAGTCTGCACAAGATGATCGTAGAGAGACAAAACAAATCTTTAAAAATACAGTTGAAATTTTCCTTTTACATCTGGCGGCATCTATTAATAGATGCATGCAACTTAAATCTAAAAAAAACTAAAATTAATTCATTCAATTTAATGAATGAACGGATATTTGAAAAAACTGTATTCACATCCAGTGCCATCCACTACAAGTTTCAAAAAATATATTTGAACTGGAGTGGATGAATAAAAGGTATTTTATGGACGGTTGAAAATTTGAACAAGATATATATCGGGAGAATGTGAGCTAATAGAAGGAATTGAAAAAATAAGCATAAGACGAACGACTCATGAAAAATTAAACTAAGCCAAAGAGATATGGATTCTTCAAAACGCACGCGACTGCCTCGGACTTTCTGTCTCATCAATGGAGGAAAAAATGCATGAATCTTTAAACAGAAGCATTAAAACAAACTGCATTTCTCTAATGAGACAAACTGTTTGGAGATCTATGGCTCGTTTTTGTTTTATCATCTCTCTTCTAAAATAAGTAGAGTTGAAGATAATCATCTTTTCAAAATGGCGACATAAGAATAATTATCACTCTTCATTCTGAGTCGGCACGAATCCAACTAATTATTAAGACTTTTCAGAAACAGAGATTAATTATGTAAGGATTATTCTGGAGTCGGAAAATATCTTTCTTGTCTTTAGGGATATGATTAGGGAAAAACTATTTTAAAATATTCTTGCTCTAGAAGTTATCAAAGGTTAAAACAACACAAGTATTTTGTAATTATCTTTCATTCTTGAAATATTCTAAAAACTATTTCCAGGTTAACATTTTGTTGTAAGTATTCCGTTAGATTCTAAACCAACATGTTCATGTAAACTTCCCAATTCTGCTGTTTATTTTAAAATCTTTAAAAAAACAATTCCAATTATTTTTTAAGAAACCAAACGACAGAATTCTAAATTATCACAACACAAATAAGATGTTTAATATGTTGAATTAATTTTAAAAGATAGGCTCATGAATGGCCGACTGGCTAACGCTCTGGAACTCGGTACCACAGGTTTCGGGTTTTGGTCCTGGCGGTGCCCTGGATGTTTGTAGTGGTTCGGAATTCACTTTAAACCGTAGGTCCCAGTGTAATGTGATCGTAGAGAGTTGCGGGGGTAGTTTTGCTCCGCGACCGTAGCCTGTCTTCAAGCTACACACGTCCCCTGGGTAGTGTTGAGTGAGTAACGTCGGTATAGTGGTTGCCTTATGTCATCCAAGACAACTGTCTAAGTAAGCTGCATTAGAACAAAAAAAAAAATGTTCCCTATTCAATGCATAAAATAATGTGTTAGAATGATAGAACTGCAGCCGTTTTTAAAATAACAATTTATATTAATATATTTAATGTATTAATAATAAAATTAAATAATAAATATTTCTTACAAATGTATGAAAAAAGTTTATACATTAGATCCAAATGCATTCCAATCCAGACGAACGATTCATGATAAATTGAACCATTCATCAACAGTACAAGAACCATTCTTTTTAGAGTTTTATAAATAAGGTGTCAAAACTACCTTGAATGAATGTTTCGTAATTAACTCAGAGACTAATACGTCAGGAAGATCACTAAAATTAGAAAAAAATGATGTTTTAAAAATGATGTTGGAGCATCACGAAACCAAAGTGTTATGGATTCTTCGAAACACACGCAACGATCTTCCTGTCTTTTTCAAATCATCCATCGCAGGAAAAAAATGCATCAATCTTTAAACAGAAGCATTAAAACAAACTGCACTTCTCTAATGAGAGAAACTGTTTGAATATCTATGTATAGTTGAATATACTTTATGCTTCAGATTCAAATGCATTTGTAGTAAAACAATTAATATAAAATATTTTTTAAAGTCAATTCCTACTTTTCTTTCACTATATTGCAAAAAATTCATTTACAAACAATAACGGTGGCGTGGATGTTTGTTGGTGGTTCGGAATCCACGTTAAGTTGTAGGTCCCGGGCTTTTTAGCCTAAAGTCTGCACAAGATGACAGTAGAGCGACAAACCAAACATTTACAAATTCAGTTGGAATTTTTCTCTTATATCTGGTGCCATCTATTATTAGATAAATGCAACTTAAATCTAAAAAACTTTTTAATTAATTTATTAAATTTAATGAATGAATGAATATTTGACAAAACTGTATTAACATCAAGTGTCATCCACTACAAGTTCAAAAAATGTATTTGAACTAGAGTGGATGAATAAAAAGTATTTTAAGAACGATTGAAAATTTGAACAAGATGTATATAGAGAGAGGGTGAACAAATAGTAGGAATTGAATAAATAGGCATAAGACGAACGATTCGTGATAAATTGAAACGAAAAGTACAAAAATCATTCTTTTCAGGGTTTTACAAATACGTGTCAAAACTACTTTGAATGAATGTTTCGTAATTAACTCAGAAACTAAAGATTGCTGAAATTCACAATGCGAAGCCAAAGAGTTATGGATTCTTCGAAAACGCACGCAAAGATCTTAATATTTCTGCCTTTTTCAAATCATCAATCGAGGTAAAAAAATGAATGAATCTTTAAACAAACTCATCAAAACAAACTGCACTTCTCTAATGAGGAACTGTTTGAAGATCTAAGACTCATTTATAAATTCCTACTATTAGTTCACACTCTCCCTATATATATATATATATATATCTTGTACAAATTTTCAATCGTCCATAAAATACTTTGTATTCCTCCACTCAAGTTCAAATGCATTTTTTTATCTTGTAGTGGAGGACACTGAATGTTAATACAGTCTTTTCAAATATTAATCCATTCATTAAATTCAATTAATTCATTTTAGTTTTTTTTAGATTTAAGTTTCACGTATCTACCAATAGATGTCGCCAGATGTAAGAGGAAAATTTAAATTTTATTTGTAAAAGACTTTCTGCGATAGAGTGGGGAAAAAAGTAGGAATTGACTTTAACTTTTTTTTTTTTTTTTTTTTTGTTACTTGTTTTGTATCATCTGTCTTCCAATAAGTAGATTTGAAGATAATCATCTTTTCAAAATGGCGACAGAAGAATAATTATCGCTCTTCGTTTTGAGTCGGCAGAAATCTAACTAATTATTAAGACTTTTCAGAAACAGAGATTAATTAAGGAAGGATTATCTTGGAGTCGGAAAACATCATTCTTGTGTCTCTGTGTGTGAGATTCGGAAAAAAGTATCCTAAAATATCCTTGTTCTAAAAGTTATCAAAGGTTTAAACAACAGAGGTATTTTGTAATTATCTTTCATGTTTGAATTATTTTAAAAGTTATTTTCCGTTAGTTCTATTTTATTTTATTCTGTTCTTTTAAAACAACATGTTCTGATATACATTCTAATTATTTATTTTACTACTGTACCCAAAAGTAAGACTAATTATTTTTTTTTTCAAAAACTCTTTATTTATTCATCCAAATTTATGTCATCGCATTCAAAATAATCCCCTACGGACACAATGAACTTATGCCAACGTTTATTTCCAATCCTCAACGCAGGTTAAAACTCATAGGCAGGGATGGCCTTTAAAATACACAGATGTCAAGGACTGTGCCAGCAACCTAAAAAAGAAAAAAAAAAATGAAGTTCCATAAGCCCGGGAATTTTAATTTGAAAATGGGTCTTACTTTTTGGACACAGTAGTAATTGTATGATTTACAACAAAACAAAAATCATTCATTTTATTTTTTTATAAATCTAAGGCAAAATCGTAATAAATTAATGTTCCATATTTAATACATAAAATAATGTGTTAGAAAGATAGAAAGGCAACCGTTATAAAAATTGCAATTTATATTGATATATGTATGTATTGACATATGATTTATTAATAATAAAATTAAATTATGATTATTTTTTCAAACGCATGAAATATAGTTTATACCTCAGATCTAAATGCATTTGTAGTAAAATAATAAGGCACAAGACGAACGATTCATGATAAATTGAACCGTTCATCAAAAAGTACAAGAACCATACTTTTTAGAGTTTTATAAATGCGTGTCAAAACCACCTCGAATGAATGTTTTGTAATTAACTCAGAGACTAATACGTTAGAAATTCGAAATGCAAAGGGTTTTAAAAATGATCTTCGCAGTATCACTAAGTCAAAGAGTTATGGATTCTTCAAAACGCACGCAACCAATCTTTGTGCCTTTTTCGAATCATCAATAGAGGTAAAAAAATGCATAAATCTTTAAACAGTGGCATTAATACAAACTGCATTTCTCTAATGGCAGACTGTTTGAATATCTACGGCTCACTTTTTTTTCTTTATCATCTTTCTTCTAATGAGAAGAGTTGGAGATTATCATGTTTTCAAAATGGCGACAGAAGAATAATTATCGCTCTTCGGTTTAAGTCGGCAAGAATCTAACTATTTATGAAGGCTTTCAGAAACAGAGATTAATTAAGGAAGGATTATTTTGGTGTCGGGAAATATCTTTCTTGATGTCTCTGTATGGATGAGATTAGGGAAATAGTATCCAAAAGTATCATTCTTTTGAAGTTATCAAAGGTTAAAACAACAGAAGTATTTTGTAATTATCTTCATTTTTGAAATATTCCATTTTGTTTTATTCCATTAACTTCTAAAACAACATGTTCGGAAAAACTTTCCAATTCTGTAGTTTAGTACTGTGTCCGGAAATTAAGACCAATTATTAATTTTTTTTCCAAAACTCTTCGTTTATTCTTCCAAATTTATTTCAGCGACTTCAAAGGCATCCCCTCCGGACACAATGCACTTATGCCAACTTTTTTTTCAATCCTCAATTCATGCGAAAAAGTCATTGCTAGGAATGGCATTCAAAGCGCACGTAATTCAAGGACAGTGCCAGCAACCTATAAAAGAAAAAAAAAGTTGCAATTCCATAAGACTCTGGAATTTTAAATTCAAAATTGGTTTTACTTTTTGGACACAGCAGTAATTGTGTGATTTACAACAAAACAAAAATAATTAATTTTGTGGTTTTATAAATCTGAGATAAAATGTTAATAAATGAAGGATTTACTACAAAACAAAAAGAATTCATTTTGTAGTTTTAAGAATCTGAGTCAAAAATTAAGTTAAGAAGTTAAGTTAAGAATCTGAGCATCCCGAAGCCAAAGAAATATGGATTCTTCGAAACACACGCAACGATCTCAATTTTTCTGTCTTTTTCAAATCATCAATCGAGGTAAAAAAATGAATGAATCTTTAAAGAAAGGCATTAAAACAAACTGCACTTCTCTAATGAGGAACTGTTTGAAGATCTAAGGCTCATTTTTCAATTCCTACTATTAGTTCACACTCTCCCTATAAATATATATATATCTTGTACAAATTTTCAATCGTCAATAAAATACTTTGTATGTAATAATTGGTTTTTTTATTGAAAGAAATGTCACTTTTTGAAAAAAAATGAAATAAATTAAATTAAACACCTAATAAACATAGCTATTTTTCGAAATATGCTGTTCAGAGTTTTTATCAAATATATATATATTTTTTTTCTAAAATCATGTTAGAAAAAATTATAAACTTTACCATTTATTTTCTTTAAAATCGAAAAACCTAAAGTCTTTTAAAATTCAACATCATTAATTATCAACTAATTTGTCTGATGTTTGACCAATTTTTTATAGAAAATAAACAAGTTTTTTTTTCTGTATTGACATTTCAGAAAAATAATTTTTGCAGATACTTTTACTGTAATTCCCTTTTTACTTTCTCGTAATACACTATACAAGAAAATAATTTCCTTACATCTTAGAAGCTTTCTTAAGTAAAAAGGAAAACAGGGAAAAAAATACCCAAACGACGCTACAAAGCGTTTAATGACTACTATAATTTAATACTCCTGCTTTTGGGGGTTTTTTTCCTCCTATTTTTTACTTTTACTTTTACTTAAACGTCTCGTGGTAAATTGAAATAACGTCGAAATGCAATTATCTCTTTTAACTGTAACCGCCTTTACCGTAATAAATGAGAAGGAAAAAAGAAAAAAAAATAGCTGAGTTGCTTGTTGATATTTTGAGACGCAAAAAAAAACAAGTTTTAAGGACAGGAAAAAAAATTGGAGCAGTAATTTATTTTTTATAGATTTCCAAGTATAGAGTGGTATTTTTATTTTATATGGGAATTTATTTCTAACCGAGTGAGTCCATGATTAATTAGGCGTGCGCCATTTCATTTTGTTTTCGATTAAATTTTAAAAACGAGATCGCTAGAGTTGCTCTTTTAAATATAAAACTCGACCGAAAATAATCTTCTGAAAATTTAAATTCAGTTCATTAACTTTTATCAATCTTTTACAGATATACTACTGTGCCCCAAAAGTAAGACCAATTATTTTGTTACTAAAAGCCTTTATTTATTCATTCACATTTATTTCATCGCTTAAATATTTATTTCATCTTTCAAAGTGATCCCCTCCGGACACGATGTCATAATTTATGCCAATTTTTTTTCCAATCCTCAATGCAGGCTAAAAAGTCATCGGCAGGGATGGCCTTCAAAGCGCCAGAAATAGCACAGTGTGAATGCGGTGGTTGTGGAACGATATTGGTTTCATTTGTGGCGAAAAAATCTCGAAGAATCAATGCAGTGTTCTGGCTACCCAGTTCAGTGTTTTGGTTACCCATCGAGATTTGACTCGCTTGAAGCCCAAAATGGAATTGACCGATTTCTTTTGAAATTCCAACATCATCAGCAAGGCATCTAATTGTAAATCGATGGTTCACAAGCATCAAATTTTCTGGGCGTGAGATTCGTCGGTTGAGGTTGAGGGTTGACCAGAGGCCCTCTTCGTCCTCAACGCGTTCTGTGCCTTCTTTGAACTGTTTGTATCATTTCTAAACATTTCTTTCCGTTATAGGAATGCCTTCTGCAACATTCTATACGTTTCCGCACACAAAATTGAATTCTAGTTCTTTGCTCAATTCACTCAGAAATTTCAAAAATCGTCGAAATCCGTTTGAGCGTCTCACAAAGCCAAGCGTAACTCAAACACTCATGAATAGTTTGACTTCAAATTTCACACAGATGGCAAGAACAGTGCCAACAATATAAAAAAGATATTGAAATTCCATAAGCCCCAGGATTTTTAAATTGAAAATTGTCCTTATTTTTTGGACACAGTTGTATACTAACATTGTTCATAAACTATTACTTTCAAAAACAAAAGAAACATAAAGAAACAAAACAAAAATTACATAAAGAAACAAAAAAATGTATTGCAATCATTAAATTGCTTTGAAAAAACTGTTCTCCTCTTTTTCTAACCCCATTTGAAACCGACCATTTTATTAAAACCTCATTTCAATGAGTGAGCCCAACGGGGCGTTGGATTTCAATGAATGCCACATCCGCCCCAATGGCGTCACAAGACAAGCCCCAACAATAAAGAAAAGCTCATTTATTTTTGAGCATCAAATGTTCGAGGTGTTAAAAATAGCCTCCAGAAGATCCGACTCAAAACCGGTCTTCTCTACCTTTGTAATTAAAAGACACGAAAGAGACCCAATTTGTGTGGAAGAAAAAATAAATAAATAAAGAAGCTCCCATTTTAATTACGTCATTTTAAAGTTCCGCAATTTTCTTTCTTTTTCTCTTCTTTCTTGCAACAGAAGGAAATTTTTTCAAGTGCTATTTCTGGTATTCTGTGTTCATTTGAATAGACTAAAAAGTCAGTGTTTTTTTTTTTTTTTTTTGTTGTTGCTGTTGGTGTGTTTCGAAAAATGCGTCTATTCAATTGAAGAGTCATTACAAAATTGAAACTTTTTTTTTGTATTTACTTAATTTAAAAAAAAAAGGTTTTTATCTTGTTTTTTTTTTTTTTTTTTTTTTTTTTTGCTTCTGACGTTCAATCTGTGCGTGTATGGAGGATTGCTCGGGAATTTTAAGATTTTACATTTATCATTTTTTTTTTAATTAATATAACTTTTGATGTTTTTTAGATCTTGCATTCAGTTCTTTTACAATTCTCACTTGAGCCTCCACAAAAACCTCTTACTACTGTGTCCAAAAAGTAAGACTCATTTTCAATTTAAAACTCCCGGGCTTATGGGATTTCAATTTCTTTTTTAGGTTGCTGGCACTGTCCTTGACATCTGTGTGAAGTTTCACGTCAAAACATTCATGAGTGTTTGAGTGACGCTTGGCTTCGTGAGACTCTGAAACAGATTCCGGCGATTTTTGTGATGGCTGAATCCTTGTTGAGATTGTTGGAATTTAAAAGCATTCGGTGTTCATTTAGAAGCATTCGGTGTCTGCATGGATTCTTTGTGACCTTTTCGCCCAAAATTAAACCCATATCGTTCCACAACCACCGTATTTACCTAATTTAGCATCGTGCTACTTCTGACTATTCCCTAAATTCAAAAGATCACTCCAGGGATACCGTTTTGAGTCGATTGAAGAGACATTTCAAAAATCGCCGGAATCAGTTTTAGCGTCTCACAAAACCAAGCGTCACTCAAACACCAATGAATAATTTGATGTGAAATTTCACACAGGTTTCAAGAACAGTACCAGCAACCTAGAAAGGAAAAAAAAATTAAATTCCTTATGCCCCGGTAATTTTAAATTGAAAATTGATCTTACTTTTTGGACACAGAAGCATTTACATTGGCGTATAGAAATCAAAAACTTAATTGCAATCAATAAATGGCTTTGGCAAAACTGTTCTCATCTTTTTCCTAACCCTATTTGAAACCGCCCATTTAATTGAAGCCTTATTATATTGAGTGAGTGCCCAACAGGGCGTCGGATTTCAATGAATGCCGATTCCACTGCAAGGGCGTCACAGAACGAGCCCCAACAAAAAGAAAAGCTCATTTATTCTTTGAGCATTAAATGTTCCAGGTGATAAAAATAGCCTTCCTGAAAATACCGAATCAAAACAATCTTCTCTTCCTTTGTAATTAAAAGACCCAGAGACACCCAATTTATGTGAGAGAAAAAATAAATAAATAAAGAAGCTCCCATTTTAATTACGTCATTTTAAAGTTTCGCAATTTTCTTTCTTTTTCCCAGCGCTATTGTTGCTTCTTTTTTTCTTGCAGCAGACTGAAATTTTTTCAAGTGCGATTTCTGGTGTTCTGTGTTGATTTGAATGGACTCAAAAGTCAGCGGGGTTTCTTTTGTTGTTGTTGTGTTTAGAAAAATGCATGTGTTCAATTGAAGAGTCATTACGAAATTGAAACTTTTTTTATTTATTTATTTAGTTTTAAAAAAAGGTTTTTTATTTTATTTCTTTTACTTCTGATGTTCGATCTGTGTGTTGATGGAGACTTGTTCGGATATTTTAAGATCATTTTACATTTTCTTTTTTTTTTAATTTGTAGAGTTTTTGAGGTTTTTTTTAGATCTGGCATTCAATTCTTCTTACAATTCTCCTGTGTGGCTCCACATAAACATCTTATCTCAAAAAATCATTTTCGCAATTTAAAAAAAAAAAAAAATTATCTGACTAGCAACCTAAAAGAAACTGTTAATTAATTTTTATTACAAAAATTGAAAATTTAACTCCAAATAAAATGCTTATGGCTCAATGGCCGAGTGGCTAGCGCTCTGGCGCTCGGTACACATGTTTCGGGTTGGAGTCCTGGCGGTGCCCTGAACGCTTGTAGTGGTTCGAAATCCACTGTAAAATGTAGATCCCGGTCTAACAAGATCGCGGAGGTAGTGTTATTCCGCGTCCGTATCTTATCTTCTAGCTGCACGCACCTACTGGGCAGTGCTAAGTGAGTAACGTCGGTGCGACGCTTGCTTTAAGGCATCCAAGACAACTGTCTGAGTGTTTGTCAGCTGTATTAGAAAAAAAAAATAAAATGCTTATTGATAATTTATTTTTTAAAACGGAAATAGTGTAAAAGTTTCCTACACTTTGATATTTTTGCTGTACTGTACTGTTTGCGGAACTGTACATCACAACAGTATAGTATTTTTCCTTCCAAATGTTTATAATAAATTCAATGACAACATTAACTTCCAATAAATACCGCATTCATAGTTGAATTTGATAGGGCGTTTGCTTCTACTTATACCTGCGAATCGTTTTTTCCTAAACTGAAATGGATCCAACACAAAACAAGCTCAACCATAACGGACTGCAATATCCATTACGATAAGCCAATACCCAAATGGAGATCGATTTACAACAGCAAAGTGAAAGAGTGGAGAAACACATATCGCACAAGTAAAATAAATATTTTTGAATGATTTCATTTTTTTAATGATTTCATTTATATTTGTATATATTTTTTATATCTCATATTTAGTGTTATCTATTTCTTTACAGTGTGCGTTTAGTATCAATAGAGAGTTTTTGCATACCGTACGTTAGTTACCGTAGGACGTCCGTTAGCTTTTTCTCCCTAGCACGCATGCTCATAGGAAACTGCGCATGCGTATCTGTAGTAATGTTTCCTATGAGCATGCGCGCTAGGGAGAAAAAGCTAACGGACGTCCTACGGTAATTAACGTACGGTATGCAAAAACTCTCTATTATTATTATAGTATCTATGTTTACATGTAAGAATAATAGTCAACACGATAATTAGAAACGAATATCAACAGGGATAGCATTTGAAGGATTTGCACTTTCTTTTTCCCTTCCTGGAGTCCAAGGAAAGGACTTTTTGGCGTGATGTTTTACCACACCGACATTGTGTACCCTTATTTGATAAGCCAACTCCTCATTCCTTCTTCTCAGTGTTCTGTGGAGGGGGAGGCATGTGCTCAGACAGCGAGCAGGAGGTCTGTGGTTAAAATCATTATTATTATAACATCTATGCTTACATGTAAGAATAATAGTAAACACAAAAATAATGACTCATTATGTTTCCCTTTTTCACTCCAAAATAATGTATCTAGTGGGTCCAAATCTAATAAGGGGATGCATAATTTTACTAATAATATATAATTTAAGTGAATTCGGCGTCCAGTGATAGTTTGAATCGAAATAACAACGTATTTTGCATGAGTTGCACATTCAACCAACGTGTTCAATGTGCTGGATAGTTTCTGTATCCTGACGAAAAATATGACTTCCAAGACATTCAAGAGTTGTGACACTGTGTGTGAAAAGCCCATCCACCACGGCAAGGTCATATGAAATTGGATGGGAAAAATTTGGTGGAACTTTTTTTGATACCGTACCGTTTCCCCTTTCTTCGAGTATCTTAATTTCAAATGTGAACTCATTGTGACGAATGGTTCTTTTCTTTTTTTTATAGCAATATTTTAAATTGAAAATTGGTCTTACTTTTTGGACGCAGTAATATGCTATAGATTTACTTGAACGAAATAAGTTTTCGTAAAGTATAGTAACATTTTCTATACTATCGTCAAATTTAAAATATGTTTTTATAGTACATTCAAAATATACCTTCTTCTGTTTTGCCTGTAAGCAAAATAAAAAAATATTATATTAATAAAATATATTTTTTACGCACGTCTATTAAATAAAAGTGTTCAAACATTTTTCCCTGCAAGTGATAATGTCTCTTAAGATATAAAAAAAATTCTGATCCACATTATCTTAAAATTCTAAACTAACTTCCACATTATCCTGAAACACGACAATGTTTTGCTCGTTTTTCGTGCAGCGATTCACGACTATTTATATTCCCTGCCCTTCTCGCGTGTTGCCACCAGCGCGGCGTAAACTTCCAGTCATTTTTTCGTTTCTTAAAGAGTTCGAAATTTGTTGAGAGGATTTTCTTGCGAGCAGCCACCTTGTTCTGAATGTAAATTCCATACGGCAGGCCCAAGAAATTGAGGAGGCGATTTGCATACTATTCAGATTATTAGTTTCGCGGGAACTTCGACATCTATTTGGCTGTCGAAAAATTCCCTTCCTAACAAAAGATGAGCACACAGTATCGTGTAACTCGTTCGAGGGTCAAAATCTCAATTATGATTAACGTCGGATATTCTAAACTTGTTAAGATAAAATTCCACCAGATTTAAATTCTGATGAGGAGGTTAGAGGATAGGAGACTTCGTCTTCAGTGGTACTCGAAAATCAGTGAGCTTATTGCCAGTAGTGGGTGTAAATAAAGTAATGGTTATTTGCCGTTTTATTTTAATAAATACACAGGTTTCGGGTTCGAGTCCTGATTGTTTGTAGTGGTTCCTTCCCATTTAAACTGTAGGTCCCGGTCTGTTCAACCCAATGTGTGCACAAGATCACCGTAGAGCGACAACCCAAACCAATCAGTCGTACTCGAAAATCAATGCGCTCATGGCCAGTAGTCGGTGAGTTGCCACTTTACTTTAATACTATTACGACTACTCCTTCTACATCACTGTGCCTTAGAGCTGAGTTTCCCCTTTACAGTTTCGGAAAGATGTGGGCGAGAAGTTTGATTGGGCTCCGTGACGTTCTACGGTGCTATGGGACAGGGACCTACGGCTTAAGCTGGAATCCGAACCATCTATTTGGCTGTCGAAAAATTCCGTTCTGACAAAAAAAATAGAGCACAGTGTAACGCGGTAACGATGGTGAAAAAGAAATATTCTTTTTTCCCCCTCTCGACTAAGGTGCGAAATCCAAATTATTATTATCGCCTGATATTCTACTCGTCTTAGGATAAAATTCCGCCATCTGCATACTACTATGCTCAAAAAGTAAGACCAATTATATATTCAAAAATTTTCATTTAATCTTCCAAATTTATTTCATCGCTTTCAAAGTCATCCCCTCCGGACACGATGCACTTGTGCCGACTTTTTTTCCAATCCTCAATGCATGCTAAAAAGTCATCGGTAGGTATGGCCATCAAAACGCGCGGCGATTAACGTTGAATCTCTTCAATCGACTCAAACGGTGTGGTGTTTTGAGTTTAGGGAATAGCAAAAAGTCGCACGGTGTGAATACGGTGGTTGTGGAACTATTCTGACAAAAGAGTATAGTGTAACACGGTAACGGTGGCGAACAAAAAAATGTTCTTTTTTTTTCCCTCTTTCGTCAAAGGGGCGAATTATCAAATGTTATTAACGTCCTATATTCTAAACTTATTAAGATAGGATTCCACATGCCGCATAATGAAGATTTAAATTCTTAAGAGGAGGACAGGGTGTGGGAGATTTCATCTTCAGTGGTATTCGGGGTCCTGCTGGAAGAAAGGCTAGCGCTCTGGCGCTCGATGCCACATGTTTCGGGTTCGAGTCCCGACGTTGCCGTGGATGCTTGTAGTGGTTCCATTCCACGTTAAACTGTAGGTCCCGGTCTATTTAGTCTAAAGTGTGCACAAGATGACCGTAGAGCGACAAATCAAACCAATCAGTGGTACTCGAAAATCAGTGCGCTCATGGCCAGTAGTCGGTGAGTTGCCACCTTACTTTAATACTATTACGACTACTCCTACACCACACCACATCAGTGTGCCTAGAGCTGAGTTGCCCTTTACAGTTTGGGAAGGATGTGAGTGAGAAGAAGTCTGATGGGGCTCCGTGACGTTCTATGGTGCTCTGAGACCGGGATCTACGGCTTAAAGTGGATTCCAAACCATCCATTTCGTATTTGGAAAAATTCCATTCCCAACAAAAGATGGAGTACAGAGTATTGTGTAACGCGGTAAAGATGGTCGAACAAAAAATATTCTTCTTTTTATTTTTTCACTCGGGAGAGGTGCAAAATCTCAATTATTATTAATATTAGATATTTTAAACTTCTTAAGATAAAATTCAACAAGCTGCATACTATTGTCCCCAAAAAGTAGACCAGTTATATATTTTTTCAAAAACTCTTTATTGTTCCAAATTTATTTCATCGCCTTCAACAACGTTTTTACCAATCCTCAATGCATGTTAAAAAGTCATCGGCTGGTATTGCCTTCAAAGCTATTCACGTTGAATCACTTCAATCGACTCAGAACAGTGTCCCGGAGTGGTGTTTTGAGTTGAGGGAATAGCAGAAGACATCTGGTGTGAATACGGTGGTTGTAGAACGTTATGACGATAGGTTGTGGAACGATTTTGACAAAAGAGTATCGTGTAAAGCGGTAACGAGGGTCGAACAAAAAAAATATCCTTTTTTTTTTCACTGTCGTCAGAGGTGCAAAATCTCAATTATTATTAACGTCGGATATTCTAAACTTCTTAAGATAAAAATCCATAGGTCGCATAATACTGTGTCCAAAAAGTAATACCAATTATATATTTTGTTTGATCGCCTTCACAGTAATGCCCTCTGGACGCAATTCACTTATGCCAACTTTTTTCCAATCCTCAATGAAAGCTAAGTAGTCATGGGTAGGGAAACTGTGTCCCCGGAACGGTATTTTGAGTTTAGGAAAGAGCCAGAAGTCCCACGGTATGAATACGTTGTTTGTGGAACGATATGGGTTTTGCTTTTTGCGGATAAGTCGAGAAGAACCAATACAGTGTGAGCTGGCGCACTCAGTGTTTTAGGTACTAATCGAGATGTGGCGCGTTTGAGGCCCAACCCATATCTTAAAATGGGATTTTGAAATTCCAACATCATCACCGAGATCTCTAATTTTAAATCGATGGTTTGCAAGCACTCAACCTTTAATTTTTTGGACGTGAGCTTCGTCAGTTGAGGTGGAGGGTCGACCGGAGAGCTCTTCGTCTTCGACGCATTCTCTGCCTTCTTTGAACTGTTTATACCACTTTTTACCACCACTTCTAAACATTTCTTTCCGATACGGGAATGCACACCGAATGCCTTCTGCAACATTCTATACGTTTCCGGAAACAAAATTGAACGCAAGTTCTTCGCTCACTTAATTCAGACATTTCCAAAATCGCCGGAATCAGTTTTAACAAAAAAGCCAAGCGTAAACTCACACACTCATGAATATTTTGGCGTGACATTTCACACAGATGTCGAGGACAGTGCCAGCAACCTAGAAAATAATAAAAAGGAAATACCATAAGCCCCGATATATTGGAAATTGCTCTTACTTTGTGGACACAGTAGTATACTGACATTGTCCATAAACTATATATTGGCATTGGCGTTAAGATACAAAAATAATTGCAATCATTAAATTGCTTTGTAACAACTGTTCTCATCTTTTTCTTACCCTATTTGAGACCGCCCATTTCATTCATACCTTGTTTCATTGAGTGAGCCAACCGGGGCGATGGATTTCAATGAATGCCGATTCCACTGCGAACAAAAGCCTGAAAAAAAAGAGAGCTCATTTATTTTTTAGCTTTAAATGTTCCAGGTGCTAAAAATAGTATTTCGAAATCCGAATCAAAACAGGTCATCCTTCTTTTATAATTAAAGACCGAAAGAGACCCCGAAAGAGAAGAAAAAATAAATAAATAAAGAAGCTCCCATTTTAATTACGTTATTTTAAAGTTTCGCAATTTTCTTTCTTTTTCTCTTTTTTCTTGCAACAGAAGGAAATTTTTTAAAGTGCTATTTCTGGTATTCTGTGTTGATTTGAATGGACTCAAAAGTCAGCGTTTTTTTTTTTTTTTGTTGTTGATGTGTTTAGAAAAATGCGTCTGTTCAATTGAAGAGTCATTACAAAAATTTTTTTTTTTTTTTTTTCAATTTACTTAATTTTAAAAAAGGTTTTTATCTCGTCTTTTTTATTTCTGACGTTCAATCCGTGTGTGGATGGAGACTTGCTCTGTAATTTTGAGATCATTTTTCAGTTTTTTTTTTTAATTAACAGATTTTTTGGTATTTTATAGATTTTGTATTCAGTTCTCCTTACAATTCTCATTCGTGGTTTGCTAAGGCTGCACAAAAACATCTTATCTCGTAAAATCACTGTTGCAAATAAAAAAAATTAGAGATTGAGTGTTTACAAACCGTCGATTTACAACAAGAGACCCGATGATGTTGGAATTTCAAAAGGATCAGTCAATTCCATTTTGGTCCTCAAACGCATCAAATCTCGATGGGTACCGAAAACACTGAATACACCAAATCACACTGCATTGATTTTTCGTGACTTTTTCGCCAAAAATGAAACAAACAGCGTCCCAAAACCACCGTATTCATCTTATTTAGCATCATGCCACTTCATGCTATTCCCTAAATTCAAAAGATCACTTTGAGAACACAATTTTGAGTCGATTGAAGAGACATTTCAAAAATCGCCGTAATCCGTTTTAGCGTCGCACTGAGCCAAGCGTCACTCAAGCACTAATGAATGTTTTGATTTCCAATTTCACGCAGATGTCACGGACAGTACCAACAGCCTAAAGAATGAAAAAAATTGAAATTCCATAAGCCCCGGAAAATTTTTATTTGAAAAGTAGTCTTACTTTTTGGACACAGTAGCAGTTGAAAAGTAGTCTTACTTTTTGGACGCAGTAGTAGTTGAAAAGTAGTCTTACTTTTTGGACTTTTTGTCCATAAACTATATATTTACATTGGCGTAAAGAAACAAAAAATGAATCTCAGTCATTAAATTGCTTTGAAAAAACCGCTCTCATCTTTTTCTTACCCTATTTGAAACCGCCCATTTCATCAAAATCTTATTTCATTGAGTTGAGCCCACCAGGGCACCGGATTTCAATGAATGCCCTCTTCCACTACAAGGGCGTCACAAAACGAGCCCCCAACAAAAAGAAAATCTCATTTATTTTTGAGCATCAATTGTTCCAGGTGGTAGAAATAGCCTCTCTGAAAATCCGAATCAAAACAGGTCCTTCCTCCCTTTGTAATTAAAAGACCTAGGGAGGCCCAATTTATGCGGAAGAACATAATTATATGTTATGTTGTAACATAGTTATCGTAAATGCAACATAGTGGTTCGATACGACATATTTAAGGTTTTGCGGGGAGATGTTTAAACATTATTAAGTCATATACGAAGTCCATAACAAAGTCTACATCAAATATTTCCTGTGTTTTGATAGCAGGTCCACTACCTTGGTAAGATTAAATCCTTGTGAGGATTAGTTTGGACAACCCTTGTGAGAGTTACCTTAATTAAATTGTGAGGGTTACCTTGATAGGTAGGGCCTGAATGGCTGTGTGGCTATTGTTCTGGTGCTCGGTACCACAGGTTTCGGATTTGAGTCCCGGCGGTGCCATGGATGTTTGGAGTGATTTGTACCACTTTCAACCCTAGGTCTAACATGGTCTAGATCCTACCCTAGGTCTAGATCTAACATGATCGTAGAACGTTGTAGGGGTAGTCTGTAGGGATCCGCGTCTGTAGTTTATCTTTGAGCTACATGCACCTCCTGTGCAGTGCTAAGTGAGTAACGTTGGTGCAGCGTGTGCCTGAAGGCATCCAAGTGTTCCGAATGTCTAGCTGCATTATAACAAAATAACAAAACTTGGTAGGGGACCCTCTCACTTTGGGACGAATATAAGCTGGAGATCTGCATCTAAGTATTTTACAGAGTGTCACTGCTCCTGAAAATAACCATGGATGTTTGTTGTTGGTTTGGAATCCTTGTTAAATTGTAGGTCCCGTTGTGTTTATCCTAAAGTTTGCATAAGATGACCGTAGAGCTGCAAACCAAACCTAAAAATAACAGAAGGAGGGCTTCATAGAACCTAATATACTAACACTCTCCATAAATTATATACTGACATAGGCGTAAAGAAACGAAAAATTAATTGCAATCTTTGAACAGTTTTAAAAAAATTGTTCTCGTCTTTTTTCTTACCATATTTGAAACCAGCCATTTAATTGAAACCTCATTTCATTGAATGAGCCCACCGGTGCACCGGATTTCAATGAATGCCACATCCACACCAGCGACGTCATAAAACAAGAGCAATAACAAAAATAAGAGCTCATTTATTCTTTGAGCATTAAATGTTGCAGGTGGTAAAAATAGCCTCCCTCGAAATCCCGAATCAAAGCAGGTCTTCTTCGCTTTGTAATGAAAAGACCGAAAGAGACCCAATTTATGTGGGAGAAAAAATAAATAAATAAAGAAGCTCCCATTTTAATTACGTTATTTTAAAGTTTCGCAATTTTTCTTTTTCTTTCTCTCGGTGCTATTGTTGCTTATTCTTTTCTTGCAACAGATTGAAATTTTTTCAAGTGCTATTTCTGGTATTCTATGTTGATTTTTGAATGGACTCAAAAGTCAGCGGGTTCTTTTTTTCTTGTTGTTGTCGTGTTTAGAAAAATGCGTCTATTCAATTGAAGAGTCATTACAAAATTGAAACTTTTTATTTATTTATTTAATTTTAAAAAGGTCTTTAAACTTGTTTTTTTTTGCTTCTGACATTCTATCTGGGCGTGGATGGAGGATTGTTCGGAAATTTTAGGATCATTTTTCTGTTTCTTTCTTTTTTTTAATTAATAGAGTGTTTGGTATTTTTCAGATTTTACATTCAGTTCTTTTTACAGTTCTCATGTGTGGCTCCACAAAATCATCTCATCTCATAAAATCATTGTTTCAAATAAAAAAAAATATATCTGACTAGGTACCTAAAAGAAACTGTTAATTAATTTTTATTACAAAAACTGGAAATTCGATTTCAAATAAAGTGCTTGCTGATCATTTATTTTATAAGAAGGAAATAGTCTAAACATTTCCGACACTTTGATACTTTTGCTGTACGCACATGTTTATCGGAACTGTAAATCACATCCATATGGGATTTTTTCCAAATGTTTATATTAAAGTGAATAGCAACAGAAACTTCAGATAAATATCTGACCACGTTTCGTTGCTTTGTAACGAATATCCGCAGAACACTACCCCAAACACTACACTAGTGTTCATTTGAAGGGTTTGCACGTTCTTTTCCCTTCCTGGAGTCAAACGAAAGGACTTCGTGGGAGGACTTCCTAACTTTCGTATATATATATATATATATATATATATATATATATATATATATATATATATATATATATATATATATATATATATATATAGCGTGATTATAATGAAAGTCCCACTTTCAAAATGCTGTCAAAAAGAGAGCCACTCGTCACAATGAGTTCGCAATTGAACCGAAGATACTTGAAGAAGAGGGAATCGGTACGGCATCCAAAAAAAAAGTTCCACAGTGTGTTCTAATAAATGGCACTGTAAGCGGCCTAAAGAAAGTGAATTCGGTTGCCAGTGATAGTTTGAATTGAAATGACAACGTATTTAGCATGAGTTACATATTCAACTCACTGTAGTGTTCAACATGATTGATTGTTTCGGGTTTTTTTTTTTGGACAGAAAAAATGACTTCGAGTCATTTAACAGTTTTGACACTGCGAGTAGAAAGCCCATCCACCACTGCAAGGTTATCATACTCAATTGTATGGGAAAAATCGGTGGAAATTTTTTTTTATGTCATACCATTTCCCCCTTCTTCGAGTATCTTCGGTTCAAAAGAGAACTCAAGATGAGCGGTTCTTTTTAACAGCATTTTGAAAGAGGGACTTTATAATCACTCTGTAATTGGCTGACTGACTTAAAACATCATAAATATTTTCAATGTTGGTGATTATAAAATATTAAACATTTATTAAATATAAATAATTAGATAAGTTGAGAACTATGAAATAGTATTCTTCGATGTTTAAAATTTTTTTAACTTGCCTTTACAATGCTTCAAAATATATCTACTTCTCCTTTACCTGTAAACAAAAACTCCTATGAATACGCACGTCTATGAAATTAAAGAGTTCGAACACATTTCATTGCAAGTGATAATGTCTCGCAAAATAAATATCTGATCCACATCGGCTTAAAAATCCTAAACTAATTTCCGCATTATCCTGCAAAACACGATGATGTTTCGCTCGTTTTTCGTCAAGCCATTCACCACTATTTATATTCCCTTCTCGTCTCGTGTGTTGCCACCAGCGCGGCGTAAACTTTCAGTCATTTATTCGTTATTCTTACAGAATTCGAAATGTGTTGAGAGGATTTTCTTCCGAGCAGCCACCTTGTTCTGAATGTAAATTCTATACGACGGCCGCAAGAAGTTGAGGAGGCCATTTGCATAATGTTCAGATTATCATCTCTGTTTCAAGCGCATTTCGACAGCTATTTGGCTGTCGAAAAAATTCCGTTCTAAGAAAAGATGAGCCCAGAGTATCGTGTAACGCGGTAACGATGGTGAAAAACAAAATATTCTTTTTTTTTTCACTGTCGTCCAAGGTGCAAAATCTCAATTATTATTAACGTCAGATATTCTAAAACTTCTTAAGATAACTTTTTACCATCTGCATACTCAACATTTAAATTCTGATGAGGAGGGTAGGGGGTGCATGATTACGTCTTCAGTAGTACTGGAAAATCAGTGCACCCATGGCCAGTAGTGGGTGGAATTAAAGTAACGGTGATTTGCCTTTTTATTTTAATGCTATTACTACTACTACTATACACACTACATCACTGTGCCTAGAGCTGAGTTGCACCTTTACAGTTTGGGGAGGATGTGGGTGAGAAGAAGTCTGATTGGGCTCTGTGACACTCTTACACTCATAGGAGACCGGGGGACCTATGGTGAAAGTGGATTCTGAACCAATCCAAACATCTACGGTACCGGCGGGATTCGAACATGAAACCTATGTTACCGAGCGTATTTTATTTTAATAAAGATGATGAGCTATCCACATGCCAACCTATTTGCTCCTTTAAATCATTTAAGGCGGACGTGACGGAAAATCAATATTACCTACACTAATTTTATTATTTCTGACTAGCACTAGGTACCACAGGTTTTGAGTGTGAGTCCCGGCAGTGCCACGGATGTTTGTGAGTCGTTCAGAATTCACTTTAAACTGTAGATGCTGGTCTGTTTAGCCTAACGTGGGCACAAGACGGCCATAGAGAGACAAACTAAACCAATCTAACGTCAAATTTAAAATATGCCTTTACAATACTTCAACAAATATCTACTTCTGTTTTACGCGTATGCAAAAGATCCTATAACATATATACTCGCGTCTATTAAATTAAAGTGTTCCACTGCAAGTGATAATGTCTCTAAGATAAATAAATGTCTGATTCACATGGGCTTCAAATTCTAACAATTCTAATTTCCGCATTATCCCGAAACACGAAGATGTTTCGCTCGTTTTTCGTCAAGCGATTCTCTGCTATTTCTATTCCCTCCGCGTCTCATGTGCTGCCACCAGCACGGCGTAAACTTCCAGTTATTTTTTCGGTTATCTTTAAAGAATGAGAAATTTTTTGAGAGGATTTTCTTGCGAGCAGGCACCTTGTTCTGAATATAAATTCCATACGACGGCCGGAAGAATTTCAGAAGGTCCTTTTCATAATGTTCAGATTATTAGCGCAGTTTGGCGGCCACTTCCACATCCAATTGGCTGTCGGAAAATTCCGTTCCTAACAAAAGATGAGCACAGAGTATCGTGTAATGCGGTAACGATCGAGAACAAAAAAAATATTCTTTTTTCTCTCTCTCTCGCCTAGGTGCAAAATCTCAATTATGATTAACGTGAATTATTCTAAACTTCTAAAGATAATATTCCACAAGCCGCTTACTACTTTGTCCTAAAAGTAAAACCAGTTCTCAATTTAAAATTCCCGGGCATTTGGCATTTCAATTTTGTTTCTTTTTTAGGTTGTTGGTACTGTCCTGGACATCTGTGGGAAATTTTACGTCAAAATATTCATTAATCTCCATACTAAAATGTCATCGGCTAGGATGGCCTTCAAATCGAGCTGCGATTCACGTTGAATCTCTTCAATGGGCTCCAAATGGTATCCGCGGAGTGGTCTTTTGAGTTTAGGGAATAGCCAGAAGTCGCACGCTGTGAATGCGGTGGTTGTGGAACAATATGGGTTTCACTTTTGGTGAAAAGGTAACGAATAATCAATGTAGTGGAAGCAGGCACATTCAGTGTTGACGCGAGATTTGACGCGTTTGAGGCCCAAAATATCTTTTAAAATGGAATTTTGAAATTCCAACGCCATCAGCAAGGTCTCTCATTGTAAATCGACGGTTTGCAAACACCCAATCTTTAATTGTTTTTAGGTGAGCTTAGTCAGTTGAGGTGGAGGGTCGACCAGAGGGCTCTTCGTCTTCAACGCGTTCTCTGCCTTCTTTGAACTGTTTATACATCTGTTTGGCTGTCGGAAAATTCCATTCCTAACGAAAGATGAGCACAGAGTATCGTGTTAACGTGGAAGAACAAAAAATGTTCTTTATTTTTCTCCCTTTCATCAGAGGTGCAAAATCTCAATAATTATTAACGTCGGTTATTTTAAACCAGTTAAGATAAAATTCCAACTAGCCGCAAATTCAAGATTTAAGTTATGATGAGGAGGTTAGGGAGTGGGGAGACTTTGTCTTACTCGAAAATCAGTGAGCTCATTGCCAGTAGAGGGTGCAATTAAAGCAACGGTGAGTTGCCATTTTATCTCAATTCCTACTATTAGTTCACACTCTCCCTATGTATATCTTGTTCACATTTTTCAATCGTTCATAAAATAACTTTTTATTCATCCACTCCAGTTCAAATACATTTTTTTTTTGAACTTGTAGTGTCTGTTAGTCTTCGTCTTTAGTGGTGCTCGAAAATTAGGGTGCTCTTTGCCAGTAATAGGTGGAATTAAAGTAAAGGTGAGTTGCCATTTTATTTTAATAAATGTGATTCAGGATGATACCAGGGGTGGCCAACCCAAACGATCCTGCGGGCCACTTTGAAAATGCGTCCTTACTCCGCAGGCCGCATATAAAATTATATATCCCCCTGATAGATTTAGACCCACTATTGACATTTTTTGGGAGAGAAACATTGAAACACATTGAATTATTATTTTGTGTTTACTATTATACGTACATGTGCACATAGATGATATAATCTTAATCATACTAAACTCATATTGTAAAGAAATAGATATCAATGAAAATGAAATATATAAAAAATATATGCATATAGACGAAATAAAAAAAAAAGGAAAAAATATTTATTTTACTTGTGCGATATGTGTTTCTCCACACGTTCACTTAGCATTTGCACATCGATCGTCATTTGAGTATTTGCACATCGTAATGTGTGTTGTATCCATTATATTTGAGCGAGTTTTGTATTTGGTCAATTTTATTTTCGAAAAAAACGATTCTTAGGTGTACGTTGAACCAAACGTACTAACAACTTGAACTAAGAGTGTAGTTTGCCCTGCTATCAACAATCAACTGTGCGTATCCAGGGATGGGCACTGAGTCACTAAAGTTACTTATATTCTGCGAACTCATAGCTGTAAACTCATGAATAAAACAGGCAACATCTGTTCTATATTCGCAAGAATATTGTTTTGAAATCAAATTTAATTTTTTCTTATCATTTCTCTAGTTAATTTGTGAATATATGGATGTACACATAATGTATTTTATTAACACATTGGTTTTTACTCCTTTGGCCATTATAAAAAAAATATATTTTATAAAAGTATGACAAATCTCACGGGCTGAAAAAATAGTCAAGACGGGCCGCGGGTTTGCCAACCCTGATTCATACACATCTGTTTCAGGAGTAGTCAGTTGAATTCGTACTGCGAACACAGCAATTTTATCCTTGCGTTTGTTCTAGCAATTGTTCTGTTAATCTCCTGATATTTGCCATGTCTTTGAATCAATAATTATTGAAAAATATAAACTTCTTTATTATTTTCCTGTTTTTTTTAATTGGCTGGAAAATAAATTTACTTATATAAAGTAAATTTATTTTCCAGCCAATTTATTTAAAAATATGTACAGTTGCGTTTCTTTAACTACTGAACACTTGAAATGATGAGACATACTCTAATTGCCATCATCTAATTTTAAACATGTTCTCTTTTCTAATAAACGATTTGTTAGCCTTGTGACGGTAAATAAAATCTATGCAACAAAATCGAAGCCTGTCTTTCGTAAATACATAATTCAAAACTTCAAAAGTTCAATTATAATTAGAGTCAGAATTTGAAACTTCGAAAGTTGAAATTCCATCGGTAGCATGAATAAAAAGATAAATAGAATTAAAATAAATAAATAATTGCCATATTGCTTTTGTTGCATAAAATAGAAAAAGTTTGGATATTAAATTCCCGTTAAGGCTCTGTTAGTTCTTTTCAATTATTAATAAATATTAGTTTTACAAAATGGAAATGGAATTGTTTTATAGATTTGCTAGAGAAATGGAATTTATTTTCTATTTAATTTGATTGCTTATGGGTAGCTTTTGAAGAAACAATCTTTTTTTCTTCATAAATTTGTTTGGAATAGGCAGGAAACTTAAATAATAGTTAAAATTAATTTGAATCCAAATTCAAAGTGTGATTTAATTGGATTACAAAAAAAATTTAAGATGCTTATTTAAAACACCCGAGTTAAAATTGTTCTGTTCAAGTTGATGACTTAATGCACTTCTTTATGATTTTGAATCACTAATTAAATATTACAATGCATCTCAAATTTTATTTGTTTTCGTTTTCTGATTTCATAATGTTTTGTTTTCATTTTTAGGTTTTTCTTTTTCTTTTTTTTTTCTATTTTTAAAATTTTTTTCCCCGTCTGACATGAGTTTTTAGTATCTTAGTATTTAATAATATCTAAAATAATATGTACTTAACTGAATTTTAAAGTTTTACGGATTTAGCAACTAAAGAAGATAGAAAAGAAGAAAAATTTTTAAATTATTATTCCTTCCGATTTTTATTTCATGAATTTCTAAAGCACATAAAATAAATTACAGAAATCTCATTAGGAATGAAATTAATTTCCACAAATAAGAAAAGTAAATTCTTAAGTAGTACTTTTTAAAATAGTAATACAGAAAATACTTTTAGTAAATCACTTTTATTTACTTTTAGTAAATTCTTAGTGTATTTTTTTTCTTCCTTTTTCGATATAAAATGAATAATTATCTTTTTATTTATTTTGCATCAACATCAATGAAACAAGATAAACAAAAACTGATTAATAACATTTAAAATGTACAGTCAGTATGTGTTAAAGTTAAATTACGTAAGAAAAATTATCAACCAATTAGGATTTACAAATATTTATTCAATTTTTTTTCTACTTAACGATTTGTTCCAACACAATTTTCCACAATGTTGTGGAAAACATGCATGGAAAAATTCTGTGTAAAAAGTCCCCATTTGGGCCAATCTGAAATCGCATTGACCAAACCACCATAATAAGCGCTATAAAACATTTGTTAGTGAGGTCAAACTTGAAATTTCCAATGCTTGTCAGATGTTGAAATTCGTATGTCATTTTTATGAAATTTTTTATCCCAGGATAGAGAAATGTATGCTATTTGACAAATATATAATAAGCACTTTAAGCTAGCTTTATTGTTGGCAGTTATACTACATACAATTACAGTTAGCACAAAAATGCAATACTAGTAAACACAATAATAATAACTCATTCTGTTTCAGTTTTTCAATCCAAAAAAAAGTTTCTAGTGAGTCTCAATCAAATAGAGGGATATATAATTTTATATGTGGCCCGCGGAGTTGCAATGCATTTCCAAAGTGGCTTGTGAGATCATTTGGGTTGTCTACCCCTTATTTAAAGTACCACATAAATACTGAGATTAAATGAGATTTAATTCATTAAGCTTTCAGGAGGGTGAGATTCATTTTAATTCATTAGAGCTTTAAAATGAACCAGGATTATGCTCCATAAAAAATTCATCATTTCCGATTGTGGCGCGGGTTTATCAAACAAAGGATAGGCTTACGTGCTTAAAAAATAAATAATAATAATTCTTTGAAACAGAAATAAAAAAGAAAACTCGTGTTCATTCTTTGCGACGATCGAAAGGTCAGGAGGATTTATTTAAACCGAAACGTTTTGAATTTTTTTGCCACCAAAAACCGCGTTCTATTTTATTTTAAACGTGCATCATCCTAACCATAAAAGAAGGTTTTTGTTATATAAAACCCACACAAAAGAGGTTATTGTGACAGCCTTTTGAAAGACCCGGGATCGGCACAAGGAATTGAACAACAGTCAGAAAACTTTTTTTTAGACCTTTCTCGTTCGCAGACCTTGTTAACTAGTTCTTATACTCAATAATTGTTCTTCTCTTGTTACGGTATTCTGTTATTCAATATTTCTCTCTCTGTTGCTTTCAAGGAACATTAATTTCTACTTCAGCAAAAGCCTTTTATGAATATTGATTTTCTGTACCTTATATGACAATTTGCGATAGTAAATCAATCCCAAATAACTAATCCATATTAATATTAAATCAAATAATATTTGTGTTATTGCGAATGATCGTACGACATAGATTGCGAATATAGGACAGATACGGCATGTTTTATTTATGCGTTTATAATTATGAGTTCACAGAATAATTAAGTTATTACGTTGTGCAAATATTCAAATGGAGGTCGATTTGCAAAAGCTAAGTGAAAGAGTTTAGAGACACATATCGCACAAGTAAAAAAATATATTTTTTAATGATTTCATTTTTTTATTTCGCTTAGATTTATATACATTTTATATTTCATTTTCAGTGATATATATATTTCTTTACAATGTATGTTTAGTATCATTATTATTTTTATATCAATTTTCACATGTAAGAATAATAGTAAGCACAAAAATAGGAACTCATTATGTTTCAATTTTTCACTCCAAAAAATGTCTGTAGTGGGTCTCAATCTAATATTAGGATAGATAATTTTATATGTGGCACAGGGAGTTAGGATACATTTGCAAAGCGGCCAGCGATATCCTTTGCGTTGGCCACCCCTGGTTAAAAGCAACACATAAATACTCGGATTAAATTAGATTTATTTCCTAAAGCTTTCAACTCGCCCATGAGGGTGAGACAGACTCATGGAGGTTTATAGCATAAAAATGTACCGGGATTATGCTTCATAAAAAATTCATCATTTTCGATTGTGACACGGGTTTATCTATTGTTATCTAAAGGGCAAGCTTACGTTCTTTTCGCTTTACAAAAAATAAAGAATAATAATTCTTTGAACAGAATTAAAAAATAAACTCGTGTTCATTCTTTCTGAAGTTCGAAAGGTCAGGAGGATTTATTTAAACCGAAAAGTTCTGAAAATTTTTTTCCCGCAAAAACAGCTTTCTATTTCCTTCTAAATGTGCATCATCCTAACCATAAAAGAAGATTTTTGTTATGCAAAACCCACACAAAAGGCAGTACGTCGATTACTGTGACAGCCTTTTGAAAGACCGGCGATCGTCACGAGGAATCGAACAATAGTCAAAAACCTTTTTTTAGACCTTTCTCGTTCGAAGACCTTGTTAACTAATTCTTATTTTCGATAGTTGTTCTTCTTTTGTTGCGGTATTCGATTATTCAATATTTCTCTGTTTGTTGCTTTCAAGGAACATCCATTTCTACTTCAGCAAAAGGCTTTTATGAATATAGATTTTCTGTATCTTACATGACAATTTGTGATAATAAATCAATCTCTAATAATAGTGTAATAAACAATCCGTATTTATTAAATCTGGTTAACTGGCGTACCGATTACAAAGTACTCATGAGGATAGATCCCATAACCTCCTCTTCTTAATTCATAGATAAATTTACAATTTTAATTAGCTGCTTAAGTATAACAAGTAATATAGAAAAAAAATATTAAAGCCAATATTTTTTTTCACTTTATAGCAGAAAAGTCCTTTACAATTACAGTTGAAGTTTTAATCTTACAACTGGCGCCATCTATCCGTAGATACATGCAACTTAAATTTTAAAAAAAACCTAAAATTAATGAATTAAATTTAATGAATGAATGAATATTTGAAAAACCTGTATCAACATCACGTGTCATCCACTACAAGTTCAAAAAGAATGTATTTGAACTTGAGTGGATGAATAAAAAAAAAGTATTTTATGAGCGATGGAATACTTGAACAAGATAATATATATATATATATATATATATATAGGAAGTGAGTGAACTAATAGTAGGAATTGAAAAATGCAAGATAAAGTTCCAAAAAATTTAATAAATTATACTCTAAAAAATTAAAAAAATACAAAAATACAAACAATACAAACAAAATACAAACAATTAATTTTATTTCGCAGTCACTCTTTACAACGCGGGGTAATTGTGGGTCACTCTTAAGGAGAGAGAGAACAGGGCATGTCTGTGAATGCGTTCTTGAAATCAGGACGAAATCTGTCAGGAACTGAAGGTGTTCTGGACTTGAGGAATGGGTTCTCAGTAGTTATTCTTAACGCTCAAATTATTCCCAGGAGGGCTTTTCAGTGTTTACAAGCACGGGGGAAAATGTCTCCTTTCAACTTCTGATGTTTAGAATTCTAAAATATACTCCTCCAAAAATACATATGGCAGTTTTCCTTGAGGGTCTTGGACTAGAGAGAGACGCTATATTTGTCCCATGTGATGAAATGTTTGCGCCTACACATTTTTAAAAAAATACTATTACCACATATTTTCTCCTCGTGCAGAAAGACTATTATTTACAAGAATAAGTTATGTTCACAAAAGTTTTACATAAAAAATAAGACTACACGGAAGGCATAAAACGGGATGAAAAAAAAGTATACTAAAAAATAATATTAATAATAATAAAAAGAACAAATCAATTATACTAAAGAATATTTGAACCCCATAGTAATTCTGGTGTTTTTAATTTTAAAATGTTCTTCAAAAGTAAATGGAACTTTTCTCGATTTCTAAAGCAAAAGAAAAATATAATATTTTGGTCATGTGATTGTTATTATTTTAATGCAGCTGGCAATGCGTAGACATTTAATCTTTATGCTATGCGCAAGGGCTGTACCGCTGTTACTCATTGAACACTACTAGGGCGGAACGTGCAGCTTGAAGAGAAGATACGAACGTGGAGTAAAAATACCTCCGCAAGGCTTTACGATACTGTTAGGCCGGTACCTGCGTTTTAAAGTGGATTCCGAACCACTCCACAGATCCATGGCGCCGCCGGGACTCACATCCGAAACCTGTGATACCGAGAGCCAGAGCGCTAGCTACTCGGCCATACAGGCCCGTTTTTCAAAAATTCAATTTGAAGTTTTCAGTAGCATAACTGGAATTAAACTCAAGAAAGTTTTCGAATGCTAAAGATATGATTTAAAAAAAAAAAATTAGAATTCTTTCTCGGAAATCGTGATATGCATGGGTGTATGTTACCTTAATTATTCCACAATGCCAAATGTCTGCCCGTCTGCATTGAATTTGCGCCCTGTTTTAAATGTCCCTTTACCTTGAGTGCTTGCAGAGTGCAAATCCCCATCAACCCTATAACAACAGAATGCGAGTTTTCATTACTGAGAGTCAGGCGGGAACATTTCGTCCTCAAACTTCTGTCGGCATTCGTTGCCGGAACGCAAAGCAACGTCTAACTGCAACCGTGGCGTGCGAGTTGGAAAGCGCGTGCGGTAGAGGGAAGAGAGTAATTAATTTTATTTTGCAGTCACTCTTAACAACTATGACTATGCTTAACGTTCAAATTATTCTCAAGAAGGGCTTTTCAGTGTTTACACGCACGCGGAAAATCTCAATCCGTCCTTTTAACTTCTGATATTTAGAATTCTGAAATATTATCCTACAAAAATGCAGATAGCAGTTCTCCTTGATGGTCTTATATTAGTTTGGTTTGGTTTGGTTTGTAGCTCCATGGTCATCTTGTGCACACGAGGGCTAAACAAACCGGGACCTACAGTTTAAAATGGATTCCGAACCACTCACAAACGTCCATGCCACCGCTTGGATTCGAACCTGAAACTTGGGATAGCAATAGCCAGAGTGTTAGGTCTTGTATAAGAGAGACATAATATTTTTACTATGTGATGAAATGTATGTGCCTACACATTTTTTTAAAACTATTACCACATATCATCTTCTTATGCAGAAAGAGAGGCAT
The DNA here is from genome assembly GCA_021605075.1 of Caerostris darwini. Lineage (NCBI taxonomy): Eukaryota > Metazoa > Arthropoda > Arachnida > Araneae > Araneidae > Caerostris > Caerostris darwini. The sequence goes on from BPLQ01014081.1 coordinate 383,405, forward strand.
GGTTACAAAAATAAGTTATGTTAACAACATTTTTACTTGTAAAGTAAGACTACACGGGAGGCATAAAACAGAATGAAAAAATTATAATAAAAAAATAAATAATAATATTAATTATAACAAAAAGGACAAATAATTTAAACTAAACAGTATTTGAATCTCATATTAGTTCTATTGATCATTTAGCTCTATTGCTTTTTAATCTTAAAATGTTCTTCAAAACTGCAAATGGAACTTTTCTTGTTTTCTGTAGGGTCTAGCAAAAGAAAAATATAATAACTTTGTCGTGGCTAGTGCTCTGGCGCTCGGTACCCCAGGTTTCGGGTTCGACTCCCGCATGTGAAATGGATGTTTGTAGTGTTTCGGGAAACACTTTAAGCAGTAGGTCCCGGTCTAACAGGATCGCAGAGTGTTGAGGAGGTATCGTTATTCCGCAACCATAGTTTATCTTCAAGCTATGAGCACCTTCTGGGTGGTGCAAAGGGAGTAACATCGGTGCAGCGCTTGTCTTAAGGAATCCAAGACAACTATCTGAGTGTTTGCCAGCTGCATTTGAACAAAAAAAGGTTTAGATGCGTTAATTCAGTATCCTGATGATTGGAGATGTAACGGCTGTTTCCGATTCTAGAAACAAACTCAAAAAATTCTTCAAATGCGAAAGATATGATTTAAAACAAATCGTGATATGCATGGGTGTATGTTACCTCAATTATTCCACAATGCCAAATGTCTGCCCGTCTGCATTTAATTTGCACCCTGTTTTAAATGTCCCTTCCACCGTATAAATGCTCGCAGAGTTCAAATCCCCATCAACCCTCTAACAACAGAAATGCGAGTTTTCAGTATTAAGAGTCAAGCGGAACATTTCGTCCTCAAACTTCTGTCGGCATTGTTGGCACAGAACGCAAGTCTTACATCTAACTGCAACTGTAGCTTGTCAGTTGGAGAGCGTGCGGTGGGGGCGGCGGCATTAATTTTATTTCGCAGTCATTCTTAACAACTCGAGGTAATTATTGTGGGTCACTGTTCAGGAGAGAGAGAACAGGGCATGTCCGAAATATGTTTTTGAAATTTGGACGCATGTCAGGGAACTAAAGGGTTCCGGACATGAATAATGAGTTCTATACTGTTCTGAGTATAGATACTGTATTATACCATATAATAGTATGAGTATAGATACTATATTTGTACCATGTGATGAAATGTGTGCGTCTATACATTTTTTTTCAACTCCTTCTATTGGCTCACACTCTACCTATATATATCTTGTTCAAATTTTTATTCGTTCATAAAACACTTTTTAATTTATCCACTCAGTTCAAATGCATTTTTTTTAACTTGTAGTGGATGACACTGGATGTTCATACAGTTTTTTCAAATATTAATTAATTAATTATATTTTTTTTACATTTAAGTTGCATATATTTACCCATACATGGCGCCAAATAAACTTAAAAAAATGAATGAAAATTATTTATAAAGGACTATCTGCAATAGAGTGATAAAAAAGTAGGAATTGACTTTAAATTTTTCTTTTATATTACTTGTTTTATGGCAGAAATCTTTTCCCCATGGTCAATATACCGTATATACCAAGTTTCATCAAAATCCGTTAATCAGAACGGGTTCTAGAGGAGTCTGAATAGGGTTACTTTAATTATAACCACCCTGTATATATAGACACGAGCCATTTCAGATCTAAGACTAGGAACGTAGAATAAAATTTCACTTATTTTCATTCATAAAGAAATTTTTAATTATAAGAACACCGAAGTTAAGAAAAGAAGAATAAATCTTTTTACAAGAAAAGGTTTGTTAAAAGTGTCTTAAATTAATGCAGTGTGTCTCGGCAAAAAGGGGAAAAAAATCATTTCTCATTTGAGTTTTGTGTTTTCATTTCTTTTATTATTTTTTTCCATTTTTTTTTCTTTCTTTCAAATCTCGTAGATAATATGTTTTCTGATGTACAAATATGTACTTCATTTTAACACATACTAGTTTTAAAAAAAACTACTTTTTTACTACTTTAATTAGTTTGTTTAGACGTATTATATTTTAAGTAAGAAATTCTGCCGGATTATTCATCATTTAGAATAAAAATCTATTTTCTATTTTTATTTCTATTCATAATGATATTATTTTTTCAAAGTGCGCGTGAAACAATTCTAAAAAATTTCAATTTGCTGTACTTTAATTGCAGTGCATTCTGACGAGATTAAATCCCTTTTGTCTTTGAATAACTGTAACTGTCTCCGAAAAACATATGAAATAAAATATGCAAAAAAAAAAAAAAAGCTCAAGATGTGCCCTATTTATTTTACAGAAAGGATAAACTCTTTTTTTAACAGCTTATATTACATTAAAAAACTTAACACTATTTGAATAGTTGGAAGATGAAATAAATTTTTCATTGAGACTTAAAAAAAAATAGAACTGTCTGTGAATTTTATTTAAAATATTTAGATTAAGATAAAAATTAAATAAAACTTCTTTTGTGTTGTTATGATAATTTCTTATTCATAAATCATCGAAACCACGCAATGAAAAAATAATTAAATATGGAAATGAAATTGTTATAATAGATGTAAAAATAACTGGGGAAAAAATAATAATTCTGAATATTAAGAATAAAACAGCAAAGTATTTCAAATTAATAAATCTCTTTAGATTTCACATTTAATGTACATTTTTTTTTGCAAAGTATTTTTTAATTGAAGGATTTTGATGGGTCATAGTAGGATGGAATTTTCCTTTTTTTTTAATTCTGTTTTTCATCTCATATGCAGTTTTTGATTGGCTGGGAGACCAGTGAATCCCTACTGCGTCAACCATAAGGTAGAAAATAAATTTCGAGGTTGTTGAACAAAAAAAAAGTTAGCGTAATATTTATTAAAAGTAAATAAATATTTTATTACCCTCAAAGCTTCTTTTGAACAGGGGACCGTATTATAGAAATCCCGTTAGAAAATATCCTGAAAATGTGCAAGTGGCTATGAAATATAGAGTTCACATTTGAGAACAATTATTTTATGCTGTAAATCAGAGGTGACCAACCCAAATGATCTTTCGGCAACTTTGGAAATGCATTCTAACTCCGCGAGCAGCATATATAATTCTGTATCCTCATATCAGATTTAGACCCACTATAGATATTTTTTTGGAGTCAAAAATTTAAACATAATGAGTTATTGTTTTTATGTTTACTATTATATTTATATGTAAACATAGACAATATAATAATAATGATACTAAACGCACATTGTAAAGAAATAGATAACACTTATAATGAAATCAATAAGAAATATTTATATTAGTAGTGTGCGATAATTGTTTCTCCACTCTTTCACTCAGCTTTTGCAAATCGATCTCCATTTGGGTATTTGCAAATTAATAGGTGTTGCAGGTTGTATGCGTCCATTATGTTTGAACGTGTTTTGTGTTGGGTCAATTTAATTTTCAAAAAAAAAAAAAAAAACGATTCGCAGGTGTAAGTCGCAGGCCAGATTTCTCAAATTGGATCTTATGGACGCACAAATAATGTATTTTTTTTAATAGATTGGTTTTCATTACTTGGGACATTATAAAATAAATATATTTTGAAAAAGTGTGATAATTATCGCAGCCCGGATAAATGTTCAAGGCTTTATAGAATATATTTGTAAGAAACTTTTGCGAAAGAAGAAATGTCTGAACATCTTACTCAGCCGCCTGTAATTCGTAACCTGAAATTAATTAGTTTTGCATCATAATCTGCAAATTATTTGCAGGAAACGGCGATAATTCACAAATAACAACTATTTTCAAAAGAAATGGTTCTTTTTTATTTTTTATTAATTATTATTATTATTTTGTAGATTTTTTCCCCTTGGCGCCAACAGTAAAGATTGCTGACAAAAATTCTCAAGTTATCCTATCACATGTTGAACAAAAGTCTAATGGGTGATCATGTGAAGAATATGTTTGTTATTATTATTCTTACTATTGTTCTGTTCATTGAGGTCTTAAAATATATTTTATTGGAAAATCTAGCACTGACATTACGACCTATAATCGTCACACCAAAGGTTTCAAGATTTTTAGCGTATAATAAGCTGTGAATCAAAGACAGGAAATTAAGGCAATTAAAATTTATTTCCATCCATGGGCGCCGGGCATTTTTCCCAGTGTTCGATGGATAACATCGGATCTCAACCGACACAACAGGTGATGTTCAGTGACGAAATTAATGGCTTTTTAATGTCCCCCTCTCATTAATCTCGCACTCGAACATAAATTATTCTTCATTTAAAATAAAATGGGGTCGTTGGATAGGGTGAGAGTAAAGCGGTCGACTTAAAATTATCATAAAAAAATATTGAACTCATTTTTGCGTGCGATAAGTTTAAACTGAGCAGGTAGCAATAAAAAAAAAGACTTAAATGAAAGTAGAAAGTAACGTCCTGTCGTGTATGGATAGAGGGCTTGTAATTTGGAAAGATGAACGAAATATAATCTCTGTTGTGTTCATCTCATTTTTACGTGGAATACTACTGTGTCCTAAAAGTAGGACCAATTTTCAATTTAAAACTCCCGAGGCTTATGGAAATTCAATTTTTCGTCTTTTTTAGGTTGCTGGCACTGTCCTTGACATCTGTGTGAAATTTCACGTCAAAATATTCATGAGTGTTGGAGTTACGCTTGGCTTTCGGACACGCTCAAACGGATTCCGGCTATTTTGGAAATGTGTTCTAAATCCCCTCAAAACGATGTCCTTCGAAAGGTCTTTTGAATTTAAGGAGTAGCACAACGCTAAATCAGGTGAATGCGGTGGTTGTGGAACGACATGGGTTTTATTTTTGGTGAAAATTCACGAAGGAATTAATTCTATGTGAGCTGACGCAAGAATTAATGCTGAGTGAACTGTTTTCGCCATCCATCGAGATTTGACGCGTTTGAGGCCCAAAATAAAATTGACCGATCCTTTTGAAATGCCAACATCCTCAGCAAGGTCTCTAATTGTAAATCGGCGGTTTGCAAGCACCCAATCTTTCATTTTTTGGACGTGAGCTACGTCGGTTGAGGTGGAGGGTCGACCAGAGGGCTCTTCGTCTTCAAAGCGTTCTCTGCCTTCTTTGAACTGTTTGTACCCCTTGTAAACATTTATTTCCGATAGAGGAATGCTCACCGAATGCTTTATACAACATTCTATACGTTTCCTTTAAAAAAACAAAACGCAAGTTCTTTGCTCAATGAATGCACACATTTCAAAAATCGCCGGAATCAGTTTTAGCGAATCCAAGCGTAACTAAATCAATGAATATTTTGACGTCAAATTTCACACATGTGTCAAGGACAGTGCCAACAACCTCAGAAGTGCCTAAAAAAGAAAGAAATTGAAATACCATATGCTCGGGAAATATAAATTGAAAATTGACATGACAACAACTTGTTTGACACAGATAAGATTTCCGCCATTTTTAATCCAACTCCTTCTGAGTTGTTGGTCACTGATGAGCGGTCTGCTCTAAGTTGTGTGGCAAACTCGATTTAAAGTTGCAAACGGGCGAGAGCAAAACGAGAGCGTCCCTTCTTCAATCCAATTAATCAGAATTCCCGGTAATTACTGCATTTAATTACCTTCCGGACCGAAGTCGGCGTGCAGTGTAATCTTCCAATGGAAGCCGTCTTTCGCTTAATTAGTATTTAAACATCTTTAAAGGCCTGTTTGATGCAGATTCGCCATTCAACACACGAATTACATTTGTAAGTGCCGCATTGGAGTCCGGGACCTCTGTCCGCCATTAGCCGGACTCCGTTTGCGATAATGTCCATTTGATGACGCGATCGATTGATGCCCCTCTTAGATGTCCGCACTTCTAGAATTAGATTCTTCCTCTTACAACTACTACCACTACTACTACACAACACCACATCACTGTGCCTAGAGCTGAGTTGCCCCTTTACGATTTAGGAATGTTGAAAGTTTTGAAGCGTGAATTCAGAAATCATAATAACTCGTGATGAAAGGGCTGTTTCTAACTCTGGAAGCAAACTCAAAACAGTTTTCGAATGCTGCCACTACTACTACTACACCACAACACACCACACCACCTCTGTGCCTAGAGCTCCGTGGTTCCTTTACAGTTTGGGAAGGATTTGGGTGAGAAGAAGGCCGATTGGACTCTGTGACACTTTTACAATCTTAAGAGACCGGGAACGACGGTTTAAAGTGGAATCCGAACCACTCCAAACATCCAGGGCACCTCAGAGGCTCGAACGCAATACCTATGGTACCGAGCGTCAGAGCGCTAGCCGCTCGACCATCAGGCCCCTCCTTCCTCTTATACCAGAACACTGCATCCTGTGCCAAAGCACGCAGCTGGCATTAAAGATTGGTTTGGATTTTCGCTCTACGGTCATCGTGTGCACACGAGGGGCTAAACAGACCGGGACCTACAGTTGAACGGGGATTCCGAACTGCTCACAAACATCCATAACACCACCGAGATTCGAACACGAAACTTGTGGTACCAAAGGCCAGAAAGGTAGTCACTTGGTCACCAGGCATAATAATCGGGGCATCGAAGAAGGATCCTGTTTGAAATATGGGGCGACTGATGGGGTGTGGTGTGATAGTAGAAGTAGTGGAGACTGTGAGTGAAGTTTCTGACACGGTTCTTTGATAACACGGTAGATCTATGTCTACCTCTTTGGACAGCCGCACTTCTCGAATTATATTCTTCTCTCTTATACCACTACTACTACTACACCACACCACATCACTGTGCCACAGTTGCCCCTTTTACAGTTTGGAAAGGATTTGGGTGAGAAGAAGGCTGATTGGGCACTGTGACTCTTACGACCCTGTCTCTTATGACTGTATAGGTCATAAGAGACCGGGATCTAGCTTAAAGTGGAATCCGAACCACTACAAACATCCATGGTACCTACAAGACTCGAACTTGAAACCTATGGTACTGAGTGTCAGAGCGCTATCCACTCGACCGTCAGGCCCCTCCTTCATCTTATACCAGAGCACTGCACTCTGTGGCAAAGCCCGCAGATGACATTGAAGTTCGGTTTGGTTTGTCACTCTACAGTCATCTTGTCCACACGAGGTTTAAATAGACCGGGACCTACAGTTTAAAGTGGATTCGGAATCACTCATAAACATCTGTGCCACCACCAGGATTCGAACCTGCAGCCTATGATATCAAAGCTCAAAGATCTAGCCGATTGACCATAAATATCCTTACCCGGTGTTTAAGTTTCCAAGCAATTTGCATTTTTCGTCCGCCATGTAACAAACGGGTTTAGAGAAATATGCTTGCATAAAGCATTTTGAATGTGGATGACGCTTTATAGTACATGGAATGCAACATTGTTCAAAAACCTGATACATTTGAAGCCAAATTTTGAACACTCTCTTCGATAGAAATAAGTTGACAGAAACTGTAATTGAACAATTTTATATTGATCTATTATAGGAGACCTTGGTTAATTAGCCTTTTTCGAGTCCCTAACTCAGAGTTATACCAAAGTGTCCAATGACATACACGTTCATTCTAATAAAACCAATTGCATCCGTACACTGACATTTTGAGTGATCTGACTTTTTTTCTTCTAACCAAACATTCATGCCACCACCAGGATTCGAACCTGAAGCCTGTGGTACCATAGCCCAGAGAGCTAGCCACTTGAACACCAGGTAACGTCATTGAAGAAGGATCCTGTTTGAATCCGTTGGTGGCGACTTTTGCAGTCACCGCTTCTAAAACGAGAACTCAGTGGAGACTGTGAGGTTTCGGGTTCGAATCCCGATGGTGCCATGGATGTTTGTAGTGGTACGGAATCCACTTTAAGCCGTAGTTCCCGGTGTAATATAACCGTAGAACGCCCAAACAAACTTCTCTCACCATATCATTCCTAAACTGTATAGGGGTTACTCAGTTATAGGCACAGTGATGCAGTTTGGTGGGGTATATTAGTAGTAGTGAACACTGTGTTTTCGACCAAAAGACATAAAAATGTAGGGCAGGAACCACAAACGGCATTCCGACAAAAAACAAATGCTTGAATACTTTTAGTGCTATTTTTAAATGATTTTAACATATGTCCTAAAAGCAATTGAACATATAAAATAGCGACCAAATAGCAGATTTAGCGTCACACAGAGCTTTTTAAACTGCACGCGAAACTTTTCAAGTTTTCTTAACGAAGCATCAATATATATATATACATTACGGTAGAGCGCAATTTTTTTTCGTCATAAAAAAGAATGTCGGAAATTTTGTAGAATGATTTCACAAACAAACGTTCACAAATTTCAGATTGATCAATAAGTATTTTACATCTACACTTTGCGTTCTGTTTATGCAAAATTAACCGAGAATTATGTAAATTTCCCTTTTGAGTGATTTTTAAATTTGAATTTCTCGTCTTATTTCAATAACAAAAATTTGAGAGGAAAAAACAGCCCCAACATTTTTCCGTCCAAAAACTGAAACAATGAAGCACGTGGAGCACTACAGTTAGCAACTCATGCCAAATGCGTAGTTATTTCGATTCGAAATATCACTGGCACCGAATTGACTTTCTTTAGACCGCTCACAGCGTCATCTATCAATACATAGCTAGATGAGTAGCTTGCAGTAGAGCTAGATGAGCTGTCTCGTGGGACTTATCCAGGTGTTCTTACACCACAACAAAGTCATGCCAAAAGAAAATGTCATCGCCCGCCATTGAGTATTTCATTACATGTAAGTCCACGAAAAAATTACCAAAATTTAAATTCTATTTCAAACAGAAATACAAGAACTGCAAGAAACCAAATAAAACTTTATAAAGCGGAAATACGTAGAACAGCCCCAAGAATTGAAGATCTGAAGACAGGATCTCTTGATCAACATTGTGAAGAAAACACTATGTTGATCGAATGATGATCGATTTCCATAGAGAAAAGAATCCCTTTCTTAAAAAGAAATGTGATAAGGACAACCGTAAAGTATCGCTAGATAAGCTGACTGGTGGGACTTATCTAAATGTTTTTCTATAAGACCACAAAAAAGTCCTCCCGAAAGGCAATGTCATCACCCATCATTGAGTATTTCTTTGTACATGTAAGTCCATAACAAAGTCCACAAAAAATATCCCATAATTTAAATTCTATTTCAAACAGAAATACAAGAACTCCAAGAAACCAAATAAATCTTTAAAAGAGCGGAAATACATATAGGACAGCCCCCCCGGGAACAATCGAAGATCCGAAGACACGAGCGATGATGCTCGTGATATGTTCTTTTTTCCGGAATGTTTCCATTTCGAGCTCTCATCTTTCTTGTTCCAAATGAAAAACGATTCTTCTTTGCTCTTCAAATTTTAAGAAATATTCAGACAATTTAAAGCTTGATGAATGTCTCCTCAACAAAAACCGCGCATTGAATCTTTCTTATTCAAATATTTTGAATCTTTTCTCCAACAGAGAGCTGAATAAAAGTCTGATTTTGCTTAAATTGGCTCCCCTAATTTGTAAATATAAATTTCAAGGTTTGTTATTGAAGTATTTGATGTCCATTTATTCTCTGAAAGATATGTTTTGAATATGAGGACTCATTGTATTCGTTTTAAACAGGACTTCAGTCAGGAAATGATGATCAACAATTAAGAGTTCAGTTCGCTGAATTGCATTCTTAACTTGAATAAAAATTGTGTAAATAGTTCGGTAAAAAGATCTGCATCAAGTGTAAAATTGCCGGTAACTTTTACTGAATGGAGTCTGTACACTTATTGATTGATAGAATTTGATTTTACTACTAATTAGATGGCTGAGAGAGAGTTTTGCACAATATTTATAATTTTGCACGCATTTTATTGCACGCATTTTATAATTAAAATACAATTAAATAAGTATTACCTATTTTAATATTTGTCAATGTTTAAGTCAATAAAGCATTTTAAAGTTGTCTTTTAAAATGTTTTATATAAATTCCATGTAACAAACATCAATTCTTATGTATCTGTGGATAAAAGATTAGCCTCCTCCATTCACACATTTCTAGACACCACTGGCATACAAAGGGCAATGTTTAACAATTCAACAAAATTCGGCAAAGCTGCCCGTCCTAAACAAACAGGTTGGTGAAATAGGACAAATCGAAAATTAGGAGACAGCTAATTTGGTGAAATTTTTTTTTGTCGCCAAATGAGTAAATTTTCTTGTCTGCAGACTTCTCCACCGGGAATCTTGTTTTCGACTTCTCCTGAGTACCATGTCTCTTCATTTATCCATTGGTTATATTTATTTCATTAGTATTATCCATTTTTCCTACATCAAAAACAAAACAATTTACTTCCTATCAAAAGAAGACTGATGGCCGAGTGACTAGGACCAACAATCCCACAAGTTGTTGCTCTGTTGATCAACATACAGAAGAAAACACTATGTTGATCGAAGGATAATCGATTTCATTCGATCGAAGTTATGTAAACCGTTTAGTATACGTGTTTTGTGGCATTTATCCGGTTCTTTTTGTATAAGAATTGCAGATGCACTACAAAAAAATTCCTCCCAAAAGGAAATGTCATCGTCCGTCTTTGATTATTTCATTGTACATGTAAGTAGATAACAAAGTCCACAACAAAAAAGCCACAATTGAAATTCTATTTCAAACAGAAATACGAGAACTTCAAGAAACCAAATAAAACTTTAAAAGAGCAGAAATAAGCAGAATAGTCCTCCCCCACCCCAACCCCAGCAATTGAAGATCTAGAGACAGGAACGACGATGCTCGTGATATGTTCTTTTCTCCGAAATGCTTCCATTTCGAGCTCTCATCTTTCTTGTTCCAAATGCCAAACGATTCCTCTTTGCTCTTCAACTCTGAGGAATATTCAGACAGTTTAAAGCTTGATGAATGTCTTCTCAACAAAAACCGCGCATTCAATCTTTCTTATTCAAATATTTTGAATCTTTTCTCCAACAGAGAGCAGAAATAAAAGTCTGATTTTGCTTAAATAAGATCTCCTAATTTGTAAATATAAATGTTAAGATTCGTTATTGAATGATTTGAAGTCCTTTAATTCTCTGAAAGATATGTTTTGAATATGCGGACTCATTTTATTCATTCGAAACAGAACTTGAGCCAAGAAAGGATGATCAACAATTAAGAATTGACTTTTGCTTGAATTGCATTCTTAACTTGAATAAAAACTATGTAAATAGTTCAGTATAAAGATCTGCATCGAATGAAAGATTGCGGGTAACTTTTTTGGAGTGGAGTCTGTACACTTATTGATTGATACAATTTTACTATGAAATAGTTGGTGGACAGATTGTTTGCAGGCTTCACATTCTATAATTAATATTCCAAAAAGCGTAATTATTCTAAGCGTTTAATTTTATCAAGAGAAAAATTGTGGAATATTTGCTTATCAGATAATAGTCTATATATAAGTAAATTTTATTTCATAGTAATATAATCAATAATAATAATAATTATAATAAATATGGAAATGTAATGACGTAGATTTAAATGTGCTTAAAAAAATAAAAAAAAAAAAAAAAAAAAAAATTGTATTAACAAAATATTTGTACATTGTATACCTATAAAAATTAATTGTACAACGTAAGCTAAATTAAAAAAAGTTAATTAAAGTTAAAATTTAAAAAGTACAACTAAAATTTATTTGTACAACGTATACCTATAAATATAACTTTTGTACTAACAAGACACTTTTTTTAAAGTAATTACTACCTGTAACTTTTAGAATATTCAAGGTACTAAACAATATTTATGAATGTCAAATGAAGGACACATTCTTTCTATGTAAATACAGCAGTGATATATTAACCAGATATTGCTGTCGTTAAATATTTAGTAATAAAATGTTATGTAGTTTTTCTCTCTAGCGTCTGAAATTTTATGATTTCCGTATAAATTAATGAAAATCAATTCTAAAATATATTTTTTTTTATTGTTTCCAAAAAAAATTTCTTATTTTATTAAATAATTTTTCTTTTTGTAACATATTTTAGTCATTTCTTCACTAATATAAGACGGTGAAAAGTAATAAAACACATATTTGATAATTATCAATTTTAGACTTTTTCCTAGAGACAACTCAACCAACAATTCTTTATTTCTTTAAAATATAAGTTCTCGAGCTTCTATTAAATAAAGGAATTTCGTGCAATTTATCTTCAGCAACATATCCTTTGGAATGTTCATTTTAACCCTTTGCACTCCAAGTTTTTTTCATTCGTATTACCAGCAACTCGTAGCGATTTTAGCGAAAAGATCCTATTCACATGTAAGTTGGATATACGCATTATTTATGTTGGTATTTGCATTGTCTCCGTAGCGGAGCCCTCGAGCTTGAAGACGAATTTTAAATGGCTCCGCTCCGGAGCCCTCGAGTTTAATTATATAAAAGAAAAATAAAGAAAGAAAATTAGAATGCATTATTCCCTGATTTCCAGAAATTTCTTCATGAGTAGGAATAATAAATTTCTTATTTTCCCCTCTTTGCTTCGTCCACTCTTCATGACGCATGCGCGGCATGGGTCTATGTTCAAAATTATAATATTAAAATGCTGAAAAGACAACAAATTACTAATTCCTGAAGGTACAAGACGAATGTAGATATTCAAAAATCGAACTGAACTGCAAAAAATCTCAATGAACTTTTTCAATAACCATCAGAATCTGGCCCCACAACAACTCAAGGCCCCACTCTTATGAACCACATACAAATATTAAAAGACCCAGAAAAATCCTCCTCTGTCCTCGCAACCACTTTCTTGTCTAATGAAAAAAGTGTCTCCACCGACTTCTCTTCAGTACCATGATTCTTCATTCATCTATTGTTTATATTTATTCCATTTGTATTATTTATTTATTTTCTTACAAATATCAAAAACAAAACAATTTAGTTCCTATAAAAATAATTATCCGGAGCCATTCTTCATAATTACAGATCAGGAGTGGGGCCTGAAGGGCCGAATGTCTAGCGCTCTGTATCACAGGTTTCGAGTTCGAGTCCCGGCGCTGTCATGGATGTTTGTAGTGGTTCGGAATCCACTAAGCCGTAGGTCCCGGTCTCCTATGACTGTAAAATCGATGCGGAGCAGAAGTCAGACTTCTACCTACGTGTGCTCTATCAGAACAGAAGCTGCATCCCTCTTCCCTCCTTCCATGAGGATACGACAACAACAAAAGATCAGGAGTGAGTACATTCAATTTCTTGTACATGTCACTTTATGTGGTTGTAAATTTTCCGTTTTGAGACTTGTTATCTGATTAAAATACATTTTTTTTTAAAACTAAAATTCGGCTTTACGAATTCGAGCTTCGCCCGTGACAGGCAAATCCGAGCAGTATTTCTTCATCCACTTGGCGACAAAAAGAATACAGTGTTCTTCCCTCCCCACCCCCTTAACCTTGAATTGCCCTTAAAGTGGTATACTGTATCGATTTTGTGCCTCTTTGCCGTTATATGTAAATATCACTCATTTATAACTGTTGTAGCTGTAGGACAGGTACGGCCAACGTGCGGCCCGCCTTGAACCATTTTGTGACCAGTGAGATTCATCACACTTTTACAAAATATATTTATTTTTGAATGTATAAAGGAGTGAAAACCAATGCATTTAAGATCATGTGTGCATCCCTATATTCCAAAAATGAACTGCCGAAATGATGAGAAACAAGTATGTCATATAGAAACAAGTACTGCGCACAGACATACTTTCAGGCACTTTGAACTTTGAGTGCTTCTGTGTTTACTTAAGTAGAAACAAGTAATATAAAAAAAATTAAAGTCAATTCGTACTTTTTTTCACTCTATTGCAGAAAGTTCTTTATAAATAATTTTCATTCATTTTTTTAAGTTTATCTGGCGCCCTCTATTGGTAGATACATGCAACTTAAATCTAAAAAAAAAACTAAAATTAATGAATTACATTTAATTACTGAAAAATATTGGAAAAAACTGTATTCACATCCAGTGTCATCCACTAAAAGTTAAAAAAAAAATGTATTTGAACTCGAGTGGATGAATCAAAAGTATTATATGAACGATTGAGAATTTGAACAGGATATATATAGGGAGAGTGGGAGCTAATAGAAGGAACAGAAAAAATGAACTTTGATTTTATTCCTGCGAATATAGGACATAGATTGACTGTTTTATGGATGAGTTTACAGTTATGAGTTCGCAGAATGATTAAATTATATTATCACGCTACGAGATGAACCTGTTTCCTTCCATCTGGAAATATTTGTGCACGCTGTGTCATGGCTGCTCAATGATATCACAAACATGCCCTCTTCAAATTCCCATTATCCTCACAAAAACCGGAAGTAGGGGAATGGAAGTAGGGGGGTCCAGAGCCATCTCCTTTTCTGTGGACAAAAGATTAAGAGGATCAGAGCCAAAGGAAACATAAATTAACTCTCCTTAATGGAAGGAACAATGTTCAGCGACGGTTACAGTCAATCTGCCCCTGGCTGATGCTCTCGGAAGTTTGTTAAAACAACACCCTCTTTGCTCTGAAGACCAAAACTCCATTAGATTGGCTCATCTGCTAATAAACGTCCTGAGTGGGCGTGTGTTGATGCAGGAGGGACTTTTCGAAGATGGGTAGCTTAGGTAGCAATGGTAGCTTACCTTTTCATCGAATGGACAAGAACTGAATAAATGGGGTGATTGTTGCAAACTGATATTTCATATTGCAACTTATTACAGACTGGTATTTGATATTTGCAATTTATATTAAATGTTGCAAGCGATAAAATGATAATATTTTATATCCGGAAACTGTTTCAATTTTTTTCAACTCCTACTATTAGTTCACACTCTCGCTATATATATCTTGTTCAAATTTTCAATCGTTCATAAAATACTTTTTATTCATCCACTCGAGTTCAAGTGTATTTTTCTTTTAAACTTGTACTGGATGACACTGGATGTGAATACAATTTTTTCAACTATTATTTCATTCATTAAATTTAATGAATTAATTTTAGTTTTTTTTTCGATTTAAGTTGCATGTATCTACCAATAGATGGCGACAGAAGTAAGTAATTTCAACTTTATAAAGGACTTTCTGCAATAGAGAGAAAAAAAAGTAAATTTTATATTACTTGTTTTTATATTCCCTCAAAGCATAAATATATTATTTAATACGTTCATTATCCACGTTTTGTAGTAAACTTTTTTATCGAATTTTCTCATTTTCGATTTTTTTTTCTGTTCTTTTTGTAACTTAAAGCAGTATAATTTTAAAACATGCTGTCCAAAACGACTACAATTTTGCTTCAGTGTGTAAAACTGTAAGAAGAATTCAAGGATTCTTAAATAGTTATATTTTTCTTATAATTAAAGTGTGTCGTGCTTCCATTCGGGTACATAATTGAAAAGTGTTAAAACTAAAATTTTAAACTGTTGCCTTCCGCCTGCAAATCTCTGTGCACTCTCGGTCATGGCTGCTCGATCACATCACAAACATGGCGTCTCTTCAAATCCCCATTATCTCACGAGAAACGGAAGAAGTAAGTGTAGGGGGTAGGGTCCCGAGTCCTCTCCTTTTCTGTGGACAAAAGATTAAGAGGATTCGGAGCCAAAGGGCAACATGAATTAAGTGGGTACCTGCCCTCGTTAATGGGAAGGAACACTGCCAGCGACGGGTGCAGTCAATCTGCCCCTGACTGCCGCTCTCTCGGAAGTTTGTTGAGACGACAGCCTCTTTGCTCTGGAGAGCGGACTCCATTAGATCGGCTCATCTGCTAATAAACGTCCTCAGTTAGCTTGTGTTGATGCAGGAGGGACTTTTTGAAGATGGGTAGATTAGGTAGCTATGGTAGCTCACCTTTTCATCGAATGGAAAGGAACTGAATAAATGTGGGGATTGTTGCGCACTGGTATTTGGTATTTTAACTTATTACAGACTGGTATTTGATATAGTAATTTATTAGAGACTGGTATTTTATAATTGCTTATATTCATTGTTGTAAGCGTATTATAAAATGGTTGAGAAGTTTAAAAAATGGTTTTCAGCTAGAAAAGGCATTTTTCATCTTTTGCATTTGATGAAATGATAATATTTTATATCCAGAAACTGTTTCAATTTTATTTATACATGCAATCAAAGCAAAAAACTGTATTTAATAAGCTTCTTATCCAGGATTCGCAGTAAAATATTAATATAATTTTTTCATTTTCGATTTTTTTCTGTTCTTTTTGTGACGTAAAACAAGATAGTTTTACATTGAAAACGCATCATTTTCATTAAAAACAAAGTACATATACTACTTTTATAAATTAAAATCTACAAATCAAACCATAATTAAATTAACAACCAATTCAAATAAAATCAATCAAACTAATTAAATTCAAATTGTATAAAAGGCTAAATATAAAAAAACAATTACTGACAAATGCTTATTAAAGCCCTTTTAAAGATAGTTCGTGTATTGAATTCTCTGTAGCGAAATGCCAACTAAAATGAAGTAAATTGAATGAATGAATGAATATTTGAAAAAATTGCATTAGCATCGAGTGTCATCCATTGCAAGTTCAAAAAAAAAATGTATAAATAAAAAGTGAACTTGATTGGAGGAATAAAAAGTATTTCATGAACGATTGAAAATTTGAACACGATATATATAGGGAGAGTGTGAGCTAATAGTAGTAATTGAAAAATCGAAAATGAGACAAATCGATTAAACATTTTACTACAAAACCTGGATATTTGAAACCTGCTTTGATTGAATGTAAAAATAAAATTGAAGCAGCTTCTGAATATAAAATAGTATCATTTTATGAAATGCAAAAGACAGTAAATGCCTTTTTGTCTGCAAAAACATTTTTTTAAAATTCTCAGCCATCGTATAATGCGCCTGCAAAAATGAACATAAGCAATTATCAAATACCAGTCTGTAATAAGTTGCAAATATCAAATACCAGTCAATATATTATATATATAGGGAGAATGTGAACTAATCGTAGGAATTGAAGTGAAAACGAAACCGCCATAAAAACCCTACGAGCACCCCTTCTTCAAGAAAAAAAGAAAGAAAATAAAAGTGAAGTAAAAAAAAAAACATTAGCAAGTGATTACGAAGGGAATGTAACTGCTTTTCCAAAATTTGAGCACGTCAACTACAGGCAGTAATATCTGCAGTGCTAAGAAACCCCATTGATTCTCAGTTCCACCGGAACGCTTTCATGTTTTTTTAAACCTTAAGGTGAAGGATCTTAAAGGACACTTGAGACATTTTTTAATCCTTAGAGAAGGACCTTCGAGGACCCTTAAGGATATTTTTTTAACCCTTCAGTTGAAGGACCCTTGAGAATATATATGTATTTTTTTACTTCTGAGGTAAGGTTAAGGTATGTGTTAAAGTTAAGGTAAGGTAAAGTTTTAATCATTAGGCAGTTTAACCCTTATGGACTAAAGATGTGTACCGTATTCATCTTACATATAATGATACTAAGTAAAAATGGGTATAACAATTAAATTTGGTTAACAATCATTGTTAACGTTTATATAAATTAATCATTAATTTTAAAGTCACATCATTTTTTTTATTGTGTAGATTAAGTTATGTACATAAATATTTTTCACTTGACAGTACTTTTTTATTTGAGCATTAGTTTATTCTGAACATTACCAAAAGAAATTCGTTGAATTTTTTTAGTTATACGCGGATTGGCCACAACTGTGTCCAAAAAAAGACGATATTTTTTTAAAGACGATATTTATACTATATTTTTTTTTTATTTTTTATAATCTTCTTTCTTATGTAATTTTTTATTGTGGTGGAAATTAGTATTCCTAAGTCAATACAAGGGATTCAAATACTTTATTATTACTTGAAATACGTCAGTGGAAAATATATATAATTCTACTGTTTCCAAAAAGTAAGAAAATTTTTAAATTTAAATTTCCCGGGAATATGGTATTTCAATTTTTCTTCTTCTTTTTTAGGTTGCTGGCACTATCCTTCACATGTGTGTGAAATTTGACGTCGGAATATTCATGAGTGTTTGAGTTACGCTTGGTTTCGTGAGAGGCTAAAACGGATTCCGGCGATTTTTTAAATATCTGAATTCATTGAACAAGAACTTGCATTCAATTTTGTTTGAGGAAACGTATAAAATTTAGCAGAAGGCATTTGGTGAGCATTCCTATATCGGAAAGAAATGTTTACAAGTGGTATGAACAGTTCAAAGAAGGCAGAGAACGCGTTGAAGACGAAGAGCCCTCGGGTCGACCTTCCACCTCAACCGACGAAGCTCACGTCCAAAAAATGAAAGATTGGGTGCTTGAAAACCGTCGATTTACAATTAGGGACCTTGCTGATGATGTTGGAATTTTAAAATTTCATTTTAAAAGATGTTTTTTGGCTTCAACACTTCAAATCTCGATTGGTTCCGAAAACACTGAATGCGCCCAGCTCACTCTGCATTGATTCTTCGTGATTTTTTCGCCAAAAATGAAACCCATATCGCTCTACAACCACCGTATTCATCCGATGTAGCATCGTGCTACTTCTGGCTATTCCCTAAACTTAAAAGACCACTCAGGGGACAATGTTTTGAGTCAATTGAAGAGACCTTTCAAAAATCGCCGGAATCAGTTTTAGCATCTCACACAAGCAACCGTAACTCAAACACTCATGCATATTTTGACGTAAAATTTCACACAGATGTCAAGGACAGTGCTAGTAAACTAAAAAGAGAAAAAAATGGAAATACCACATGCTCGGGAAATTTAAATTAAAAACTGGTCTTACTTTATGGACACAGTCGTATATTATTTTAAACGTAAGATTCTTTTTAAATTACCAAAGTCTTAGTTATTTTATTCCAAAGTCCTTTACAAAGTACCTTGATAAAACATATTCATTTCGTTAAAAATAAACTATGTATACCTTTTATAAATTGAAATCATCAAATCAAACCGCAATTTAGCTAAGATTGCTTTCAAGAGTATAAAAGTAGAAAAGAAAACCAGTTATTGACTGCATATTTAAGCACTTTTAAAACTATTTCGAGCATTCAATTTACCGAATGAAAATATTTTTAAAAAATAATGAAACTTTGAAAGGCGAAGAAAAGCCACTTTAAAACAAAGTCTTTTAAGCGGTTTGATTATCAAGTAATTTGACAGCTTTTAAACTCAAGTGATGCCATTCCGTCTGTTAAATCCAAACATGAAAATCAAACCGCGATAAAACCCTTCGAGCACACCCCCCTTTTCAATAAAATAAAAACAATAAAAACAAAGTACGAAAAAAAAATCAGTTAATGAATATGGAGGAGATGTAACAGATTTCTTGAAGTTTGAGCGTATCCTATAATGGCAGTAACAGCTGCAATACTGCGCAAGCCCAATAACTCGCAATTTAACGACACATATTTAATATTTTTTTAATCCTTAAGGTTAAGGAAAGGACTCTTAAAAAGGATATCTTTTAACTCTTGAAGATGAAGTTAAGGAAAAATAAAGGCTAAGATAAAGAAAGCAATGCTTTGGTAAGAAGTTGAACCGTTAAGGTTCTCACATTTCAGCGGTTACGTTAAGCCAACAAGCAAGTAAGCCTTGCTAATTAATTTTAAAGTTAATTTCGGTAATCGGTATTAATGATAAACACTAATATAAATTAGTGATTCATTTTAATGTCCTTCGATTTTGTTTTGTAGAGATTAGCTTATGTGCATGAATATTATTCAAACTTAATTTTTTTGTAATTTTGAACTGGGACATTGAACTTACCTGGTTTGATTTGTCGCTCTACTACGTCTTGTACAGTCATCTAAACAGACCGGGACCCACAGTATAAGGTGAATACCGAACCACTCATAAATATCCATGCTACCGCCAATTGAAGTTACTTGGACATGTAATCTACATTAGAAAATTCATTGCATGTTTAGTTTTATTTTCTGTATACATATGTCGGGCATAATTTGTTAATGTGTTGGACATTAAAATTTCTAATTCTGTAAACACGTGGGTGGGCAAGCATTCAAGGAAATCAAAAGAATAAAATGCAGAGGGCGCTTTTGTATTTTGCCAACAATAGAGGAGAAGTTAAAAATTATTTTTTCATATCTCAAAAGTCATTTCTGTAGTTCTCCAAAATTTCAATAATTTTCGGTAATTTTTTTTTTATAATTTATGTAAATTGCTATTGTTATAATTATTATTATATAGTAGTAAAATAAATAATTTTTAATGATTTCATTTTTTTTTTATTTCGTTTATATTTGTATATTTTTTATATTTCATTTTGAATGTTATATATTTCTTTGCAATGTGCGTCTAGTATCATTTATTATTGTATCTATGTTTTCACGCAAGAATAATAGTAAGCACAATAATAATAACTCATTATGTTTCGATGTTTCACTCCAAAACGATGTCTCTAGTGGATCTAAATCTAATGGGGGAGATAAAATTTTGTATGTGGCCCGAATGCATTTCCAAAGTGGTCCTCAAGGCCATTTGAGTTGGCCACCCCCGGTATAATGTAATGGGCTTTTTCGTAACATAGACTAAAAGCCTTTCATCTATCATAGATTATAAACATTTGCAACATTTTGTTACTGGAATAAAAATAAATATATGTGTATATTTTTTTACCATTTACTCCCTCATTAGACAGTGACAAGTCGCACACAGTTAACTTGATTCGTATCCTTCAAGTGACACAGATATCGGTTCCTAACACGTGCAAATAATTCAGCTTTTACTTCACGTATTCATTACTTGAATTCGTTTGCATCCGAAATCGATATCGATGAAAAGCTCCCATCCCAAATCGATTTTTTTTCCCTCTTCACTTCAGCGCGAAGTCTTGTTTAACACGGAAATCGTTTTGCAGGTCGTTATCACTTTCGGATTAAAGTCGTTTGGTAAACTGAAGTATTTGGATTCGAAGAAAAAGAATTTGTTTTCTTCTCTTCGAAATGGGTGCTAGAGTTAGAAAGAATTCTTTTGATGGCAAACGATTTTTTTTCTTTTGCTACGAAATGCGTTTCATTATCGGCATTAAGTTGTTCCAAATTGAGTATATTTATTCGATTTTGCGTGACACTGTTTTACAGTGGATGGCATAAAAAATTTAAGCTTTGAATTCTGAGGAATGATATATGAATTGTTTTATTTACACGTGTAATTCAAACATTTAAGTGAATGGCAACGATTATTTTGAACTGCTTAGTTAAGCGAAATTGGCAACGTTATTGAAATTCCATGAAAAATAAAGATGGCTGTTGTTGTGTTGTAATTTTACTTTATTGTGGCGAATTTGGGATTCCTGTAAAATAATCTGATTATAGGAATCTGGGTTTGCAATCTGATTATAGAAAGCATAAACTTTAATTTGAAAGAGATAACGTAAGAATTGTATGACTAATAATAGAGTTTTTTGCATAACTTTTTTTAGAGTCCGATATTTTTTCTTCCTAGCGCGCATGCTCATAGGAAGCATTATTACAGATATGCATGCGCAATTTCCTATGAGCATGCGCGCTACGGAGAGAAAAATACTGGACAATAAAAAACGTTATGCAAAAACTCTCTAATAAGTGACATTCATTTTAACTTTAAATAAATAATTTGTCAAGAGCCTTAGAAAATGAATTTTCAGATGATGGATACATTAAAATGAATTTCAAATATAAGTATTTATAACATAAGATATATTATTTAAAAAAAATGAAAAACATTACACAAAAGCAGGACTAAGTGGTCTAGTGGGGCCTGATGTCGAATGGCTGGAGCTCGGTACCACAGGTTTCGGATTCGAGTCTATGACTGGTGAGGCTTCGAGGGTGAGGAGTATCGATTTTAGAAGTGACATTGATTTGTGAGGCTTTCAGTTGGATGAAATAATTATACGTATTTAGTTCGAAGATTTTCGAAAACTTTATTCTGAAAAGTTGAAGTATTTCGAGACACACACTTCAGAAAACAAATTGTTGTTATCATGTGAGAACATGGTGTTGTCCTGGTTAGGGGTCCGTGGCGCAATCCAAAAAGAGCAACAAGCAAATAAAACTCCATTGCAAATTTTGGCGGAAAAATGGTACTTTCGGCCCCTTGCGCTTGAAATGATTCGTGAATAACGATAATCCTCAAAAATTTTCTGGAGAATTTGGCTTTTGCTTCAAGTGTTGTGTAGTATGGTTTTGAGTCACTTTTCATGTTTTGGGTTGGTATTTTAAACATTTGTATTTCCAATAGCTATAAGTGCTTGTAGTGCGTTGATCTACTTCTTCTTGAAGTTTCATATTTATCACTTTTGGCATTTTCCTGTCCCTATTGAGCTGTATATTGCCTCCTATTGTATTTGGAATACTTCATTCTTCATTTATGCCAAAATTTTCAAACTTTGATATATTCACTTGAATATTGAATGCTATAGTATTTTTGTAGAATTGGGAATATTTCGTTCTTCATTTATGCCAATAATTTTCAAACTTTGGTATATTCTTTTGGGTATATTATGTGATAACATGTCTTGTAGAATTGGGAATAATTCACTAACGACAAAATTTATCTTACTTGTGTGTATTCCTTTAGAGATTCTTGGTCAATTTTTTCTTCATGATATTCTTGATCTATTCAACATTGCTATATTCATGTGGCTATTTGAATTTGGCCCTTCTTGTAGCACTCCAATCCTTTGCTTCCTATATCTCATGCATTATTATTAAACATTGTTATATTCCTGAGTTTATTCAACCGTTCTCGAATGCCCACATATGATAAGTTGAAATTTGCCCAGCAGATTTTAGTTTTTTATAATTTTTGTAATTGCAATTAAAAACAAGTAATATAAAAAAAATTTAAAGTCAATTCCTACTTCCCCCCCCATCCTCCATTGGAGAAAAGTCCTTTATAAAAAAAATTCATTCATTTTTTTAAGTTTATCTGGCACCATCTATGGGTAGATACATGCAACTTAAATATAAAAAAAATTTTAATGAATGAATACATATTTAAAAAAACTGTATTCACATCCAATGTCATCCACTACAAGTTTAAAAAAAAATGTATTCGAACTCGAGTGGATGAATCAAAAGTATTTGATGAGGAAATATATAGGGAGAGTGTGAGCTAATAGAAGGAACTGGAAAAAATAGGGAAATATAATCACATGTAATAATTATATTAAAATGTAATGATACAATACCAACATTGATTTTTTTTTAGTTTCGTCTGACATATAACATGAATTCTCTCATCAAACATCTAAAATCTTTTTCATTTTCATTGTCTCAAATTTCTTTCTCCCCATTCAATCGCTTAATTACTTTGATTTTAAAAGATTCAAGATTTTTAAAGACAATAAATAATTAGATAACAATCCAAACCTGAATATTTATTCAGAAATATTTATAAAATGACTACAGGTTTCAGGTTCAAGTCCTGAATGCCAGATCTCTAGCCATTCGGTCATTCAGGTCCCGCCTTTTTAGAACTGTAACCGTGGACTTTACATGGTGTGTCATGTTGTTGTGGTTCTCGGCACGAATTAAACCCAAACTCTTCGGATGATTGAACCCAGCCCGGAACAAAACCCGAAAGTGCTGACGTCAGAAAAGTGGTGCACTCGAACCCGATCCCAGGACTCGAAATGTGCACTGCTGTCGAATTCCACCGCCCCCTAATGAGCAAGCTCATTACCCGACAGAGAATGGGTCAAACTTACTCATAGCAGCACTAATTTAATTGCAGCTATAAATTAACACCATCGCGCCTCTGATAATGATACGCGGTTCAGCTTACATGCGCGTGTGTACCGACATCCAACACATATCTGCTCTATATATTAATTGCGTGTATTATTACAGTTATAATGCGGAATGGCGTCATGTAGTGGATATTGGTCCTTTATAGAGGTGCGGGGGTTGACTGCCATTGTATAGCATCCAGCTCTGAGCAATAGAAATACAAATGTTTTAAAAAAATCAAATTAAATCTTGAATAAAAATGTACTTAAACAATACTACTTTTACTTTGATCATAATAACTAGATACAGTATCAGAAAAAAAAATAAGCTCTCTTATACAGTAGCGCTTTTAAATCCGATATGTTTGGGGCCATATATAGAGAAGTGATAAAATGAAGTTTGGGGCAAACATAATCCTTAAGTGCTCATAGTACTGCGTCCAAAAAGTAGGTCCAATTTTCAATTTAAATTCCCGGGGCTTATTTTCAATTTAAATTTTCCGTGAATATGGTATTTAAATTTCTTTTTCTTTTTTAGGTTATTGGCACTGTTCTTAACATATGTGAGAAATTTCACGTCAAAATATTCATTAGTTCTTAAGATGTACTTGGCTTTGTGAGACGCTCAAACGGATTCCGGCGATTTTTGAAATGTGTCTTCAATCGACTCAAAATGGTGTCCCCTGAGTGTTCTTTTGAGTTTAAGGAATAGCAAGAAGTAGTACGATGCTAAATAAGGTGAATACGGTGGTTGTGGAACGATATGGGTTATATTTCGGGCGAAACATTCACGAAGAGTAAATGCAGTGTGAGCTGACGCATTCAGTGTTTTCTGTACCAATAGAGCATTGATGCGTTTGAGGCACAAAACATTCTTTTAATATGGAATTTTGAAATTCCAAAATCATCAGCAAGGTCTGTAATTGCAAATCGACGGTTTGCAAGCACCCATTCTTTAATTTTTTGGACGCGAGCTTCGTCAGTTGAGATTGATGATAACTTTCAATTGGTCATTCTTCGGCAAACAAAATTGAATGCAAGTTATTTGCCCAATTAATTCAGACATTTCCAAAATCGATGGATTCAGTTTTAGCGTCTCCCAAAGCCAAGCGTAACTCAAACTCTAATGATTAGTTTGACGTGTAACTTCACACAGACTTCAAGGACAGTGCCAGAAACCTAAAAAAAGATAAAAATATTGCAATTCCATATGCCCGGGAAATTTAAATTTAAAATGGGTCTTACTTTTTGGACACAGTAGTATGTGGTAATAGTTTTTAAAAAAATTGTAGACGCATATATTTCACCCCATGGTACAAATATCGTGCATCTCTCTAATGCAAGACCTTCAAGGAAAACTGCTATCTGTATTTTTGGAGAATATTTCAGAACTCTAAACATCAGAAGTTAAAACGAGAGTTGAAATTTTCCCCGTGCGTGTAAGCACTGAAAAGCCCTTCTTGGGAATATTTTGAACGCTAAGCACAAGAACTCAGAACGCATTACTCAAGTCCAAAACCCCTTCAGTTCCCTGACGCCTTTCCGGATTTCAAGAACACATTTCAGACATGACCCGTTCCCTCTCTTCTTAAGAGTGACCAACAATTACCTCGAGTTGTTAAGGGTGACTGCGAAATAAAATTTATGGGCACCCCACCCGCCCCACCCCTCCCGTAACAGCACGCTTTCCAACTCACACGCCACGGTTGCAGTTAGACGCTGCTTCGCGTTCCGCCAACGAATGCTGACAGAAGTTTCAAGACCAAATGTTCCCGCACGACTCTTAGTAGTGAAAACTCGCATTTCTGTTGTTAGATTGTTAATTGGGATGTGCACTCTGCGAACATCCACGTTGGAAGGACATTTAAAACATTTAGGAAATTAAATGCAGAATTGGGCATTGTGGAATACTAGTGTGTCCAAAAAGTAAGACTCATTTCCAATTTAAAATTATGGAATTAAATTTTTATTTTTATTTTTTAAGTTGCTGGTACTGTCCTTGAAATTTGACGTTAAAATATTTATTAGTGCTTGAGTTAATGCTGGGCTTTGTGAGACACTAACATCAATTCCGGCGATTTTTGAAATGTCTCAATTAATTGAGCAAAGAACTTGCATTCAATTGTGTTTACGGAAACGTATAAACGTATAATATATTCTCTCTTTTCTCTAGACTCAAAAGACCACTCCGGGGACACAATTTGGAGTCGATTGAAGAGATTCAACGTGAATCGGCGGGCGCTTTGAAGGCCATCCCTGCCGATGACTGTTTAGCATGCATTGAGGATTGGAAAAAAAATTTGGCACAAGTGCATTGCGTCCAGAGGGGATTCCTTTGAAGGCGATAAAATAAATTTGGAAGAATAAATAAAGAATTTTTGAAAAAAAAAAGGTTGTCTTCCTTTTGGGGCCCATAGCATTTGAGGTAACCGACCCCCATTCAAATCCAAATAGTGAAAAAAATTCTAATTTTTGTTCTATAAATTCAGATCTTTAGCATTCGAAAACTGTTTTGAAGTTGCTTCCAGATTGTAAAAGGTCCGGGGTTCGATCCCCCGCACGTCCATTTTAACTCATAAAATATACGGTGGTTGTTTTGAGGAGACTGAGCAAGCCTATACCACTTGCAATATATTTTATTGGTTTACTATTTTACTCTTTATTCACCCTGTTTATATATTCAATAGTTTCGTGTCATCGACAACGGGTCCCTCGTTGTACCGAACTTAAATTCTTTTAATTTTTAATTTTAACTTTAATTTTGTATTTTAATTTTATTTATTATTAGTATTTTTAAAATTTTTTACGAGTACCTTATTTTAATTTTTTGTAACTTTATGTTGCATTTTTATACCAACCTTAAGTAGCCAATTAAAATTATAAATTTATCTATGAATTAAGATGTGGTTAAAGGGTCTATCTCCATGGCCAGGGCCGGATTTAGATGAAAAGAGGCCCAATGCTATTCCACTTATGAGGGCCCTGTCACCTCCCATTTTT
This sequence comes from Caerostris darwini, assembly GCA_021605075.1. Lineage (NCBI taxonomy): Eukaryota > Metazoa > Arthropoda > Arachnida > Araneae > Araneidae > Caerostris > Caerostris darwini. Next base: position 410,128 of record BPLQ01014081.1, read on the forward strand.
AAGTTTGTAAATTACATGAGAGATAATAAAATACATCATTACTGTGATAGATATCGATATGTTAAATGAAACAGGTTGTGTTGGGTACTAATCTTTATAAAAAAATGTGGCAGGGATAATAAAAAAAAAAAGTCGAGAACTCTTATTTGGACATTTATTCTCAGCTACTATAGAGTACTTGTTACAATAACTCATCAAACATAACACACAACATTTACAAAGTAACAAAATTCAAATAATAAAAATCTTTGACTACGAAAATAAAACATGCAAATAAAAATGATCCTATTTTCTAACAAAGTAAATTAAATATGTTGATTACATTGAAGATTAAAGCAAAATTAGTTCAGTTAAATTCATTTCGTAATAATTCGCATTTAAAGTTTAAGTATGAAATATTATGAATTTTAAGTTTTAAACTAAGGCAAAAATGGAATTTTATTCAAACAAATATCAAATTGTATATTGTGTTTAAAGTTTTTAGAATAGTGCAATTCTAATTTTACTAACAATTTGCATGTAGACCCTCTTGATCTTGAGGCTTAGGCTGAAGCCTAGTTAACCTATAGGAAAATCCGGCCCTGCCCATGGGTACTCCGTAATCGGTACTCCAGTTGCCAGTTTGTCAGATTTAATATTAATATGGATTGTTTATTACACTATTATTAATAATTGATTTCTTATCACAAATTGTCGTATAAGATATAGAAAATCGATATTCAAACCTCATGAAAGCCTTTTGCTGAAGTAGAAATAAATGTTTCATGAAAGCAACAGACAGAAAAGTGTTGAATAATAGAATACCGTAACAAAAGGAGAACAATTATTGAGAATAAGAATTAGTTAACAAAGTCTGTGAACAAAAAAGGTCTAAAAAAAGAGTTTTTGACTATTGTTCGATTTCCTGTGTTGATCGCAGGTCTTTCAAGAGACTCTCTCAATAATCGATGTACTGCCTTTTGTGTGGGTTTTATATAACAAAAACCTTCTTTTATGGTTAAAATGATGCACATTTAAAAGGAAATAGAACGCGGTTTTTGGCGGGAAAATAATTCAGAACATTTCAGTTTAAATAAATCCTCCTGACCTTTCGAACATTAGAATGAATGAACACGAGTTTCCTTTTTTATTTCTCCTGCAAAGAATTAATATTCTTTATTTTTTTTATACAGCAAAAAGCACGTAAACCAGTCCTTTGTTTGATAAACCAGTGTTACAATTGAAAATGATGAATTTTTTATGAAGCATTATCTTGGTTCATTTTCAGGCTCTAAAGCTCCCTGGGCGAGTTGAAAGTTTTAGGAAATAAATCTCATTAAATCAAAGAATTTATGTGTTAATTTAAATCGGGGGGACCCAAATGATCTCGTGGACCGCTTTTTAAATGCATCCGAACTCCGCGGACCACATATAAAATTATAAATCTCACACAATAGATATATTAGTTATTAATCAGTTTTTATTTATATAGTTTTATTGATGATGATGCAAAATAAATAAAAAAGATAATTATTTATTTTGTATCCAAAAAGGAAGAAAAAATTTCCGTAAAGAATTTACTTTGCTTATTTGTGGAAATTATTTTTATTATTAAAGGTATTTCTACAATTTGTTTAGTTAATGTGTTTCAGAAATTCAAGAATAAAAATTGGAAGAAATAATAATTTTAGAATTTTTCTACTTTTCTATCCCGTTTAGTTACCAAATCTGTAAAACCTTCAAATTCAGTTAAATATATATTATTTAAGCTATTATTAAATACTAACGTACTAAAAACTCATGCTAAATGGAAAAAAAAATAAACAAGTAACATATAAAAAAAAATTTTTTAATCAATTCCTACTTTTTCAGTTGAAATTTTCCTTTTACATCTGGCGCCATCTATTGGTAGATATATGCAACTTAAATCTAAAAAAACTAAAATGAATTACTTAAATTTAATTAATTCATTAATATTTGAAAAAACTGCATGAACATCAAGTGTCATACAGTACAAGCTTCAAAAAAATGTATTCGAACTTGAGTGGAGGAATAAAAAGTGTTTTATGAACGATTGAAAATGTGAACAAGATGTATAGAGGGAGAGAGTGAACTAATAGAAGGAATTGAAAAAAGAAAGAAAAAGAAAAACCCGGAAATATATAAAAGACATTAAGAGATTAGAAAACGGAAACAAATAAAATTTGAGATGCATACTAAAATTTAATAAGTATTTCAAAATTATAAAGAAGTGCATTAAATCATCAACTGAAACAGAACAATTTTAACTCGTGTGTTTTAAATGAGCATAGAATCTTAAAAAGTTTTTTTGTAATCCAATTAAATTGCACTTTGAATTTTCATTCAAATTAATTTTAACTATTATTTCCTGCATATTCCAAAACTAATTTATGTAAAAAAGAATTTTTTTTCTTCAAAAACAACCCATAAGCAATCAATTTAAATAGAAAATAAATTCCATTTCTTTAGCTAAAAAAAAATTTTCATTTTAGTTCTCTATGCACCATGCTAGTTTTGTAAAACTCATATATATTAATAATTGAAAAGAACTAACAGAGCCTCAGCAGGAATTTAATATTCCAACATTTCCTATTTTATGCAACAAAAGCGAAATGGAAGTTATTTATTTATTTTAATTTTATTTATCTTTTTAAACCTGGCTACCGATGGAATTTCAACTTTTGACGTTTCAAATTGTGACTCTAATTATGATTGAAATTTTAATTTATGTATTTATATGAAAGAAGTGCACCGATTTTGTTGCATGGATGTTACTTACCATCACAAGAATAACGAATCATTTGTCAGAAGAACATGTTTAAAAGTAGATGATGGCAATTAGAGTATGTCTCATCATTTCGAGTGTTCAATAGTTAAAGAAACATATCTGTACACATTTTTAAAAAAATGGCTTCGAAAATAAATTGACTTACATAAACTTCTTTATTATTTTTCTTTTTTTCCAATATTTATTGACCCAAAGAAATGCCAAATATCAGGAGATTCAAAGAACAATTGCTAGAACAGTGGTGGCCGACCCAAATTATCTTGTGGGCCACTTCAGAAATGCAACCTAATTTTATGGGCCGCATCTAAAATGATACATCCCCCTATTAGATTGAGACCCAATATAGACATTTTTGGAGTGAGAAATGGACACAGAATGAGTTATCATTATTGTGTTTACTATTCTTCTTACATGTAAACATAGATAATACAATAATAAGGATAATAAATGCACAATGTAAAGAACTATATAACACTAAAAATTTAATGAATTCTGTCGAAATATAAAAAATATACTAAATATAAATGAAATAAAAAAAAATGAAATCATTCAAAAATACTTATTTGACTAGTGCGATATGTGTTTCTCCACTCTTTCATTTAGTCTTTGCAAATCGATCTCCATTTGGGTATCTGCGCATCGTAATGGGTGTTGCAGGTTAGAGTCCGTTGTGTTTGAGCGTTTTTTGTAATGGATCAATTAGTCAACTGCAAACTCATCAATAAAATATGCAATATCTGCCCTCTATTCTCAAGAATATTATTTTAAAATCAAAGTTCATTTTTTCTCATCCTTTCGAAAGTCAATGTTTTAACAGAGGGATGCACGCATACATTGATTTTCACTACTTTGATCATTAAAAAATAAATGTAGTTTGTATAAGTGTGATCAATCTCATGGGTCAGAAAAATGTTCAAGGGTTGGCCACCCCTGCTATAGGCAATATTGCTATTCCGTCACGTCAGCCTTAAACGATTTAGAGGAGTAAATAGGTTGACATGTGCAAAGAGATTTTAAAAGAGAAACCCGGAACGACACTCTAATACCCGCGACTCATCCTGCATCACATTTATTAAAATAAAATAGCAACTCACTGTAACTTTAATTCCACACACTACTGGCAATGAGCGCACTGATTTTCGAGTACCACTGAAGACGAAGCCACCCACCCCCTACCCTCCTCACCAGAACTCAAATCTTGATTACTACCGTGTTCAAAAAGTAAGACCAATTTTCAACTTAGAATTCCTGGCGCTTATATAATTTCATTTTTTTTTCTTTTTTAGTTTGTTGGACATCAGTGGTAAATTTTTAGGGAATAGCCAGATGTCGCACGGTGTGAATACAGTGGTTGTGGAACGATATGGGTTTCATTTTTGCAAAATGTCGCGAAGAATCAATGCAGTGTGGGCTGGCGAATTCGGTGTTTTTGGTACCCATCGAGATTGGACGAGTTTGAGGCCCAAAATTGGATTGATCGATCCAAATCTTTACTGTTTTGGACGTCAGGTTGAGGAGGAGGGTCGTCCAGAGGGCTCTTCGTCTTCAACGCGTTCTCTGTCTTCTTTGAACAGTTTACACCACTTGTAAACATTTCTTTCCTATATAGGGAATGCTCACCGAATGCCTTCTGCAACATTCTATACGTTTCCGCAAACAGAATTGAATGCAAGTTCTTTGCTCAATTCATTCAGATATTTCAAGACTCACCGGAATACGTTTCAGCGTCTGACAAAGCCAAGCGTAACTCAAACCCCAATGACTATTTTGACGTGAAATTTCGCACATATGTCAAGGACAGTGCCAGCAACCTAAAAAAGGAGAGATAATTGAATTACCATTAGCTCCAGGAATTTTAAAGTGAAAAACGATCTGACTTTTTGAACACAATAGTATGCGGCTTGTGAAATTTTATCTTAAAAAGTTTAGAATATCTGACGTTAATAATAATTGAGATTTTGTGCCTCTGACGAAAGAAAAAAAAAGAACATTTTTTGTTCGACCATCGTTACCGCGTTACACGATACTCTGTGCTTCATCTTTTGTTAAAATGGAATTTTTCGACAGCCAAATAGATGCGAAACGGGCTAATAATCTGAATATTATGCAAATTGCCTTCTGAAATTCTTGCGCCGTCGTATGGAATTTACGTTCAGAACAAGGTGGCTGCTCGCAAGAAAATCCTCTCAACAAATTTCGAATTCTTTAAAGATAACGAAAAAATGACTGAGAGTTTACACCGTGCTGGTGGCAACACACGCGAAACAAGCAGGGAATATAAATAGTCGTGAATCGCTTGACGAAAAACGAGCGAAACGTCTTCGTGTTTCTGGATAATGCTGAAATTAGTTTAGAATTTTAAGCTGATGTGGATCAGACATTTATTTTTTATCTTAAGAGACATTATCCCTTTCAGTGAAATGTGTTTGACACACTTTAATTTAATAGACGCGAGTATGTATGTTATAGGAACTTTTGCTTGCAGGCAAAAACCAGATGGATATATTTTGAATTATTGTGAAGGTTATACACAGGGTGATTAAAATTAAAGTGCCACTTACAAAATGTTGTAAAAAAATAATCACTCGTCAAAATGAGTTCACATTTGGACTGAAAATACTTGAAGAAGATACCTGGTGGTAGAAAATTCACACTAGGCAGCCTGACTCTCGATGCGAGACGCTTTTACACACAATGTTACATTCGCTATCGAGTCTTCTCATTTCTAAAAGCAATGACTCCTAGCGAAATCTAACCACAGACCTCCTGCCACGCTGGCTGCCACGTGGCCACGTTTGGGCCAAAAGTCGCGCACCTTTACTGAGAAGAAAGAATGAGGAATGAGGAAGTTGTCTTATAAAATATAGGCTCGTTCCCACCGAGGCGTGAGGCGTTTAAGCTTGAAGCGTTGACTCATCACTAGCCTCCCTGCGTTCGCCTGAAACTGGTTTGGAATCCACTCGAAGCGGAATTTCACTGGGCGTAATGATATATCTGACGTTTCGCTGTGAAGGGGTCGACGTTTCTTCCCTGTCGCGTGTCGCGTCGCCTAGGTGGGAACGAACCTTAAGAGTACACTGTCAGTGCGGCAAATCATCACGCCATAAAAGTCCTTTCGTTGAATTCCAGGGAGGGAAAAAGAATGTGAAAACCCTTCCAATGCTATGTCTGCGGATATTCATTTCTTAATACCGTGTTTACTATTATTCTCACTTATAAATGTAGATAATATAATAATAATGATATTAAACGCACACTATAATGAAATTTAAAACACTCAAAATGAAATATTGAAAATATATAAATATAAACGAAATAAAAAAAAAAAGGAAATCATTCAAAAATATTTATTTGAATACTGCGATATGTGATTCTCCAGTCTTTCACTGAGCTATTGCAAATCGATCTCCATTTGGGTATTGCCACATCGTAAAAGGTGTTGCGTCCATCATATTTGAGTGTGTTTTGTGTTTTGTGTTGGGTGCACTTCATTTGGGGAAAAAACGATTCGTTAGTATAAGTTGAACCAGAAGCAAACTCAACTATGGATGCAGTATTTATCAGAAGTTACTGTTGCCATTGACTTTAATATAAATATTTGGAAATAAAAATTATACTGTTATGATTTACAATTCCAATCAACATGAGTGTACAGCAAAAATATCAAAGTGTGGAAAATATTTAAACTATTTTCTTATAAAATCAATTATCAGCAAGCATTTTATTTGAAGCGAAATTTTCAATTTTTAAAATAGGAATTAATTAAGAGTTTCTTTTAGGTACGTCAGATATATATTTTTTTTTATTTGCAACAATGATTTTATGAGATAAGAAGTTTTTGTGGAGGCACACATGAGGATTGTAAGAACTGAATTTAGGATCTAAAAATATCGAAAAATTCTATTAATTAAAAAAAAAAAAAGAAACCGAAAAATGATCTTAAAATTTCCGAGCAAGTCAGATTGAAAGTCAGAAGCGAAAAACAAAATAAAAACCTTCTTTAAAATTAAGTAAATTAAATAAAAAACGTTTCAATTTTGTAACGACTCTCCAATTGAACAGACGCATTTTTCTAAACACAACAACAACAAAAGAAACCCCGCTGACATTTGAGTCCATTCAAATCAACACAGAATACCAGAAATAGCACTTGAAAAAGTCCTTCTGTTGCAAGAAAAAAGAAGCAACAATAGCGCTGAGAAAAAGAAAGAAAATGCGAAACTTTAAAATAATGCAATTAAAATGGGAGATTCTTTATTTTATGTTTTTTTTCTCCCACATAAATTGGGTCTCTCTGGATCTTTTAATTACAAAGGAGGGAGACTTGTTTTGATTTGGATTTTCAGGAGACTATTTTAAACACCTGGAACATTTAAAGTTAAAAAGTAAATGAGCTCTTCTCTTTTTGTTCGGGCTCGTTTTGTGACGCTGCTGGTGAGGAAGAGGGCATTCATTGAAATCCGGCGCCCCGGTGGCCTCATTCAATGAAATAAGGTTTCAATTAAATATGGTTACAAAAAGACAAGTACAATTTTTTCGTAGAACTTTAATGATTGCAATTATTTTTTTTTTCTTTTCGTCGACGTAAATATATAGATTTTTCTCTAAAGCAGCTGGTAAACACTTAACAGTTGTCTTGGATGCCTTAAGGCAAGCGCTGCACAGACGTTACTTACTTAGCACTACCCAGGGGGCCAGTGTAGCTTGAAGATAAACTACTGACGCTGAGTAACACCAACCCGTTCTCGTTGTACACGTTGGTATTAGACAGGGACTAACGGTTTAAAATGGATTCCGAACTACTATATAAATCCATGACACCGCCGAGATTCGAGCCCGAAACCTCTGTACCAAGCGCCACACCGCTAGCCACTCGGCCATTCAGGCCATAAGCATTTTATTTGGATTTTAATAAAAAAAATTTGTAATAAAAATTAATTAACAGTTTCTTTTCGGTTCCTATTCAGATAATTTTTTTTTATTTTCAACATTGATTTTACGATAAGATGTTTTTGTGGAACCACACGTGAGAACTGTAAGAAGAACTGAATGCGAGATCTAAAAAACATAAAAAACTCTATTAATTAAAAACAACTGAAAATTCAAAATGATCTTCAAATTTCTGAGCCAGCCTCCAATCGACGTACAGATTGAATGTCAGAAGTTAAAAAAAAAACCGAGATAAAAACCTTTTTTAAAATTAAATAAAAAAGTTTCAATTTTATAATGACTCTCCAATTGAATAGACGCAATTTTCTAAACACAACAACAAAAATAAAACCCCGCTGACTTTTTAATCTATTCAAATCAACACAGAACACCAGAAATTGCACTTCGAAAAACTTCCGTCTGTTACAAGAAAAAATAAAGCTACAATAGCGCTGAGAAGAAAGAAAGAAAATTTCGAGACATTAAAATAACGCAATTAAAATGGGAGCTTCTTTATTTTTTTTTCTCCCACATAAATTGGGTCTCTTTCAAAGAAAAAGAAGACCTGTTTTAAGTAGGATTTCCAGGGAGGCTATTTCTACCACCTGGAACATTGAATGCTCAAAGAATAAATGATCTCTTCTTTTTTGTTGGGGCTTGTTTTGTGAGGCCCTTGCAGTGGAATCGGCATTCATTGAAATCCTTCGCCCTGTTGAGCTCTCACTCAATATAATAAGATTTGAATTAAATGCGATTTTAAATATGTTTTTTCAAAGCAATTTAAAGATCGCAATTAAATTTTTTTTCTTTTCTCCAATGTAAATATATTTCTTTTTGTTCTAATGCAGCTGGCAAACACTTAGATAGTTGTCTTGGAGGCCTTAAGGCAAGCGCCTCACCGACGTTACTTACTTAGCACTACCCAGAAGGTGCGTGTAGCTTGAAGATAAATCACGGACGCGGAGTAACACTACCTCCGCAACGCTCTACAATCCTGTTAGACCCGGGGCCTACGATTTAAAGTGGATTAGGAACCACTCATGGCAACCGAACCCGAAACCTGTGTACCGAGCGCCAGAACGCTAGCCACTCGGCATTCAGGTCCATAAGTATTTTATTTGGAGTAACTTTTCAATTTTTATAATAAAAATTAATTAATAGTTTCTATTAGGTACGCCAGATAATTTTTTATTTATTTGTAACAATGATTTTATGAGATAAGATATTTTTGTGGAGCCACACATGAGAACTGTGAGAAGAAGATCTAAAAAAACATCAAAATGGAAAAATCATCTTAAAATTTCCGAGCAAGTGTCCATAAACGCATTGATTAAACGTCAGAAGCAAAACACAAAATTAAAAAGCTTTTTTAAAATTAAGTAAATAAATAAAAAAAAGTTTCAATTTTGTAATGACTCTTCAATTGAACAGACGCATTTTTCTAAACAAAACAACAAAAGAACCCCTCGGACTTTTGAGTCCATTCAAATCAACACAGAATACCAGAAATAGCACTTGAAAAAATTTCCTTCTGTTTGAAAAGAAAAAAGAAGCAACAATAGCGCTGAGAAAAAGAAAGAAAATTGCGAAACTTTAAAATAACGTAATTAAAATGGAAGCTTCTTTATTTATTTATTTTCTTCGACATAAATTGGGTCTTTTAATTACAAAGGAGGAGAAAGGACCTATTTTGATTCGGATTTTAAGAAAGGCTATTTTTAACACCTGGAATAAATGAGCTTTTCTTTTTGTTGGGGCTCGTTTTGTGACGCGGTTGGTGTGAATGTGGCATTCATTGAAATCCGGCGTCCTGCTGGATTCCCTCAATGAAATAAGGTTTCAATTAAATGGGCTGTTTCAAATAGGTTTTTCAAAGCAATTTAAAGATAGCAATTAATTTTTGTTTCTTTTCGTCGATGATAATATATATTTTTCTTTCTAATGCAGTTGGCAAACACTTAGACCGTTGTCTTGGATGCCTTAAGGCAAGCGCTGCACAGACGTTACTCACTTAGCGCTACCCAGAAGGTGCGTGTAGCTTGAAGATAAGCTACGGATGATAAGATATCTCAACACTCTTCGATCCTGTTAGGCCGAGACCTACGGTTTTAAAGTGGATTCCGAATCACTCCAACCCTCCATGTCACCGCCAGGACTCGAAACCGAAACCTGTGGTACCGAGCGTCAGAGCACTAGCCACTCGGCCATTCAGGCTCCGCTTAGTATATAGTTTATGGAAAATATTTGTCTATTAGGTTCTATGAAGTCCTCCTTCTGTTATTTTAAAGGACACAGAGACTCTGCAAAATACTCAGATGCAGATCTCCAGCGTATATTCATACAACGTGTAACAAACGTATAATGTATATTCGTACATATAACGTATAAATGTATAACGTACATTCGTATAAACGTATAACGTATTCCAACGTATATTCGTTCCAAATTGTGAGAGTTACCTACGAAGGTAACCCTCACAGTTTAATTAAGGTAACCCTTACAAGGGTTGCCCAAGGTAACCCTCACAAGGGTTTCATCTACCACAGTAGTGGCCCTTTTATTAAAACATATGAAAATAAGACTTTTATAGACTTCATATAGGACTTTAAATACCTCTCTGTGAAACCTTAAATATGTCGTATGCTGCATGTAGGGTAACTGTGTTGCAACATATGACTATGTTCTCCCACATACATTGGGTCTCTTAATTACAAAGGGAGGAAAGACCTGTTTGGATTCGCTATTTCTAGGGAGGCTATTTTCACCACCTGGAACATTTAATGCTCAAAGAATAAATGAGCTTTTCTTTTTGTTGGGGCTCGTTTTGTTGATGCCGCTGGTGTGGAATCGGCATTCCTTGAAATCCGGTGCCCCGGTGGGCTCACTCAATGAAATAAGTTTTCAATTAAATGGGCGGTTTCAAATAGGGTAAGAAATAGATAAGAGCAATTCTTTCAGAGTAATTTAATGATTGCACTTATTTTTTTGTTTCTTTTCGCCAATGTAAATATATAAATTTTTTTCTAATGCAGTTGGCAAGCACTTAGACAGTTGTCTCGGGCTCACTTAGCACTGCCGAGAAGGTGTGTGTAACTTGAAGATAAGGTACGGTCGAGTAGTAACACTACCCCCCGCAACTCTCTACGATCTTGTTAGGACCGGGACCTACGGTTTAAAGTGGATTCAGAATCACTCACAAAGATCCCTGCCATCGCCGGGACTAGAACCCGAAACCTGTCGTACCGAACGCTAGCCACTCGGCCATCGGGCCCTACCTAAGAAGCTAACCCTCACAATTTAATTAAGGTAAATCTGACAAGGGTTGGCCAATGTAACCCTCACAAGGGTTTAATCTTCCGATGTAGTGGTCCCACTATCAAAACATTGGAAAATAAAGACTTTTATAGACTTCATATATGACTTAATAATGCTTAAATATCTCTCAGTGTAACCTTAAATATGTCGTATCAGACCACTGTGTTGCATTTAAGATAACTATGTTGCAACACATAACTATGTTCTCTCAGATAAATTGGGTCTCTCTGGATCTTTTAATTACAAAGGGAGGAAGGACGTGTTTTGATTCGGATTTCCAGAGAGGCTATTCTTACCACCTGGAACATTTAAAGCTCAAAGAATGAATGAGCTCTTCTTTTTGTTGGGGGCTCGTTTTGAGACGCCCTTGCAGTAAAAGTGGCATTCATTGAAATCCGGCGCCCTTCCGGATATTCCATTAGATAGATGCAACTTAAATCTAAAAAAAATTAAATTAATGAATTAAATTTAATGAATGAATTAATATTTGAAAAAAACCGTATTAACATCTAGTGTCAGCCACTACAAGTTCAAAAAAATGTATTTGAACTTGAGTGGATGAATAGAAAGTGTTTTATGAACGATTGAAAATTTGAACAAGATATATATAGGGAGAGTGTGAGGTAATAGAAGGAATTGAAAAATAGTTCTGAATTTGATCACCAGGTGGCATTTTTCAAAAATTCCTTATGCAAATGAATCAAACGTATAAAAAGATTTTCAGTCATACTGCGTGCCTTTGCCATCGCTAGTCATGGCCTTACTCAAGAAATATAAAGCTTTACTGGTAAAACTGTTTTTTCAGAACGGTAGTAATAATTAGCTGCCCTCAGGGCCGGAATTTCCTATAGGCTAACTAGGCTTCAGCCTAGGGCCTCAAGATCAAGAGGGGCCTACATTCAAATTGTTAACAAAATTAGAATGACACTATTTTAAAAACAGTAAACACTCAAACATTGAATCAAAAATAAGGAGAAATTATGTATAGGGAGAGTGTGAGCTAATAGAAGGAATTGAAAAACAGCCAAAAAGTACAAAATGAAATGAAGCACACCTAATTAATCACGGTCACATTCGGTTAAGAAAAAATAAATACAAAAAATAAAAATACACCGCTCTATACTTGCGAATCTGTAAAAAATAAATTACTGCTGCTCAATTTTTTTTTCCTGTCCTTAAAACTTTTTTTTTTGCGTCTCAAAATATCAACAAGCCCATCGGCCATTTTTTTCCTTTATTCTTCTCATTTATTACGGCAACGGCGGTTACGGTTAAAAGAGATAATTACATTTCGACGTTATTTCAATTTACCACGAGACGTTTAACTAAAAGTAAAAATAAAAAAGGAGGTAAAAAAACCCGAAAAAGCAGGAGTATTAAATTATAGTAGTCATTAAACGTTTTGTAGCGTAGTTTGGATATTTTTTTTGCCTTCTTCATCTTAAGGGAAGGAAATTATTTTCTCGTACAAGTATTACGAGAAAGGATCACAGTAAAAGTATCAGAAAAATTATTTTTCTGAAATGACAACACAGAAAAAAAGACTTGTTTATTCTCTGTAAAACAAATTAGTTGATAACTAATGATGTTGAATTTTAAAAGCCTTTGCGTTTTTCGATTTTAAAGAAAATAAATTGCAAGTTTTATAATTTTTTTTAAAAATGATTTTAGAAAAAGAAATATATTTGATAAATTTTAACAGCATAGTTTGAAAAATAGCTACAGTTATTAGGTAGTCCATTTAATTTGTTCTTTTTTTTCCAAAAACGATATTTCTTTTAATGAAAAATAAGTTATTACGTCCATCTAAGAGTTTTCCAATGATATATATTACTGTTTTCTATCTGATTGGCAAAAGACTTGTCATAAAAATGACTTTAGGCTTTCCACGAATCAAGCCAATATTGATTATTTCGAAGTTTTTAAGGAATGCTCTTACAATCCATGGGAACGAAATCAGTGGGTATCAGAAGGAGCAATCTCTGGAGAATATGGCTTTTTCGGCAGGAATTAAAAATGAGTGTTTCCCACTCAACCTATGTCCGGCCGTTTGCCATGTTGAAAACTATTTTGTTTTCCAGCTGACTTTTTGAATTCCTTCTATTAGCTCTTATCTACATCTTGTTCACATTTGCAATCGTTCATAAAATACTTTTCATTCATCCACTCGAGTTCAAGTACATTTTTTTGAACTTGCAGTGAATGACACTCGATGTGAATACAGTTTTTTCCAAATATTAATTCAGTAATCAAATTTAATTAATTAATTTTAGTATTTTTAGATTTTAATTGCATGTATCTACCCATAGATTACGCCAGATAAATTTGAAAAAAAAAATGAATGAAAATTATTTATAAAGAACTTTCTGCAATAGAGTGAAAAAAAAAGTAGGAATTGACTATAAATTTTTTTTATATTACATGTTCCTTGTCAGCTGACCAAGATGCTTTTAGTCTTCGACGTCAAAAACATCTCTTTTGGTTCGTTTAAGCTAGGGGTGGCCAACCCGCGGCTAAATATTTGTGAATAAAATATATTTTTATTAATGCATTATCCGAATTTCACTTTTTTCTGAGATAATGTTAATTGCATGATTTATTTGAAACTTAAATTTTGTAAATATTAATAAATACACTTTTGTTTTTATTTAAAATCCTGAAATTTCTTTGAGAATTATTTCATGTGTGAGTGTTTCCTTTTCTACTTATATATGTCTCTGAAGGCATGTGAACTTGTAGGTTTAATTTGAGATTTGGGTTATTGCTGAATTCATATTGGTTAATGTGTGTCGAGTAAGCGGTGTAGATAGTTGTTTCTAGGATCGGGTTACTGTTTAATTTAGGTTTAAAGTTGAGAACTACACCACAATACATTGTTGTACAAAGAAATTTGATGGATAGTAGTTACTGGATTTGAAGAAATTTAATTCAGTTTTTCTTTCATAAAAATAAATTTAGGAATTATTTGAATTTTTATATATTTATGCATGTTTATTCAAATATAGTTTTCTAATTTTAGGAGAATACCAACCTTGGTTATCCCATTTGAGACACATTTGTGAACCACAAAACATGCATCATGTTTTGTGCAAAAACTGATCGCCAACAAAAAAAATCAGAAGAAACCCCAATCTTTGTCACTTTTGTAATTGTCCTACGATCATTCGTTAACGGCTTTGATTTAATATTAATTATTTTATTCTTTTTTCAATTCCTTCTATTAGATCACACTCTCCGTATATATATCTTGTTTAAATTTGCAATCGTTCATAAAATATTTTTTATTCATCCACTCGAATCCAAATACATTTTTCTTTTAAACTTGTAGTGGATGACACTGGATCCAATACAGTTTCTACAAATATTAATTCATTCATTAATCTTAATGCATTAATGAAAGCTTTTTTTTTAGATTTAAGTTGTATATATCTACAGATAGATGGCACCAGATAAACTTAAAAAAAATGAATGAAAATTATTTATAACGGACTTTCTGCATTATGGTGAAAAAAAATAGGAATTGACTTACAATTTTTTTTTTTTTTTTTTTATATTACTTGTTTGTGTTGAAGACAAAACCTTTAATATAATCTCTGATTTTTTTCGTACAATCGGCAACTAAAACAGTTGGTACATAAATAACTGAATGCTTAATTTACATCAGATTGATAAAAATTAATGAACTGAATTTAAATTTTCGGGAGATTATTTTCGGTTGAGTTTTATAAATACGAGACAACTCTAGCGATCTCGTTTTTTAAATTTTAATCGAAAACAGCCAAAACGTACAAAATGAAATGACGCACGCCTAATTAATCATGGTTAAAAAAATAAATACATAAAATAAAAATACACCGCTCTATACTTGGGAATCTATAAAAAATAAATTACTGCTTCAATTTTTTTTCCTGTCCTTAAAATTGTTTTTGCGTCTCTAAATATCAACAAGCAAGGGGCCATTATTTTTTCTTTTTTTCTTCTCATTTATTACGGCTAACGGCGGTTACAGTTAAAAGAGATAATTGCATTTCGACGTTATTTCAATTTACCACAAGATGTTTAAATAAGTAAAACTAAAAAAGGCGGAAAAAAATCGGAAAAGCAGGAGTATTAAATTATAGTAGTCATTAAACGTTTTGTAGCGTCGTTTGGATATTTTATTTTTTCATCTTCATCTTAAGGGAAGGAAATTATTTTCTTGTACAAGTATTACGAGAAAGTAAAAAAGGAATTACAGTAAAAGTATCTGCAAAAATTATTTTTCTGAAATGTGAACACAGAAGAAAAGCAACTTGTTTAGTTTCTATAAAAAAATTGCGCAAACATCAGACAAATTAGTTGATAATTAATGATGTTGAATTTTAAGACTTTGCAGTTTTCGATTTTAAAGAAAATAAATTGTAAGTTTTATAATTTTTTTTTGAAAAATGATTTTAGTAAAAAAAAAATTATTTGATAAAAAATGTTAACAGCATATTTTGAGTAGTAGCTACATTTATTAGGTAGTCAATTTAATTTGTTCTTTTTTTTCGAAAATGATATTTCTTTAAATAAAAAATAAGTTATTACATCCATCTAAGTATTTTCCGTCGATACATATTACTTTTTTCCGTCTGACTGGCAAAAGGCGAATTACTTATCGTAAGAACGACTCGCATTTTGAGGCTTTCGACGAATCAAGCCAATCATTCAATATTTCGAAGAATTTAAGAGCTGCTCTGACAATCCATGAGAATGAAATCGGTGGCAATCAGAAGGAGCAATGTCCGGAGAATATGGCGTTTTGGGTAGGAATTAAAAAGGAGCGTTTCCTCAAACTGTGTTTGAACGTTTGACATGATAACATTTATTTTATTGCAAATTTCCCTGCACTCTTTCAACGCTGGACACACTCCGTAACGTTTCAGTAGTAACGTTTTTATGAGTCTTTAGCAGCGCCTAACTTTAACTTCTCAACTAACCAAGGTGCTTTAGTCTTCCACATCGAAGCCTGTTGGCCAAGTAACTAGTGCTCGGTACCACAGGTTTCGGGTTCGTGCCTTGGCGGTGCCATGGATGTTTGTGGTGATTCGGAATAAACTTTAAACCGTAAGTCCCAGTCTCATAGGACCATAGAGCATCACAGAGCCCAATCAGACTATCAGGAGATCGGTGTAGCTTGAAGATAAGCCACAGACGAGGAGAACAACACCCCGCAACACTCTATGATCGTGTTAGACAGGAACTTACTGTTTAAAGTGGATTCCGAAACACTACAAACATCCATGGTACCTCTGGGATTCGAATCCGAAACCTGTGGTACCTAGCGCCATAGCACTAACCACTCGGCCATTCAGGCCCTTCATTTTAAAATTAAAAACAATAGAATTAATATGAGGTTCAAATACTCTTTAGTTTAATTTATTTGTTCTTTTTCTTATTATTAATATTATTTAATTTTTTATTATCCTTTTTTTGCTTCCCGTGCAGTCTTACTTTGCATCGATGCCACCGCCGGGACTCGAATCCGAAACACCAGAGCTGTAGTCCCTCGGCCCCCCGAACCTTTAATGTAATCTCTGATTTTTTCATACAGTTAACAGCATATTTTGAGTAGTAGTTACATTTATTAGGTAGTCAATTTAATTTGCTCATTTTTTTCAAAAATTCTATTTCTTTCAATAAAAAATAAGTTATTACATCTCAGTATTTTCCATTTGGCAAAAGACGAATGACTTGTCATGAGAACGACTTGCTTTTGAGAATTTCGACGAATCAAGCCAATTGTTGATAATTTCGAAAATTTTAAGGGCTGATCTGACTATCCACGGGAATCAAATCAGCGGCAGGCAGTGGGAGCAATGTCTGGAGAATAGGCCCTTTTGGGTAGGAATTAAAAATGAGTATTTCCTTCTGAACGTATGTCCGAGCGTTTGCCATGTTGAAAATTATTTTGTCACAAATTTACCTCTACTCTTTCAGTTTTAGGTACACTTCGTAATCTTTCACTAGTAACGTTTTCATCAGGCTTTAGTAGCACCTAACTTTTCTTCTCATCTGACCGAGGTGCTTTAGTCTTCCACATCGGAGCCTGATGGGCGACTAACTAGCTCTCGGTACCACAGCCAGTTCAACTCAGCTCTAGGCACAGTGATGTGGTGTGGTTCCACATCAAAAACCCCTCTTTTGAATCGTTTAAGCCAGGGGTGGCCAACATGCGGCCCGCATTGAGCATTTTTCCGGCCGGTAAGATTTATCACATTTTTCAAAATATATTTATTTTATAATGGATAAAGTAGTAAAAACCAATGTATTTAAAAAATAGAGTAAGTGTGCATCCCTTTATTCAAAAATGAACTGTCGAAATGAATGAGGAAAAATGAACTTTGATTTCAAAATAACATTCTTGCGAATATAGGGCAGACATCGCCTGTTTTATGAATGTGTTTACAGTTATGAGTTTCCAGAATAATTATATTGTAGCTTGCGAACTCATGAGGCACGCGCATCTTGGAACGTCTAATATAATGGGTCCTATGTTTCACTTTAAGTGACTTCAGTAACCATTCCTAGACACGTAGAGTGGATTGTTAATAGCAGAGGAAACCAGACTCTTAGTTGAAGTTTTTAGCCTATTGGTTCAACTTACACCTGCGAATCTTTTCTTTTTATAAAATGAAACTGACTGAACACAAAGCACGCTCAAACATAACGGACGCAACTTTCATTACGATGGCCAAATACCCAAATTGAGTTCGATTTGCAAAAGCTAAGTGAAAGATTGGATTTACACATATCGCACTAGTCAAATATATAGTTTTTATTGATTTCATTTTTTTTATTTCATTTATATTTATATATATATATATATATATATATATATATATATATATATATATATATAAAACATCGTTTATGTTATATATATATGTATATTATATTTCATTTTGTGTGTTAGCTAATTTTTTACAATGTGCGTTTAGTATCATTATTATTATCATCATATCATCTAAGTTCACATGTAAGAATAACAATCAACACAAAAATAAAAAATCATTGCGTTTCAATCTAATAGGGGTATACATAATATTTACAGTGGGTAAAATGTATCCCACTGTAAACACCCACTGTAGATATTTATAAAAATATCTACAGTGGATCTAAATCTAATAGGGGGATGTATAACTTTATATGTAGTCAGCGGAGTGCCTTAGTATTCTCCAAAAAATACGTAAAAACTTGGATTTAGAATTAGAGGTAGATATCTTTTAGAGGATAGATATTTTTTCTCTTACTTTATTATATTTTTGTTGGGAGCAAATTAAAAAAATCCTAAAAATTCCATTTTTAACTGAATATTTAAATAAAAAAATTACCGTTTATTCACATTATAGATAGTTTATAAAGTAAGAACCCGTCATAAAACGTTAATCAGAAGACTATTGTTATATGCGCTATATAAAAGTATGAAACAATAAAAAACAAAACCATTCGAATTCTTATAACAACACAGATAAAATATTGCCGAATGTAAATTAGTAATAATAGTTAAGTGAGTAGTAATAAGAACAGCAAACGATAACATAAATTGTCATACAGAACTCATTAGTGATTGGAATTTATTTTCATATTGTTTATATTTGGTATGGTAAACTTTGGTCTTTTAAGCAATTTCCTTTGTGACTTCGTTAAAAATAAAGTAATGTAGTAACAAATTTAAATTCAAAATAACGTACAGTGAAACACAGTTTACAAATCTATGATTCAAAAATTGCACTCTTCGTAATTTAATTGAGACAGTTTTAATTCCTTTCGTAAATCGAGTTATCACTTGCTGTCGAATTATGAATTATGAATTAAATTATAATCGGATTATTTACAAGATATGCAGGTAGCATGAACCACATCTGAAATTACTTTGTAACATATAAATTGCACTGAAAGCCCATCCACCACGGCTTACACCTGCGAATCTTTTTTCTTTATAAAAAGAAACTGACCAAACACAAAGCCAGCTCAAACATACATCACAACATCCATTACGATGGACAAATACCCAAGTTAAGTTCGATTTGCAAAAGCTAAGAGAAAGATTGGAGTAACACATATCGCACTCGTCAAATAAATAGTTTTTATTGGTTTCATTTTTTTTATTTCATTTATATATATATATATATATACATATATTATATATTAGTGTTATCTATTTTTTCCCAATGTGCGTTTAGTATCTTTAACGCATGAATTATGACGAACGAATTATGAATTATGAATTAAATTATTATCGGATTATTTACAAGATATGTAAGTAGCATGAACCACATCTAAAATCACTTTGTAACATATAAATTGCACTGAAAGCCCATCCACCACGGCAAGGTCATACCCAGTTGAATGGAAAAAATCGGTGGAATTCTTTTTGATGGCATACCGTGTCCCCACTCTTCAAGTAGTTTCAGTTCAAATTTGAATACATTGTGACGAATGGTTCTTTTTGACAGCAATTTGAAAATGGGACTTTAATTATAATCACCCTTGCATATTTTTTTTATTTCCAATGGCAGATTATGAACAGTTACAGCAAACAAAACATACAACATACAACAAAATAATACAACAAATACAACAAAATAATACAACAAAACATGCTGAAACAGATTTCATCAATCTAACAAAAATGCCAAGTTGCAGGTCTTTTAGCCACTAAAAAGTGCTACCAGGTGCACCACGGGGAGGTAGATCTTCTGCGCTCCCCCACCCTTGTATACAGCCTTTAGAATATTTTAAAATATACCTAATTCTTTTTTTTTTCTGTGAGCAAAAGCTGCTATAAAATACATACGCACGTCTATTAAATTAAAGTGTTCAAACACATTTCACTGCAAGTGATAATGTCTCTAAGATAAAAAAAAAATCTCATCCACACCGGCTCAAAATTCTAAACTAATTTTCGCATTATCCGGAAACACGATGATGTTTCGCTCGTTTTTCGTCAAGCGATTCACGACTATTTATATTCCCTGCTCGTCTCGTGTGTTGCCAACAACACGGCGTAAACTTTCAGTCATTTTTGCGTTATTCTTAAAGAATTCAAAATTTGTTGCGAGGATTTTCTTGCGAGCAGCCGCCTTGTTCTGAATGTAAATTCTATACGACAGCGCAAGAAATTTAGAAGGCCATTTGCATAATGTTCAGATTATTATTTCGTTGTCGGAAAATTCCGTTCCTAACAAAAGATGAGCACAGAGTATCGTGTAACGCGGTAATGAGGGTCGAACAAAAATGTTCTTTTTGTTCTTCTGTTCATCTTAAAATTAAATTCCACAGTGCCCAAAAAGTAAGACCAATTATTTTGTTTTTCAAAAACTCTTTATTAATTCTTCCAAATTTATTTCATCACCTTCAAAGGAATCTCCTCCGGACACAATGCACTTATGCCAACTTTTTTTTCAATCCTCAATGCGTGCTAAAATGTCATCGGCTGGGATGGCCTACAAAGCGATTCACGTTGAATCTCTTCAATCGACTCGAAACAGTGTCCCCGGAGTGATCTTTTGAATTGATGGAATAGCCACACGGGACGAATACGGTGGTTGTGGAATGATGTCGGTTTCATTTTTGGCGAAAATGTCACGACGAATCAATGCAGTGTGAGCTGGCACATTCAGTGTTTCCGGTGCCCATCGAGATTTGGCTCGTTCGAGGCCCAAAATGCAATGGGACAATCGGTTTGAAATTCCAACATCATCAGTAAGGTTTCTAATCGTAAATAGACGGTTTGCAAACATAAAATATTTAATTTTTTTATGTGAGTTTCGTCAGTTGAGGTGGAGGGTCGACCCGAGGGCTCTTCGTCTTCAACGTGTTCTCTGCCTTCCTTGAACTGTTTGTACCACTTCTAAACATTCCTTTCC
Organism: Caerostris darwini; assembly: GCA_021605075.1. NCBI lineage: Eukaryota > Metazoa > Arthropoda > Arachnida > Araneae > Araneidae > Caerostris > Caerostris darwini. Next base: position 431,053 of record BPLQ01014081.1, read on the forward strand.
GATATAGGAATGCTCACCAAATGCCTTCTGCTATATTTTATATGTTTCCGCAAACAAAATTGAATGCAAGTTCTTTTCTCAATTAATTCAGACATTTCAAAAATTCGCCAGAATCAGTTTTAGCGTCTCACAATTCCAAGCGTAACTCGAACACTCATGAATATTTTGAAGTGAGATTTCACACAGATGACAAGGACAGTGCCAGCAACCTAAAAAAGAAAAGAAAAATTGAAATTTTAAATTGGGAATTTTAAACTGAAAATGGGTCTTACTTTTTGGACACAGTAGTAGATATTTTATTGATAATATATTTAAATTAAAAGAATATATTAGAAAATACCACTAATTTTCATCAGTCTCTTGGATAATTTGACTAATCATAAAGAATGTCGATAATTTAATTTCAAATTAGTTATGGTAAAAATAATTAATCAATTTGTGGTCTCTAATGTCTTTAATTATTCAAATAAAATTATACTCGAATTCGAATATCTTTTAAAATTATTTCAATATATAGAAATTCTTATTTATGTTGGAATAATGTAGAATTCTGTCGTTTGGTTATTCAAAAAGTAATTGGAATTAATTTTTTAAAGATTTTGAAATATTAACCCGAACATGTTTTCTTAGAAGCTAACAGAATAAAACAAAATGGCGACCAGAAAATAACTTTTAGAATATTTCAAAAATGAAGATAATTACAAAATATTTCTGTTGTTTTAACATTTGATAACTTCTAAAGAAGAATATTTTAAAATACTTTATTCCTAATCTCATCCACACAGAAACACAAGAATGATATTTTCCGACCGCAAAATAATCCTCCATCATAATTAATCTCTGTTTCTGAAAGTTCTTAATAATTAGTTAGATTTTTGCTGACTCAATAGGAAGTGCGATAATTATTCTTCTGTCGCCATTTTGAAAAGCTGATTATCTCCAACTCTGCTTATCTTAGAAGAGAGATGATGACAAGAAAATGATCCGTAGATCTTCAAACAGTTCCTAATAAAAGAGAAATGCAGTTTGTTTTAATGCCTCTGCTTAAAGATTCATGCATTTTTTTTCCATTCGATTGATGATTTGAAAAAGACAGAAAGATCGCGTGTGTTTTGAAGAGTCCGTAACTCTTTGGCTTCGTGATGCTGCAAAGATCACTTTTAAAACACCTTGATATTTCGAATTTCTAACGTATTAGTTTCTGAGTTAATTACGAAGCATTAATTCAAGGTAGTTTTGACGCGTATTTATAAAAGCCTAAAAAAGAAAGATTCTTTTATTTTGATGAATGGTTCAATTCAACATGAATCGTTCGTTTGGATTGGACTGCATTTGCATCTAATGTATAAACTATATTTCAGACATATATTTATTATTTTATTTTACTTTATTATTAATTAATTATTTTATTATTTATTAGTAATTTATTTTATATTTATTATTTTTTTATTATTAATACATTAAATTTATCAATATAAAATGTTAATTTAAAAATGACTGAATTTCTATCTTTATTTCTCATTCTTTATTCTGTCTCTTATTCTTAAAAAGTAATTGGAATTATTTTTTTAAAGATTTTAAAATAAACTGCAGAATGTTTATCCGAAGATGTTGTTTTAGAATCTAACGGAATACTTACAACAAAATGTTAACCAGAAAATAACTTTTAGAACATTTCAAAAATGAAGATAATAACAAAATACTTCTGTTGTTTTAAACTTGGATAACTTCTAGAACAAAGATATTTTAGAAAACTTTTTTTTCACAAGAAAGATATTTTCCGACTCCAAAATAATCCTTTCATAATTTATCTCTGTTTCTGAAAGTACTTAATAATTAGCCGACTCGAAACGAAGGACGATAATTATTCTTCTGTCGCCATTTTCAAAAGATGATGATAAGAAAAAAATGAGCCGTAGATCTTCGTACAGTTTCTCTCATTAGAGAAATTGTAGTTTGTTTTAATGCTCCTGTTTAAAGATTCATGCATTTTTCCCCTTCGATTGATGATTTGAAAAAGACAGAAAGATCGCGTGTGTTTTGAAGAGTCCACAACTCTTTGGCTTCGTGATGCTGCAAAGATCACTTTTAAAACCCCTCGCATTTCGAATTACAGCGATCTTTCTAACGCATTAGTTTCTTGGTTAATTACGAAACATTCATTCGAGGCAGTTTTGACGCGTATTTATAAAACTCTAAAAAGAATGATTTTTGTACTGTTGATGAACGGTTCAATTTATCATGAATCGTTCGCCTTGTGCGTATTTTTTTTACTACAAATGCATTTGGATCTGAAGTATAAACCATATTTCATGCATTTGTAAAAGTAATCATGATTTAATTTTATTCTTAATACATTAAATATATCAATATAAATTGTTATTTTAAAAATGACTGCATTTCTGTCTTTCTAACACATTATTTTATGCTTTGAATATGGAACATTAATTTATAATGATCTATAAAACTATAAAATGAATGATTTTTGTTATGTTACAAATCATTCAATTATCGTGAATTAATAATAGTTCGATCCATTTAATTTATGCTTATTTTTTTACCATGATATGCTGCAGTAAAAACTGCTTTTCCTTTCACTGTAAAAATATTTATTTAATATCATATAAATTTATTTAATATCATATTAATTTTTTTAATATCTTATAACAACATAAATGCCGACACATTAAAAACGACACAATTTCTATTTATTAATCATTATCTTTCTGACATATTATTATGTGTCTTAAATACGAAATTGAAATTTAGGAAAATTAATGATTTTTTTTTATTGTTATGAATCATTCGTTTTATGCTTATTGTTTAAATTTATATATATTTTTATCTAAGGTATAAACAATATTTCGACCACTGTAAAAATTATATATGTACTCAATTTTATTAAAAAGTTAAATTTATTAATAGTAATTATCTACGTATATAAAAAGACTGCATTTGGAATTAAGGACATATTTAGAAAAAAGTTTTTAAATACTGAATTATATTCTAATAATGTGAATGTTAAAATTCTTCAGAAACACTTAAGCCCATGTGTAAATTTAGTTTAAAATTAAAATTAATACAAATGTAAAAATATTTAGAGTTAGAGAGCTAATTGCTACTAATTGCTTTTTATCAATTTATGTATTAATTGCTACAATCTATTGGATAACTAATTACTACCAAGTTATTACTAATTGACAATTGACAATTTATCGGCTCATCTCTAAAATCTATTAGAGAATAATTTCTACTAATAGAATTAATTGATAATTACTGCATCGATATAAAGCTCTGAACTTATTTTTTTATAATAACAAATTTACATTATAAAGTACGCTCTCAGACCTAATGGCCGAGTGGCTAGCTCTCTGGCACTCGGTACCACAGGTTTCGGGTCAGAATCCCGGCGGTGGCATGGATGTTTGTAGATGGTTTGGAATACTCCTTAAACCGTAGATCCCGGTCTAATAGGATCGTTCAGCGTTGCGAGTGTATTGTTATTCCACCTCCGTAACTTATCTTCAAGCTACACGTGCCCCTTCGTTAGTGCTCAATGAGTAAGAGTGGCGCAGTCTTAACTTATGGCATAAAGAGGAACTGCCTCTCTCTTTCTCTCTTTCTATTCTTGACTTAAAATCTATATTTCTTGGATTTTCCCATTCGTTTTTTTAAAGTGTATTTAGTGGTTATAAACATTTCTGCTGAAACATTATTATTAACGGTATCATAAAAATAATCAAAAAGAACAGTACAATTTTGCTAATTGTACGAAAACAATTTATTTACTTTACTACAATCAATAAAAACATTTTTCTAATATTATAACAGTCTTTAAAAATTTTAAAAAATGCATAAAGATATTTTATTAGAATAACTTAGTGAGCTACAAAACACAAGCCGTTAGACCCATTTTTGTTCTTCTTTTTTAATCTACAGTTTTGAATTTTAAATCAGCCATGCAGGTGCCCTTTTCATATTTCTTGTTTATTTTATTAATTAATTAATTTTATTTACTTATTTTTTGCTTATTTTTTTTTCATTCGTTTATGTAATTTCATCAAGTCCAATTTGTTTATTTAGTTAAGCGAATACACATTTCTCGTCATTTGATAACACATATGAAATATAACATACCTCAGGCTCAAGTGTTTTTCTTTCAAACTTTAAAAAAGTCAACTGAATTTGCAAATAACTTCGGAATTTTTAATCTCACAGGTTCAGCACTCTTTTTTAAAAAATAGAATTCGTTAGGGGAAAAGTTGAGTTGGCGCCAATGAAAACATGTTGAGAATATTTTGATTCGTTTCTTTTAATAAATGCAAATTTTTTACAAAAACACAATTGCGACAAATTTTTGATTTTTTAGATTCTGTGAAAAGGTATGTAATGTAAATATTTATGAAAATATTTGATGAAAGATACCAGGTTTAATTTTGCAATGTCCATTTATTTTTAAGAGGAAAAAAAATGCATACAGTAAAAAATTGTGTTTTTCTGAAGTTTACGTGTCGTACTGCAGTTTTCATTCTAACAAATCTGTCAAGAACTTTTGTCCAAAAATAACAGGTGAGTTTCGGTTCGATTTTCTTCAGTAAATATCATTTTTATTAAATAATATATATTCTTGGTAAGTTTTGTTGTAGAAAAAGCACACTCAATAACAACCTTATTTGAACACATAACAACGAATAAAACGGGAATAATTAATATTAATTATTATACTACTGTGCCCAAAAAGTAAGACCGATTTTGTTTTTCAAAAACTCTTTATTTATTTGATTTTTACTGATTTAAAAAGAAAATCACAAAAGAAAAATGAAAAGTGTGGAATGCTATTCAAAAAAAGTTGTGACACGATACTCTACGACGGGGGTGGCCTAACTCCGTGGGGTGCCTAAAAAATTATATATGCCCCTATAAGATTGAGACCCACTATAGACATTGTTTTGGAGTGAACAATCGAAACAGAATGAGTTATTATCTTCGTGTTTACTATTATTCTTACATGTGAACGTAGATAATATAATAATAATAATGATACTAAATTGTATGTAATAAAAATATATTGTAATCAAATATATAACTCTCAAAATGAAATATTAAAAAATATATAAGTATAAACGAAATAATAAAAATGAAATCATTCAAAAATATTTATTTTACTAGTGCGATATATGTTTGCCCAAAAATATTATTTTAAAATCAAATTACATTTTTTCACATCATTTCGACACTTCATCTTTGTATAGTGGGATGCACATACAATGTATTTTTTTAATACATTGGCTTTCCCTACTTTGGAGATTACAGAAAAAATATATTTTGTAAAAGTGTGAAACATCTTACGGGCCGGAAAAATATTCAATTCGGGCCGCGGGTTGACCACCGCTGATATACAGACTTCGAATCAAAACCAGTCGTTATTGTACTTGGCATGTTTTCGATGAAGTTTTTGTAAGTCAATCTTGCAATAAATGAAACTGAAATGCTAATAATTATAAAATGTTTCCATAATTGTTGGTCTTGAAATTTTTATGCAACATTAGACTCATTTTTTTGGTACTGTATAAATATTTTGTTTCTAATTTTTCACTTTATAATGTGGTAATAAATATAATTCAATCAGCAGTTATATATCTCTATTAAGAGATCAATTTAAATACAGAAATAAAATTGAAATATATAACTTTGATTTACAAATATCCAATTATATATAAATATTAATGTGCTTTCTAAAATATTTATCTACTAAAATATATTCATATACTCGTCGAACTAACTATCGATTTGTGTTTAAAAGAAGAATAAACATGACATTTTTTTTTTCCTCTCTGAGATTCGAAATCCTTTATAAGCCAATTAATTTTTTCTATTGATATACTAGTAAGACTTTTTTTATATTATTTTCTTCATAAAGTCACAGGCCGAAGGGTTGGCGAACCCTGGGCTACATCAATGTCAATGGCGCATTCGAAACTGATATCTCATACTTAGGTATGGATCGTGAACATCCACGGCGTAGACACGAAAGTATTCAGTGTGACTTCGACTGACAGAATGGAGTTAGCAAACCTTCAGATGATTCACCCTGAGCATGGATAAACACAGCACTTGTCATTCTTTCTGGCGTTGTAACATGATGCCAGTCCCATCCGCCCATCCAGAATCATCGTTGGGCTGCAAACGCATTTGAGAATAGATGCGAATCAGCGCATCTCTCGTATCACCGAGCTCACCCACCTAATTAGAGCGCAGACAAATTCGCCGCTGCAGTTGCAGTGAAGGGAAATTACACATCCATTTTCCCCAATTATTTCGTCCATGCATTCTCAGATTTCGTTCCCCTGTCCGTTGGAGGGGAATTTTAGATGTAAGGGGGCTGCTTCGCGTCCATCGGAACGCGACTGTTTGAGTGGGAGGGTTGGTCCATGTTCTAAGTAATTCGGTGGATGCACACGCATAGGGGGGAGTATTCCTGGGCTAGACTTTGATGGGAACCGACTCAGACAGTAAGTGGCAGTTCATCTGCGGCAGACGATTTTCTTTGTCTTCGTCCGAAGTCCTGGGGTTTGAGGTTTGGTGTGTCGCTCTATTTTCATCCTGTGCACACTTTAGGCCAAACAGACAGGGACATACAGTTTAAAGTGGATTCCGAACCACTAACAAAACATCCAAGCCACCGCCAGGATTCGAACCTGAGGCCTGGGATACCAAACACCAAAGCGCCACTTGGCCACCAGGCCGTCCCATCTTTTTTGAAGACGGAAATGAAAAACTGGGGAATTATTCAGGTCACAAAGAAAAAGTACTCCGCCACTCACTCATGAGATGTCTTCAAATGGTGTCATAATCACCTCCGGGTCTAAATATTTTTACTTTTTCCACTGATACAAGAATCCAAATTCCAACAATATTATTTTAAGATCAAAGTTCATTTTTTCTCGTCATTTCGACAATTAATGTTTTAATATAGGGATGCACACATAATGTATTTTTTGAATCCATTGGTTCTAACTCCTTTGTCTATTATCAAAAAAATATATTTTGTAAAAGTCTGATACATCACACGGGCCGCAGAAATATTCAAGGAGGGTCGCGTACTGGCCATCCCTGGTGCAGCCACTGCTTTTAGAATCGAAGACACTAAATATCGTTTGTGTTTCAACGCGTACGCTTTGTTATGCTGATACGTGCCACAATCATCTTCGTCAGGTTTCGGGTTCGAGTCCCGACGGTGCCATGGATGTTTTTAGTGGTTGGGAATCCACTTTAAGCCGTAGGTCCCGGTCTTATTTGACTGTAAAGAGCATCACGAGACCAAGTCAGACTTCTACCTACGGGTGCTCCATCACAACAGAAGCTGCCCCCTTTCCCTCCATCCATAAGTAGGTTACTCCTGAGTTGTCCGTCCCGCCCTGCAGGACACTGAGGATTAGTCACAACATCTTCCTGACAGGCAATGAAAAGAGGATTTTAGAACAACACTCCATTTTAATTTTGGAACAACACTCAGGACTTTGGGCCAACACAAAGAAATGCATCTGCCACGGTTTGATTCGGTCCCTATCGAAATCCAGGTCAGAAATCCAACGAGCCCTCCCTCAAACAGTTGCGTTCCGATCGGCGTGAAGCAGCACCCTTACATCTAAATTTCTCTTCCGACGAACAGGGGAACGAAATCTGAGACGCATGGACGAAATAATTGGCAAAATGAATGCGCAATTTCCCTTCACTGCAACTGCAGCGGCGAATTTATACGCGCCCTAATTAGGTAGGGTGAGTTCGGTGATACGAGAGATACGCTGATGCGAATGATCTATCCGAAATGCGATTGCAGCCGTCGATGATTCTGGACGGGCGGATGGGACTGGCACCATGTTACAATGCCAGAAAGAATGACAAGAGCTGTGTTTATCCATGTTCACGGTGAATCAGCTAGAGGTTTGTAACTCTATAAACTCTATTCTGTCATTTGAAGTCACACCGAAGGATTTCGGGTCAATTTTTAAAAAGAATTCAATTTTCTGTACTTTAATTGCAGTGCATTCTGCCAAGATTAAATCCCATTTGTCCTTTGAATAACTGTAACTGTCTCCGAAATACATATGAATTAAAACGCACAAGACGTGTCATATTTATTCTACAAAAAGCTAAATTCTTTTTTTTTTAACAGCTATATTACATTAAAAAAATCCCACTATTTGCTTAGTTGGAAGAGGAAATAAATTTTTTTTCATTAAAAAAAAAAAAAAAAAAAAAAAAAAAAAAAAAATTGAACCGACTGTGATATTTATTTAAAAATATTTAGATTAAGATAAAAATTAAATAAAACTTCTTTTGTGTGTTGAGGTAATTTCTTACTCATGAATCATCGAAACCTGTGCTATGAATGGAAAAAAATAATTAAATATGGAAATTAAATTGAAATAATAGATGTAAATGTAATTGGGAAAAAATTAAATTTTTATTCTTAACATAATTTACGCTAAGTATTTCAAATTAATAAATCTCTTTAGATTTAATATTTAATGGCTATTTTTTTTTGCAAAGTATTTCTTAAATGCAGGATGGTTCATGTAGTGTGATGGAATTTCATTTTTTAATTTTGTTTTTCGTCACATGCCTTTTTGACTGTCTGGGAGAACATTGAATCCCAACTGCGTTGTCCATAAAAAGGGAATAAATTTTTTTTCAAAGAATAAAGCTCTAAAAAAAAAAAAAAAAAAAATACATTATTAAAAAAATTATCAATTTAATCAATACTTTTTCTTTAAAATTAGTATGTTTCCAACAGAGAGTTCCTTGTGTCGAGTGGTTTTTTTTCTGGAACCATTTTGAAAATGGATTTTAATTATAACCACCCTGTATATATAGGCACGAGCCATTTAAGATATATGACTATTAACGCAGAATAAAATCTCCCTTATTTTCATTTATTGTTAATTATAAGGACACCGAAATTCAGGAAAGAAAAATAAATCTTTTTACAAGAAATGGTTTGTTAAAACTGTTTTAAATTAATGCAGTGTGTCTCAGCAAAAGGGGGAAAAATCATTTTTCTTTCGAGTTTTGTGTTTTCATTTCTTTTATTATTTTTTTTTTCCATTTTTTTCCTTTCTTTCTTTTTTTCTTCTTTCAAATCTCGCAGATAATATGTTTTCTGATGTGCAAATATGTACTTCATTTTAACACATACTAAGTTAAAAAAAAATATTTTTTTTTTTACTACTTTAATTAGTTTGCTTAGACGTATTATGTTTTAAGTAAGAAATTCTGCGGGATTATTCATCTTTTAAAATAAAAATCCATTTTTATTTTTATTTCTATTCATTATGATATTATTTTTTCACCTGCAAATAAAACAGTTCTAAAAAAAATTCAATTTGCTTCACTTTAATTGCAGTGCATTCTGACGAGATTGAATCTCTTTTGTCTTTGAATAACTGTAACTGTCTCCGAAAAACACACGAAATAAAATATGAAAATAAAACCCAAGACGTGTCATATTTATTCTACAGAAAGATAAATTCCTTTTTAACAGCTTATATTACATTAAAAAATTTACTACTATTTGAATAGTTGGAAGATGAAATAAATTTTCATTAAGAATTCAAAAAAAATTGAACCGACTGTGAATTTTATTCCGTGAAAAAAAATATTTAGATTTAAGATAAAAATTAAATAAAATTTCTTTTGTGTGTTGAGACAATTTGTTATTCATCAATCCGCGCTGACGAAAACGCGCCATGATTAAAAAAAAAAATTAAATATAGAAATGAAATTGGAATAATAGATCTAAAAAATGGCGTAAATTGTGTTAAGAATAAAACAGCAAAGTATTTCAAATTAATAAATCTCTCTAGATTTCATATTTAATGAACAATTTTTTTTGCAAAGTATTTCTTAATTGAAAGATTTTGACGGATCATTGTACGATGGAATTTCATTTTTTTTTAATTTTGTTTTTCATCGCATATAGTTTTGATTGGGGGTCTGCATGACCGAGTGGCTAGAGCTCTAACGCTCCGTATCACAGGTTTCGAGCTCGAGTCCCAGAGTAATCCATACCATCCATGCGGAGTTACGAAAGATAAATTATCAGCCAATTAGGATCTACCGATATTTGAACAATTTTTTTCTACTTAACAATTTGGTTTAATAAAAATTTTTTTTCATTTTTTTAAATTATGTTTGTCGTCGCATATAGTTTTGATTGGGGACTATACTACGTCTACCTACTTGTAGATTTCGAGACGAGAGATGTTTTTCTTTTTATGGGGTACGGTTGTCAGCTCTACGCCCAACGCTCATATAAGACCGGGACCTACGGCTTAAAGTGGATTCAAAACCTCTCCAGACATCCACCGTCTGGACTCAAACCCCTAAACCTGTGGTACCGAGCACCAGAGCGATAGCCCCTCGGCCGTAGACTCATGCATGCTGAAAAATGAAATGCAAAATATCATACGTGATGAAATGCATGATGAAATGCAAAATATGAAAATTCTTAAATGAATGATTACTGAAGAATTCGAATGAAAGATGAATTAAAATTCTGAATGAAACAGGATTCCGGTTTAAAGAATTTAAATAAATCTGAAATATCTTGACTTTTATACATAACTATAGTATTTTATGTACCATGTATCAAGACATATCCAATGAAAAATAATCCACTAATAAAGACACGGAAATACTTTATCGTCTGTAACTAAGAACACCGTTCCTTTCCAAAGTAAATCCAACCACATTACCGACGCTCTAATCTTCTCCCCCTCCCCCCTCATTTCTTCCGCATTTCACACCGCAGCAGCTTCGAAACCACTCAACTCTGCACGGAATATATTAAAAGGGGTGATGCCTTTTTCACTTATCTCTTTAACACATCTCGTGCTTTATGAGATTCATCTTTCTTCACCTCCGTGCATTGGCGCTACTCGTGTTGTAGGGGGTGTAGGGTGTAGGGGGGTTGGAGAATAATAAATCAAAAATGAAAAGGAGGGATTTGGGGTGACGTGCAACTCTCCCCTAAATAACACATCTAATTATTTTTAATCCCCCCGTCTCCCCTTAAAATCGTTTCGTGTGGGCGAAGATTTGTAGGTGGTGGTTGGAAGGGTTGGGTGAATTAAGCAGTCGCAGTTAATGTTTTTGTCGTTCGAGATGAGCCTCCCCGGAACAAAGGGATGGTGGGGGTGAAAAATGAAATGTCCTAATCGATCAGACCACCCTCTTTTCAGGTGAGTAGTCACTTTTGCACAGTTGGGTGTCAGAATTCTAAATCGCTGAGTCCACCATTTATGGACACCCCGCAGTGAAATCAGAAAAATTAATATAATAATATACATATATATAGTCATTTAAGGACTTGAATGGCCTAGGGATAGCGTTCTGGTGCTCGATTCCCCATGTTTCGGGTTCGAGTCCCGGCGGTGACATGGATGTTTGTAGTAGTTCGATATCCACTTTAAATCACGTAGGTTCCGGTCTAATACCATAGTAGAGTGTAGTGGGCATATTGTTGCTCCGCGTCCGTAGCTTACCTTCGAGCTGCACGCACCTCATGCGTAGTGCTGAGTGTGTAGCGTCGCTGCAGTGCTTGTTTTAAGGCATAAAAGACAACTATCTAAGTGTTTGCTAGCTGTATTTTAAAAAAAATATATTAATTCCAACATATAGAGAGAGCTTGACATAGTCTGTAGGGCGTAGTACAAATTTCTCATTTTTTAAAGTTTTCGCCAATGTGAATGAAATACGAGTCTTCGTTTCTCTTCTCCTTAGAGTTTCATGTGTGTCGAACATAAAGAGTTTTGTAACAGTGCGCTGACTGTAAGTTAAATAGTAACTGTTGTGATGAACGCAAAATATGAGAAATTCTGTAATAAAAGAAACTGACATATTCCCCTTTGAAAGAATTTAACTAAATCTTAAAATATATTGACTTTTATTCCCTAATATTGTTCTTTATGTGGCATGCATTAAGACATATCCAATGAAAACTAATACCTTTAATAAAGACACGGAAATACTTTATCGTCCGTGACTAAGAACACACCATTCCTTTTCAAAGTAAATCCAACCACATTGCCAACGCTCTAATCTCCCTCCCCCTTCCCCTTTCTTCCGCATTTTACACACCTAGCAGCTTCGGAACCACTCAACTCTGCACGGAATATATTAAAAGTACGCCTTTTTCACTTATCTCCTTAAAACATCTCGTGCTTTATGAGATTCATCTTTCTTTAGCTTCGTGCAGTGGCGCTACTCGTGGTGTGGGGGAGTAGGGTGTAGGGGTAGTGGGGTGGAGAATAATAAATCAAAAATGAAAAGGAGGGATTCGGGGTGATGTGCAACTCTCCCCTAAATAACACATCTAATTATTTTTAATCCCTCCGTCTCCCCCCGAAATCGTTTGGTGTGGGTGAAGATTTGTAGGTGGTGGATGATGGGTTTTGGTTAATGAAGCAGTCGCAGTTAATGTTTTTGTCTTTCCAGATGAGCCTCCCCGGAACATAGGGATGGTAGGAGTGAAAAATGAAATGTCCAAATCGATCAGATGACACTCTTTTCAAGAGTAGTCACTTTTGCAGGGTTGGGTGTCGGGACGCTAAATCGCTGGGGCCCACCATTTATGGACACCCTGCAGTGAAGTCACAAAATAGTGCTCCTAACTATATATATATATATGTTATATAATTCCTTACAATGTGCGTCGAGAATCATTATTGTTACAGTATCTACGTTTATATGTAAGAATAATAGTAAACACAATAATAATAACTTATCATGTTTCAATAATTCACTCCAAAAATATTTTTCCTACCCTTGAGGTTTATCACACTTTTACAGAATATATTTATTTTATAATGGCCAAAGGAGTGAAAAAAATGTATTAAAAAAATACAGTAAGTGTGCATTCTTATATTCAAAAGTGGACTGTCAAAATTATGAGAAAATAATTTGATTTACTTTCATTTTAAAATAATACTCTTGCGGATATAGGACAGATAGCGCCTGTTTTATGGATGAGTTCATAGAATAATGAAATTATAGTCTGCGAACTCATGATGTGCTCGCATCTTGGAACATCTAATATAAGAGGTTCTATGTTCCACTTAGAGTGGCCTTTAGTGACGATCCCTAGATACGCACAGTTCGATTGTGGACAGCAGAGCAAACCAGACTCTTAGTTCAAGTTGTTAGCGCTTTTGGTGCACCTTACGGACGCTGTGCTCATTGTGCACCTTATGGAGATATATAATTTTATATGCGGTCCCCGGAGTTACGATGCATTTCCAAGGTGACTCGCAAGATCAGTTGGGTTGGCCATCCCTGAGTTCGAGATTAAATGCAAATGGAAAGAAACTGAGATTTTTCCGGTTTGCAGAATTCAACTAAAGTTATTCAACTAAATTCAACTAACCTGATTTTTATTCCTCAATATTGTTTTTTTATCTGCCATGCATTAGACATTTTTTTTTTTTTTGTTCTAATGCAGCTTTTTTTTTTTTTGTTCTACACTTAGACATAGTCTTGGATGCCTTAAGGCAAGCGCTGCACAAACGTTACTCACTTAGCACTACCCTGGAAGTGCGTGTAGCTTGAAGGTAAGCTACGGACGTGGAGTAACACTACCCCCGTAACGCTCTACGATCCTGTAAAGATTCATTCCCACGGAGGCGTGAAGCGTTGAAGATTCACGCGGCAGGCGAGAAATTTTTTTCGACCCCCTTCACAGAGAAACGTTAGAAATAGCATTACACCTAGTGAAATTCGAGTTGTAAGTTGGCCAACTCGAAGCGGCGGATTTCAAACCGATTTTCGGCGAACTTGGTGAAGCTAGTGATTGGTCAGCGCTTCTCGCTTAAGCGCCTCACGTCTTGGTGGAAACGAGCCTATAGACAGGGACCTACGGTTTTAAAGTGGATTCTGAACCACTACACATATCCGTGGTACCGTCGGGGCTCAAACCCGAAACCTGTGGTACCGAGAGCCTGAGTGCTAGCCACTCGACCACCAGGCTTCTAATTAACTCATGTATACTGACTTTAGGTTAAGTAGTTGTTGAATAATCCTCAATATCCTGCAGTGCGGGACGGGCATCCCATGAGTGATCTACTCATGGATGGAAGGGAAGTTGGCAGGTTTTGTTGGGATGGAGCACTCGTAGGTAGAAGTCTGAGTTTCGTGTTCGTGACGCTCTTACAGTCATATTACACCCGGACCTACGGTTTAAAGTGGTTTCCGAACCACTACACACATCCATTGCAGTGCCCAAACTCCAACCCGAAACCTGTGGTACCGAGCGCTAGCCACTCGACCGTTCAGGCCCTAAGTTAAGCAGTAACTGTCGAGATCCAATGCAAAATATCAGACATTCTGAAATGACAGAAACTGACTTTTTTAGGTCCTCGTTTAAGAGGATCGTAGAGTGTTGTGAAGGTATTGTTACTCCACGTCCGTAGATTATCTTCCAGCTACACGCACCTCCTGGTTGGTTCCAAGTGAGTAACATGGGTGCAGCGCCTGCCTTAAGGCACCCAAGAATAATTGTGTAAATTTTTGCTAGCTGCATTAGAACGAAAAAAAAATATTTTTACACGTCACACTGTTATGTCCAGCCAGACGCACGAGTCTGGCACCTGCAAAATATATTCCGCATCAATTTTCTTTACAAAAACAACAAAAACCCCCGTCACTGTGACTAGGACTAATGGAAAATAAAGACGAACTTTTGACCATCAACTTTCCATTGAGTTCGATACAAATCATTATTTTTTTTCTACTTAAATAAACACAGCAGCACTTAAAGTTTAAAGTGCCTCAAAGTATGTATGTCTGCAGTAAATACAGAATTAAAATGAAGTCCGCTTTAAATGCATGGTCCAAAGTTTAACAGAGTTTCAAAGTGCAGTAGATGCTGTTGGCGACTGATTCCGGAGAAACTCAAACAGCGCCAAGTTGGATTTTATTAAATGAGGGAGCTTTTAACTTTGCAAAGTTCTCCCCGGACTTGATTTCAAATTGAGTTAACCGGAATTGTTTAGATAAATAAGAGCAGATATTGTTTCAAAAGCTCAGCAGAGAGTTTAAAAGTGTCGCTTTTGAAATGGTTGGATAGAAGAGCGAGCTTCCATAAATTAATTTCATTTTTGAATGTTCGTTTCATTTTATATGTCTCCCTCTATTTTCTTTTTTGGGGGGCGGGGAGGTAAATAGGGGCTTTGGAGTGAAAATCAGAAATGTATTTTGGATTTCTTTTTAGACATTTATACACTGAAAAATAATTTTCTTCATTAAGGGATTGAAAAAGCATAACTGACGGACAACAAAAAGTTTTTTCTCTATAAACTTCTATGTAACGAAGATTTTAAGGGATACAATTGGTGTGAATAAGAATTTCCGTTTTTTTTTTTAATTTACAATTTCAGCTTTTTGAGACTATATTGAGACATATTCTACTTTTTTTATATTATGTTATCTCAATTCATTTGAAATTAAATCATAATAATTATGTTTTAATAGACGTGTCTGAATGGCCGAGTGGCTGGCGCTGGGTACCACAGGGTTCGATCCCGGTAGGTGCCATGGATGTTTGTAATGTTTCGGAATCCATTTTAAACCGTAGGTCCCGGTCTAACATGATCACAGAGCGTTGCGGAGATAGTGTTACTCCGCGTCCGTAGCTTATCATCAAGCTACACGCACCTCTTGGGTATTGCTAAGTGAGTAACATGGGTGCAGCGCCTGCCTTAAGGCACCCATGAATAATTGTGTAAATGTTTGCTAGCTGCATTAGAACAAAAAAAAAAAAACTTTTACACGTCACACTGTTATGTATAGACAGACGAACAAGTGTGGCACTGCAAAAGATATTCCACAACAATTTCCTTACAACAAAAAACCCTGTGACTGTGACTAATGGAAAATAAAAACGAGCTTTTGAGCATCAACTTTCTATTCCGCCTAATGCAATTCGTTATTTTTTTTACTTTAAATAAACACAGAGGCACTTAAAGTTCAAAGTTTAAAGTTCAAAGTGTGTGTGTCTGAAGTAAATACAGAATTAAAATGACGTCTGCCTCTTGGTTGCCTTTTAAATGCATGGTCCGAAGTCTAACAGAGTTTCAAACGCAGTGGATGCGGTTGGTGACTGATTCGGGAGAAACTCAAACAGCGCCAAGTTTAGAGTTTTATTAAATGAGGGAGCTTTTAACTTTGCAAAGTTCTCCCCGGACTTAGATGTCAAATTGAGTTAACTGGAATTGTTTATATAAATAAGAGCAGATATCGTTTCAAAAGCTCTGCTGAGAGTTTGAAAGTGTCGCTTTTGAAATGGTTGGATGGAAGAGCGAGCTTCCATAAATTAATTCAATTTTTATTTGTTCGTTTCCTTTTATATGTCTCTTTCTATTTTTTTAATTTTTGATTTTGGTCTTTTGAACGAATATTAGAAATGAATTTTGGATTTCTTTTTGGTTGGTAGATTTGTCACTCTATGGTCATCTTATGCACACTTTAAGTGGATTCCGAACCACTACAAACATCCATGGCACCACCGCGACTCAAACCCAAAACCTGTGGCACCTTTTTTTTTTGGACATTTATGGAAAAGAATCTCACTGAGAACAAAAAGTTTTTCTCTATATACCACTATATAGGGCCTAAATGGACGAGTGATTAGTGCTCTGGAGCTCGGTACCACAGGGTTCAAGCTCCGGCGGTGCCATGGCTGTTTGGGAGTGGTTCGGAATCCACTTTAAACCGTAAGTCCCTGTTTAGCATGTTCATAGAGCTTTGTGGCTTATAAGCTCTATGAACATGCTAAACATGTGGCTTATAAGCCTCCGTAGCTTATCTTCTAGCTGCTCGCATCTCTTGGGTAGTGCTAAGTGAGTAATGTCGGTGCAGCGCTTGCCAAATGGCATCTAAGACAATTATTTAAGTATTTGTCTGCTGCATTAGAACAAAAAAAAAAAAGAAAAATATTTGTCCACTTTTTAAAATTTCTCTGTTATTTACGTCACACTGTTATGTCTAGACAGACGCACGAATCTGGCATCTGCAAAAGATATTCCGCACCAATTTTCTTGCAATAAAAACAACAAAACACCCCGTCACTATGATTGTGACTAATGGAAAATAAAAACGAATTTTTGACCATCAACTCTCTCTTGAGCTCGGTACAATTCGTTATATTTTTTCAATTCCTTCTATTAGCTCACACTCTCCCTATTTATATCCTGTCCAAATTTCCAATCGTTCATAAAACACTTTTTATTCATTCACTCAAGTTCAAATACATTTTTCTTGAACTTGTAGTGGATGACACTGAATGTGAATGCAGTTTTTTTCAAATATTCATTCATTCATTAAATTCTATTTTATTAATTTTAGTTTTTCTTAGGTTTAAGTTCCATGTATCTACCAATAGAAGGTGCCAGATAAACTTAAAAAAATGAATGGAAATTAATTATAAAGGACTTTTTACAATAGAGTGAGGGAAAAAAAAGGAATTGACTTTAAAAATTTCTTTTTATATTACTTGTTTCTACTTAAATAAACACAGAAGCACTTAAAGCACACAAAGTACCTGTGAGTATAAGTGTATGCAGTAAATACAGAATTAAAATGACGCCTCCGCTTTTGGCTGCCTTTTAAATGGATGGTCCAAAGTTGAACAGCATTTCAAAGCACAGTAGATGCGATTGGCAACTGATTCCAGAGAAACTCAAACAGCGCCAAGTTGCATTTTATTAAATGTGGGAGCTTTTAACTTTGCAAAGTTTCAACCGGGACTTGATGCCAAATCGAATTAACTGGACTGGTTTGGATAAATAAGAGCAGATATCGTTTCAAGAGCTCTGCTGAGAGTTTAAAAGTGTCACTTTTGAAATGATTGGACGCAGAGAGTCTCCATAAATGAATTCCATTTTTCAATGTTCGTTTCATTTCATATGTCTCTATGTATTTTTCTTTTTTGGTTTTGGTCTTTGTAACAAATATCAGAAATGAATTTTGGATTCCTTTTTAGTTGGCAGGTTCATTGTTCTACGGTTATCTTATGCACACTTTAGGCTAAACAGGCCGGGAGATACGGTTTAAAGTGGATTCCTAACCACTATAAAGACCCATGGCACCATTTTCTTCATTATGGGAATGAAAAAGCATAATTTACTGCCATCAAAAAGTTTTTCTCTATAAACCGCTATATAGGACCTAAATGGCCGAGTGGTTAGTGTTCTGGCTCTCGGTACAACAGCGTTCGCGTTCCGGCGGTGCCATGGATGTTGTAATGGTTCGGAATCCACTTTAAACCATACGTCTCGGTCTAATAGTATCGCAGAGCTTTGCGGGGTAGTGTTACTCCTGCGTCCATAGCTTATCTTCAAGCTACCTCCTGGGTAGGGCTCCATTCATTAAATTTAATTAATTAATTTTGTTTTTTTTTAGATTTAAGTTGCATGTATCTACCACTAGATGGCGCCAGATAAACTGAAGGAAAAATGAATGAAAATGATTTATAGAGGACTTTCTGCAATAGAGTGAAAAAAAGTAGTAATTGACTAATTTTTTTTTTGGACTACAATTCGCGTCCACATAGATCCTCTGATGTTGAGGAGTTTCTAGAAAATGCGGATATCTGCAGAATGGATTGTCCAGCGAATTTCAGTGATTTAATTTCCATCGAACATGTGTGGGATGCTTTGGGGAGATGCCGCATCAAGATCTTATCCTCCTGAGAACACCAGACAGCAGAAACAGATGCCCCTTGAAGAGTGGCAACTCATACCTCTAGAACTGCGGGTGGCATTGAGTATGAACAGATGGTGTCACGCAACCATTGTAGTTAGGGGTGGTCATATTCCTTACTAAGGAAGTTTGGTTTTTCGTTCTTCCTCTTGGCCAGACTAACGCCATTTTGCCAATAGAGCGTTTTTCTACTTTGTTCCAAAATGTATGCATGCAATTCAATTTTTGACTACAATACTTTCTTCATCATTTAATTACTGTATTGTGCCTCTGTAATTTGAATTTCATGTCTCTCTCTTGGATCTTTTTGCGGAATTATGGAAAAATCAGAAAAGTTGCTTAAGTTTTGCACACTATTATACATGTTATACCGATCTCTACGACACATCCATCTATTTAAATTGTATCAACAAAAAATTATATGATAAACGAAACGACGCCTAACTGCCCTATCCATTGTAAATTCGGCACAATAAGTTATGTGGCTTTGGTATATGAAGCCAGTAGTATAATATGAATGTATTCGTGTTAAAGATAAACCTTTTTTCTAATGCAGCTGGCAAACACTTAGACAGTTGTCTTGGATGCCTTAAGACAAGCGCTGCACCGACGTTAGCCGAGCATGAGGAGTAACAACACCCCCGCAATACTCTACGATCCTGTAAGACCGGGACCTACGGTTTAAAGTGGATTCCGAACCACTATAAACATCCATGGCCCAGCCGGGACTCGAACCCGAAACATGTGGTACCGAACGCCAGAGCGCTAACCACTTGTCTATTCTGGCCCTTCATTTTAAAATTAAAAACAGTAGAATTAATATGAGGTTCAAATACTCTGTAGTTTAATTTATTTGTTCCTTTTTGTTTTTATTAATATTATTTTATTTTATTTTTTATTACACATTTTTTCATTCCGTTTTATGCCTCCAGTGCAGTCTTATTTTGTATCGGTGGCCCCACCGGGACTCGAATCCGAAACCTGCGAAAGTTTATCTGGCGTCATCTATTGGTAGATATATGCAACTTAAATCTGACCAAAAATATAATTAATTAATTAAATTGAATTAATGAATTAATGTTTGAAAAAACTGGATTAACATCCAGTGTCATCCACTAGACGTTCAAAAAAATTTAGTTGATCCTGAGTGGATGAATAAAAAGTATTTTATGAACGATTGAAAATGTGAACAAGATATATATAGGGAGAGTGTGAGCTAATAGAAGGATTTGAAAAATAAATACACAAAATAAAATTACCGCTCCATACTTGGCAATGTATAAAAAATAAATTACTGCTGCTACAATTTTTTTTCTTCTATCCTTAAGCCTTTTTTTTTTTTTGCGTCTCAAAATATCAACAAGCACTTCTGCCATTTTTTTTCCTTTTTTCTTCTCATTTATTACGGCAACGGTGGTTACGGTTAAAAGAGATAATTGCATTTCGACGTTATTTCAATTTACCACGAGACGTTTAACTAAAAGTAAAAGTAAAAAAAAAAAGAGGTAAAAAACCCCGAAAAAACAGAAGTATTAAATTATAGTAGTCATTAAACGTTTTGTAGCGTCGTTTGGATATTTTCTTTTTTCATCTTCATCTTAAGGGAAGGAAATTATTCTCTCGTACAAGTATTACGAGAAAGGAAAAAGGAATTATAGTAAAAGTATCTGAAAAATTATTTTTCTGAAATGTCAACACAGAGAAAAAAACTTGCTTATTTTTTATAAAAAATGCGCAAACATCACACAAATTAGTTGATAATTATTGATGTTGAATTTTAAAAGGCTTTCCATTTTTCAATTTTGAAGAAAATATATTGCAAGTTTTATCATTGTTTTTTTTTTTTTTTTTTTTTTTTTGAAAAATGATTTTAGGACAAAAATATATTTCATAAAAAATGCTAACAACATATTTTGAGAATTAGTTTTTTTTTCCCCTGTCCTTAAACCTTTTTTTTTTTGCGTCTCAAAATATCAACAAGCACGCGGCTATTTTTTTTTCTCATTCATTACGGCAACGGCGGTTACAGTTAAAAGAGATAATTGCATTTCGACGTTATTTCAATTAACCACGAGACGTTTAAGTAAAAGTAAAAGTAAAAAAAGGGGAAACAAAATAGAAAACGCAGGAGTATTAAATTATAGTTGTCATTAAACGTTTTGTAGCGTCGTTTGGATATGTTTTTCCTTTTTTTCTTTTTACTTAAGAAAGCTTCTAAGATGTAAGGAAATTATTTTCTTGTTATTATTTTTTGGAAATGTCAACACAGAAGAAAATTGTTTATTTTCGATAAAAAATTGCGCAAACATCAGACAAATTAGTTGATAATTAATGATGTTGAATTTTAAAAGACTTTACGTTTTTCGATTTTAAAGAAAATAAATGGTAAAGTTTATAATTTTTTTTTAAACATGATTTTAGAAAATATATATATATATATATATTTGATAAAAACTTTCAACAGCATATATCGAAAAATAGCTATGTTTATTAGGTGTTTAATTTAATTCGCTCATTTTTTTTCAAAAAGTGATATTTCTTTCAATAAAAAATAAATTATTACATGCTTCTAAATATTTTCTATCGATGCATATTAATGTTTTTCCATTTGACTGGCAAAAGACGAATTACTTGCCATAAAAACAACACACCTTTTGAGGCTTTCCACGAATCAAGCCAAGTATTGATAATTTCGAAGACATTAAGGGCTGCTCTGACAATCCATACGATGCTATCAGAAGGAGCAGTGTCTGGAGAATAGGATTTTTTGTGTAGGAAATAAAAATGAGTGTTTCTTTCTCAACCTGTGTTTGAACGTTTGCCATGCTGGAATTTATTTTTTTGCAAATTTTCGTACACTCTTTCTATGATCCGTAACCTTTCATTAGTAGCACTTTCATCAGGCTTTAGCAGTTCCCAATTTTCCTTCTCATATGACCAAGGGGACATACATCAAAAACACATCTTTTGAATCGTTTAAACCAGGTCTGGCCAACCCGCGGATATTTTTCCAGACTGTGAGATTTATCACACTTTTACAAAATATATTTATTTTAGAAAGTCCAAAGTAGTGGAAACCAACGTATTAGAAAAATACATATTGTGTGCATCCCTCTATTCAAAAATGAACTGTCGAAAGGATGAGAAAAAATTAACTTTGATTTTAAAATAACATTCTTGCGAATAGAGGACAGATATCGCCTGTTTTATTGATGAGTTTACAGCTATAAGATCGAAGTATAATTAAATTATATTTTGCGAACGTCTAATATAACGGGTTCTATGTTTCACTTTAAGTGACCTCAGTAACCATCCCTAGATGCGCACAGTGGATTGTTGATAGCAGAACAAACTAGACTCTTAGTTGAAGTTGTTAGCCTGTTGGTTCAACTTACACCTGCGAATCTTTTTTTTTTTTTTTTTTTTATAAAAAGAAACTCACCGTACACAAAACACGCTCAAACATAACCGACGCAACATCCATTACGACGTTCCAATACCCAAATGGAGATCGATTTGCAAAGGCTAAGTGAAAGAGTGGAGAAACACATATCGTACTAGTCAAATAAATAGTTTTTATTGATTTCATTTTTTTTATTTCGCTTATATAAATATATAATATAAATATATAAATATATATATATATATATATATATATATATATATATATATATATATTTATATATATATCAATAAATAAATATGTTATATATGTATAACATCATTTATGTGATATATATATATTTAATTTTGAGTGTTATCTAATTTTTTACAATGTGCATTTAGTATCATTATTATTATCATCATATCATCTATGTTCACATGTAAGAATAACAGTCAACACAAAAATAATAAATCATTACGTTTCAATTTTTTACTTCAAAAAAACTTGTATAAGGGGTTTCAATCTAATAGGGGTATACATAATATTTACAGTGGGTAAAATGTATCCCACTGTAAATATTACTTAAACCCTCTGTAGATATTTATAAAAATATCTACAGTGGGTCTAAATATAATAGGGGGATGTATAACTTTATATGCAGTCAGCGGAGTGCCTTAGTATTCTCCAAAAATTACGCAAAAACTTGGATTTAGAATTAGAGGTAGATATTTTTTCTCTTACTTTATTATATTTTTGTATGGGAGCAAATTAAAGAATCCCAAAAAATTCCATTTTTAACTGAATATTTAAATAAAAAAATGACCGTTTATTCACATTATAGATAGTTTATAATGTAAGAACCCGCTATAAAACGCTAATCAGAAGACAATTGTTATATGCGCTATATAAAATAAAGTATGGAACAATAAAAAAAAACCATTCGAATTCTTATAATAACACAGATAAAATATTGCTGAACGCTAATTAGTAATAATAGTTAAGTGAGTAATAATAAGAACAGCAAACGATAACATAAAGTGTTAAAACATTTAAGGTACAGAACTCATTAGTGATTGTAATTTATTTTCATATTGTTTATATTTGGTATGGTAAACTTTGGTCTTTTGAACAATTTCCTTTGTGACTTCATTAAAAATAAAGTAATGTAGTAACAAATTTAAATTCAAAATAACGTACAGTGAAACACAGTTTACAAATATATGATTCAAAAATTGCACTCTTCGTAATTTAATTTAGAGAGTTTTTATTGCTTTCGTAAATCGATTTATCATTTGCTGGCGAATTATGAATTATGAATTAAATTTTTATCGGACTATTTACAAGATATGTATGTAGCATGAACCACATCTAAAATCACTTTGTTACATATAAATTGCACTGAAAGCCCATCCACCATTGCAAGGACATACCCAATTGGATGGCATACCATGTCCCCCTTCTTCAAGTAGCTTCAGCTCAAATTCGAATAAATTGTGACGAATGGTTCTTTTTTGACAGCATTTTGAAAATGGGACTTTATGTATAATCACCCTTGTATATAGTCTTTAGAATACTTTAAAATATACCTACTTCTTTTTTTTCTTTCTGTAAGCAAAAACTTCCATAAAATACATACGCACGTCTATTAAATTAAAGTGTTCAAACACATTTCACTGCAACTGATAATGTCTCTTAAGATAAAAAAAAAATCTCATCCACACCGGCACAAAATTCTGAACTAATTTTCGCATTATCCTGAAACGCGACGATGTTTTGCTCGTTTGTCGTCAAGCGATTCACTATTAGGGTTCAACTATTTATATTCCCTTCTAGTCTTACGTGTTACCACCAGCAAGTCGTAAACTTTCAGTCATTTCTTTCGTTATCTTTAAAGAATTCGAAATTTGTTGAGAGGATTTTCTTGCGAGCAGGCCCTTGTTCTGAATGTATATTCTATACGACGGCCCTAGAAATTTAGAAGGTCATTTACATAATGTTTCAATTATTATTTCGTTGTTGGAAAATTCCGTTGCTAACAAAAGATGAGCACAGAGTATCGTGTAACGCGGTAAAGATGGTCGAAAATAAAATATTCTTTTTTCCCCCTCTAATCTCAATTATTAATGTCAGATATTCTAAACATCTTAAGATTAAATTCCTCAGTGCCCAAAAAGTAAGACCAATTATTTTGTTTTTCAAAAACTCTTTATTTATTCCTCTAAATTCATTTCATCGCCTTCAAAGTAATCCCCTCCGGACACAATGCAAACTTTTTCTACAATCCTCAATGCGTGCCAAAAAGTCATCTGCAGCGATGGCCTGGAAAGCATGCGCGGATTCACGTTGAATCTCTTCAACGTGAAATCAACTCAATCAACTCAAAACGGTATCCCCGGAGTGGTCTTTTGAGTTTAGGGAATAGCAGAAGTCACACGGTGCAAATACGGTGGTTGTGGAACGATGTGAGTTTCATTTTCGGCGAAAATGTCACGAAGAATCAATGCAGTGTGAGCTGGCGTATTCAGTGTTTTCGGTGCCTATCGAGATTTGACGCGTTCGAGGCCCAAAATGCAATGGACCAATCCTTTTGAAATTCCAAGATCATCAATAAGGTCTCTAATCGTAAATAGACGGTTTGCAAACGTCAAATTTTTAATTTTTTTGGACGTGAGTTTCGTCAGTTAAGGTGGAGGGTCGACCAGAGGTCTCTTCATTTTCAACGCGTTCTCTACCTTCCTCGAACTGTTTATACCACTTGTAAACAGTTCTTTCCGATATAGGAATACTCACCAAATGCCTTCTGCAGTTTTCTATGCGTTTCCGCAAACAAAATTAAATGCAAGTTATTATGAGAGTTCTTATTAAAAATTATGTTTCTTAATGATATCGGCAATAAGATCATTGGAAAAGATGATCGGGTCGACCCGAGGGCTCTTCGTCTTCAACGCGTTCTCTGCCTTCTTTGAACTGTTCGTACCACTTCTAAACATTTCTTTCCGGTATAAGAATGCTCACCAAATGCCTCCTGCAACATTCTATTCGTTTACGCAACAGAAATTGAATGCAGTTCTTTGCTAATTAATCAGACATTTCAAAAATCGCCGGAATCAGTTTCAGCGTCTCACACAGCCAAGCGTATCTCAGGCACTAAAGAATATTTTGACGTGGAATTTCACACAGATGTCAAGGACAGTGCCAGCCAGCAACATAAAAACGAAAAAAAATTGAAATTCTATAAGCTTCTGGAATTTTAAATTGAGAATGGATCTTACTTTTTGGACACAATAATATATTAGAAAAGGATATAATATTATTAAAATTTTGCATGCTTTGTTAAACTTGTGGTAACTTCCCAAACATGGTTTCCTGGATATTTATCAGTAAATTTGATTCAAACTATCATAGTTACCAGAATTCACTTGCTTTAGGAATAAAATTGAAATTCCATTAGCCCCTGGAATTTTAAATTAAAATTGCTCTTAGCTTGCTTAGAAAATTGCTTTTTGGACAAAGCAGTAGATACTTTAATCATTATACATTTAAATTAAAAGAAAATTCAAAAAAATGTCTTGGGTAATTTTACTAATCATAAAGAATGTTGATAATTCAATTTCAAATTAGATATGGTAAAAATAATTAATCATTTTGTGGTCTTTAATGTCTTTACTTATTCAAATACAATTATATTCGAATTCTAATATCTTTTAAAATTAACTCAATATATAGAACATCTTATTTGTGTTGGGATAATGTAGAATTTTGTCGTTTGGTAACTTAAAAAGTAATTGGAATTATGTTTTTAAATATTTTAAAATAAACTATAGATTGTTTTTCCGAACATGTTATTTTAAAAGTTAACGAAATAAAACAAAATGGCGACCAGAAAATAACTTTTAGAATATTTCAAACATGAAAGATAATTACAAAATAGTTTTGTTGTTTTAACCTTTATATAACTTCCAGACCAGAATATTTTAGAATACTTTTTTTCCTAATCTCATCTGCAGAGACACACAAGAAAGATATTTTCCGACTTCAAAATAATCCTTCCATAATTCATCTCTGTTTCTGAAAGTCTTAATAATTAGTTAGATTTTTGCCGACTCAAAGCCAAGAGCGATAATTATTCTTCTGTCGCCATTTTGAAAAGACGATTGTCGTCAACTCTGAATTAGAGAAGTGCAGTTTGTTTTAATGCTTCTATCAAAGATTCATGTATTTTTTTCCTTCGATTAAAGATTTGAAATTGACAGAAAAATTGTGATTGTGGCGTGTGTTTCAAAGAATCCATAACTCTTTGGCTTAGTGATGCTCCGAGATAATTTTTAAAAATTCCCGAATTTCGAATTTCTGACGTATTAGTTTCTGAGTTAATTACGAAACATTAATGTAAGGTAGTTTTGACGAGTATTTATAAAACCCAAAAAAGAATGATTTTTGTATTTTGATGAATGGTTCAATTATCATGATTCGTTCGTCTTATTCTAATTCATTCAATTCCTGATATTAGTTCACACTCTCCCTATATATCTATTGATCAAATGTTCAATCGTTCATAAAATATTCATTAAATTTAATTCATTTTTGCCGACTCAAAACGAAGAGCGATAATTATTCTTCTATCGCCATTTTGAAAAGTTGATTCTCTCAACTCTGCTGATTGGAAGAGAGATGATAAGAAAACAAGTAAATTAAAAAAAAAAAACCCAATTCCTACTTTTTTTTTCAATGTATTGAAAAAAGTCCTTTACAAATAAAGTTGCAATTTCCCTCTAACATTTGGCGCCATCTATTATTAGATACATGCCACTTAAATCTAAAACAAAAATTAAATGAATCAATTAAACTTAATGAATAAATTAATATTTGAAAAAACTGTATTAACATCAAGTGTTCATCCACTGCAAATTAAAAAAAATTTATTTGAACGTGAGTGGAGGAACAAAAAGTATTTTATGAACGATTGAAAATTTGAACAAGATATATATATAGGGAGAGTGGGAGCTAATAGTAGGAATTGAAAAATGAACGTATATCTTCAAACAGTTTCTCTCATTAGAGAAGTGCAGTTTGCTTTAATGCTTCCGCTTAAAGGTTGATGCATTTTTTTCCTACGATTGATGATTTGAAACAGACAGAAAGATCGCGTGCGTTTTCGAAGAATCCATAACTCTTTGGCTTCGGGATGCTCCAACATCATTTTTAAAAACTCTGAATTTCGGATTTCTATGATCGTTCGGAACATTCATTCAAGGTAATTTAGACACGCATTTAAGAAATTCTAAAAAGAACGATTTTTGTACTGTTGATGAATCGTTCAATTTATCATGAATCGTTCGACTGGATTGGAAGGCATTTGAATCTAATGTATAATCTATATTTCATACATTTGTAAGAAATATTTATTATTTAATTTTATTATTAATACATTAAATATATCAACATAAATGGTTATTTTTTAAATGACTGCATTTCTATCATTCTACCACATCATTTTATGCATTGAAAATGCAACATTTGTTTTTGTTCTATTACAGCTGGATGTTTTAAGGCAAGCGCTGCACAGATGTTACTCATTTCGCACTGCCCAGGAGGTGCGTATACCTTGAATTTACGCTACGGATGCGAGTCACATTACTCCCCCAAAATACTCTACGATCCTGTTAGACCGAGACCTACGGCTTAAAGGTAATTCCGAACCCCTACAAACATCTATTGTACAAACGGGACTCGAACCTGAAACCTGTGTTACCGAGCTCCAGTAATTTTTTTTAATAAAACAATTTATTATTTTTTTTATCAATAAAATCATCTTTTTTATTATTAAAACGGTTTTTAAAAATACAAAATATATTTTATTAGGATAACTTATCGAACTACAAAACACAAACAGTTGGACCCATTTTTTAATTCCTTCTATCAGCTCACACTCTCCCTATATATGTCTTGTTGAAATGTTCAATCGTTCATAAAATACTTTTTATTCATCCATTCGAGTTCAAATACATTTTTCATTTAAACTTGTAGTGGATGACACTGGATGTGAATACAGTTTTTTCAAATATTAATTCAGTAATTAAATTTAATTAATTAATTTTATTTTTTTTTAATTTAAGTTGCATATATCTACCAAAAGATGGAGCCAGATAAACTTAAAAAAATGAATGAAAATTATTTATAAAGGACTTTCTGCAATAGAGTGAAAAAGAAATAGGAATTGGTTTTAAAATTTTTTTTTTTTTATTATTTGTTTTATTTTTCACTGAAAATCAATATTTTTCTTATTTTCCCATACTTCTTTGAAAGTGTATTTAGTGGTTGTACACATTTTCTGTAAAAAATTATTAATATTAAAGGTATCATGAAAATAAAAAAAAAGCAATACAATTTTGCTAATTATACCAAAACAATTTATTTACTTTACTGCAGTCAATAAAATCATTTTTTTTATTATCATAACAGTCTTTAAAATTTTTTAAAAATACATAAAAATATTTTATTAGAATAACTTAGAGAGCTGCAAAACATAAATAACTAAACACATTTGTTTCTTCTCTTTTAATCTGCAGTTTTGAATTTTAAATCAGTCATGCAGGTGCCTTTTTTGATATTTCTTGTTTATTTTATTAATTAATTAATTTTATTTACTACTTTACTTTTTCTAATTTTACTTATTTTTTTTTGTTATTCGTTTATTTATTTTCCTCCAGTCCAATCTGTTTATTTAGTTAAGCGAATACACATTTCTTGTCATTTGTTAACACATATGAAATATAACATACCTCAGGCTCAAGTATTTTTCTTTCAAACATTAAAAAAGTCAACTAAATTTGCAAATAACTTCGGAATGTTTAATCTCACAGGTTCAACACTCTTTTTTAAAAAATGGAATTCGTTAGGGGAAAAGTTGAGTTGGCGCCAATGAAAACATGTTCACAATATTTTGATCCGTTTCTTTTAATAAATGCAAATTTTTTACAAAAACAAAATTTCGACAAATTTTTGATTTTTTAGATTCTGTGAAAAGGTATGGAATGTAAATATTTATGAAAATATTTGATGAAAGATACCCAGTTTAATTTTGCGATGTCTATTTATTTTTAAGAGAAAAAAAAAATTGCATACAGTAAAAAATTGTGTTTTTCTGAAGTTTACGTGTCGTACTGCAGTTTTCATTCTAACAAATCTGTCAAGAACTTTTGTCCAAAAATAACAGGTGAGTTTCGGTTTGATTTTCTTCAGTAAATATCATTTTTATTAAATAATATATATTCTTGATAAGTTTTGTTGTAGAAAAAGCACACTCAATAACAACCTTATTTGAACACACAACAACGAATAAAACGGGAATAATTAATATTAATTATTATACCACTGTGCCCAATAAGTGAGACCGATTTTTTTTTCAAAAACTCTTTATTTATTCTTCCAAATTTATTTGATTTTTACTTATTTAAAAAGAAAATCACAAATGAAAAACGAAAAGTGTGGAATGCTAGTCAAAACAAGTTGTGACACGATACTCTACGTCAGGGCGGGAAAGGGGGCGGGGAAATGCATCCCTCTTTGGAAATGCATCCCAACTCCGCGGGCCGCCTATAAAATCATATATCCCCTTATTAGATTTAGATCCACTATAGACATTTTGTGGGAGGGAAAAATTGAATCATGAGGAGTTATTATTTTTGTGTTTACAATTATTCTTACATGCAAACACAGATTAATAATAAGGATACTCAACGCACATTGTAAAGAAATATAGAACACTCAAAATCAAATATATAAATATAAACGAAATAAAAAATATGAAATATTTAAAAAATATTTATTTTACTAGTGCGATATTTGTTTGTGTAAGAATATTATTTTAAAACCAAATTTCATTTTTTCTCATCCTTTTGACAGTTCATTTTTGATTATTTGAATGCACAAATAATGTAATGTATGTACGTTTTTAATACGTTGGTTTTCACAACTTTGGTCATTCTAAAATAAATATATCTTAAGTGCCATGAATCTCACGGGCCCAGAAAAATATTAAATGCGGGCAGCGGGTTGGCCATTCTTGGGATACATCAATGTCACTGGCTTATTCGAAACTGATATCTCATGCTTATGGATGGATCGTGCCCATCCACGGCGTAGACACGAGAGCGCTCGATTTGAAGTCAACTTTCAGAATGGGATTTATAGAGTTAGCAAACCGTCAGCCGAATAACCATGAACATGGTTAAACACAGTGCTTGTCATTCTTTCTGGCGTTATAACATGGTGCCAGTCCCATCCGCTTGGTCCAGAATCCTATGCACTCGACCATTCATTCTTTAACATAGGGATGCGCAAATAATGTATTTTTTTAATACATTGGGTCTCACTACTTTGGCCATTATAAAATACTACTGCACACCACCACATCACTGTGTCTAGAGCTGAGTTTGCCCCTGTACAGTTTGGGAAGGATGCGGGTGAGAAAAGTCTGATTGGCCTCTGTGGCGCACTACGGTCCTATGAGACCCGGACCTAAGGCCTAAAGTGGATTCCGAACCACTACAAACATCCATAGCATCGCCGGGACTCGAATCTGATACCTGTGGTACCGACAACTATTATTCTTGCATTATAAAAATTGATAATATAATAATAATGATAACGCACATTGTAAAGAAATAGATAACACACAAAATGAAATATAAAAATATAAATGAATTCAAAACCATATATAAACTAAATTATATATACCATATATAATTATACCATATATAACGCCCTTATAAAATATATTTTGCAAAAGTGGGATACATCGCATGCTTATGGATGGATCATACCCATCCATGGCGCAGACACGACAGTATTCCATTTGACTTATACTGGCAGAATGGGATTTATAGAGTTAGCAAATCAGCTTGAACATGGATAAACACAGCTCTTGTCATTCTTTCTGGCGTTGTAACATGGTGCCAGTCCCATCCGCCCATCCAGATTCATCGATGGCTGCAATCGCATTTCGGATAGATGCGAATCAGCGCAGTTCTCGCATCACCGAACTCACCCACCTAATTAGAGCGCGGATAAATTCGCCGCTGCAGTTACAGTGAAGGGAAATTACACGTCCATTTTCCCCAATTATTTCGTCCATGCATTCTCAGATTTCGTTCCCCTGTCCGTCGGAGGGGAAGTTTAGATGTAAGGGCGCTGCTTCACGTCCGTCGGAACGCGAATGTTTGAGTGGGGGTTGGTCCATGTTCTAAATAATTCGGTGGATGCACGAGCAGGGGGGGGGGGAGCTGGTTGAATTTATGTGCTAGACTTTGATAGGAATCGAATCAAACAGATCACTTCCAATAACAAACAACTTCATAAACAAACTTCCATCAGATAATTTGACTATCGCTGCTAGACGTTTTCACACTCATTATCACTATCACCATCGAATATCATTCATTTCCTATTTCCGTCATCATCATCATTAATTATTGGAATATACGTTAATATATACGTGAAATCGCAGTAAGTCCAAAAGTTTCTTATATTTAGGAATGTAACAGTGGTTCCATCTACGCACCGTCAGTTGGCATCGAACCTTCCACCTGAGTAGACGCAAGGCACTACTGGCGCAAAATAACAATCTCTCATCCCAAGAGCTAAAATATTACCATCGGATATCTGTTCCACTGATACGTGCCGCAAATATCTCCCCGATTGGCAATGGAAAGAGGACAGTAATTTTTGGAACAACACTCAAGACTTCGGGCCAACATAAAGAAAATAAAGTGCCAGAGATTCACTGCCACTTACTGTCTGACTCAGTTACCATCAAAGTATAGTCCAGAAAGGCAACGTGCCGGTCCCCCCCTCCTTCAATGCGCGTGCATCCACCGAATTACTTTGAACAGTGACCAATCCCCCACTCAAACAGTAGCGTTCAGATGGACGTGATGTAGCCCCCTTACATCTAAACTTCCCCTCCGACGAACAGGGGAACGAAATCTGAGAATGCATCGACGAAATAATTGAGGAGAATGGATGTGTAATTTCCCTTCAATGCAACTGCCGCGGCGAACTTATCCGCGCCATAATTAGGTGGGTGAGTTCAGTGATGCGAGAACCACGCTGATGCGGATCTCTCTGAAATGCGACGATCGAATGCAACCAGCGAGGATTCTGGATGGGCGAATCGGACTGGCACCATGCTATAACGCCAGAAAGAATGACAAGTGTTGTGTTTATCCATGTTCATGGTGAATCAGCTGAAGGTTTGCTAACTCTATAAAGCCCTTTCCGCCTGTAGAAGTCACACCGACTGCTGTCTTGTCTGCGCCGTGGATGGGCCCAATTCATCCATAAGCATTACATATCAGTTTCGAATACACCAGTGACATGCATGTAGCCAAGGAGTGATGAAAATTTTTTCACAGGTTTGTTTTTCGTGAGATGTATCACACTTTTACAAAATATATTTATTTTATAACGGCCAAAGTAGTGAGAATCAATATATTAAAAGCATGGTAATATAAAAAAGAAATTTTTAGTCAATTCCTCCTTTTTTTCACTATATTGTAGAAAGTCCTTTATAAATAATTTTCATTCATTTTTTTAAGTTTATCTGGCGCCATCTATTGGTAGATATATGCAACTTAAACCTAACTATTCAACTCTAAAAAAACTGAAATGAAGGAATTCAATTTAATGAATGAATTAATATTTGAAAAAAACTGTATTAACATCCAGTGTCATCCACTACAAGTTATTATATTTATATATATAGACACGAGCCATTTAAGATATACGTCCAGGAAAGCGGAATAAAATGTTCACTTATTTTCATTTTTAAAAACATTGTTAATTTTAAGAACACCGAATTTTAAAAAGGAAATAACCTTTTTACAAGAAAAAGTTTGTTAAAACTGTTTTAAATGAATGCAGTGTGTCTCGGTTAAAGGAGAAAAAAAATCATTTTTTAATTTGAGTTTTGTGATTTTCTTTTCTTTTATTATTTTTTCCTTTTTTTTAATTTCAAATCTGGTAGATGATATGTTTTCTGAATTACAAATATGTACTTCATTTTAACACATACTAGTTTTTTAAAAAAAAAATTTTTTTTACTACTTTAATTAGTTTTTTTAGACGTATTATCTTTTAAGTAAGAAATTCTGCGGGCATATTCCTCTTTAAGAATAAAAATCCATTTTTTTATTTTTATTTCTATTCATAATGATATAATTTTTTTTCAACTGTGCGTCAAACAATTCTAAAAAAATTCAATTTTCTGTACTTTAATTGCAGTGTATTCGGACAAGATGAAATCTCTTTTTTCTTTGAGTAACTGTAACTGACTCCGAAAAACATATGAAATAAAATATGAAAATAAAACCCAAGACGTGTCATATTTATTCTACATAAAGACAAATTCCTTTTTAACAGCTTATATTACATTAAAAAATTTAACACTATTGTAATAGTTGGAAGATGAAATAAATTTTTCATTAAGAATTCAAAAAAAATTGAACCGACTGTGAATTTCATACCGTGAAAAAAAAATATTTAGATTTAAGATAAAAATTAAATAAAACTTCTTTTGTGTGTTGAGACAATTTTTTATTCATGAATCCGCGCTGACGAAAACGCGCCACTATTAAAAAAATAATTAAATATGGAAATGAAATTGAAATAATAGATGTAAATGCAATTTGAAAAAAAAACCAGCGTAAATTACATTAAGAATAAAACAGCAAAGTATTTCAAATGAATAAATCTCTTTAGATTTCATATTTAATGAACATTTTCTTTTGCAAAGTATTTTTTAATTGAGGGATTTTGATGGATTATATAGTAGGATGTAATTTCATTTTTTTTTAATTCTGTTTTTCGTAGCATATATTTTTGATTGTGGGTCTTCATGACCGAGTGGCTAGCGCTCTAGCGCTCCATATCACAGGTGTCGAGCTCGAGTCTCGGAGTAATCCATACAATCCATTCGGAGTTACGAAAGAAAAATTATCAGCCAATTAGGATCTACCTATATTTCTACAATTTTTTTCTACTTAACAATTTGGTCTAATAAAGTGGTGGAAGACATATGTAGAAAAATCCGGTGTAAAAATTCCATACTATATATTATCTATTTTTCGGGTTCTAATTTATAGTGGTTCGGAATCCACTTTAAACCATAGGCCCGGGTCTGACAGGTTAGTAGAGCGTGGCGGAGGTATTGTGACTCCTCGTCTGTAGCCGATCTTCAAGCTACGCGCACCTCCTAGGTAGTGCTAAGTGAGTAACGTTGGTGCAGCGTTTGCCTTAAGGCATCAAAAAGACATTTGTCTAAGTGTTTGCAAAATGCATTTGAACAAAAAAAAAAATTTCTGATTGGCTGGGAGGACACTGAATACCTACTACGTCATCATGTAGGTTGGTGATTAAAAAATGAAAACGCATTATTGAAAAAGTTGTCAAATTTATCAATATATTTACTTTCAATTTAGTATGTTTCCAACCAATTAGATCAAATATAGCTGATTGCAAATGCTTTCTGTGGTTCATTGCAAAAATACTTTAATTCTTCTTCTGAATTAACACTTGCTGATTTTAAAATAATACTCTTACGAATATAGGACAGATATTGCCTGTTTTATGGATGAGTTTACATTTATGAGGTTCTATGTTTAACTTTAAGTGACCTCAGCGACGCAATGACCATCCCTAGATAGCAGATCCCTTGATCCTAGCAATGACCACCCCCAGAGCAAACCAAACTCTTAGTTGAAATTGCTAGCGCTTTTGGTTCAACTTATACCTGCGAATCTTTTTTTTCGAAAATTAAATTGACCTAACACAAAATACGCTCAAACATAACGGACGCTCACCTGCAACACCCATTACGATGTTTAAACACCCGAATAGAGAACGATTGGCAAAAGCTAAGTGAAAGAGTGGAGAGAAACAAATATCGCACTCGTCAAATAAATACTTCTGAATTATTTCCTTTTTTAAATTTCCTTATATTGATATATATTTATATTTCATTTTGAGTGTTACATACTTCTTTACAATATGCATTTAGTATCATTATTATTATATTATCTCTGTTTATAGGTAAGAATAAAACACAAAAATACTAACTCTTTCAAAAAAAAGCTGTACTGGATCTAAACCTAATAGGAGGATATATAATTTTATATGCTTTCCGAATGTCCCCGAAGTTAGGATGCATTTCCAAAGTGGCCCGCAAGTTCAGTTGAGTTGGCCATCCCAATGCAAAAAAATGGAAAATTTCGAAATGAAAGAAATTGACAATTTTTCCCCTGTGAAGAATTTAATTAAATCTTAAAATATCTCGACATTTATTCCTGAATATTGTTTTTGACATTGAGATGCATTAGACATTTTTTTTTGTTCTAATGCATCTAGCACACACTTAGACAGTTGCCTTCGATGCCTTAAGGCAAGCGCTGCACAGACGTTGCTCACTGGGCACTACCCAGGAGGTGCGTGCAGATGGAAGATACGCTACGGACGTGGAGTCACGCTACCCCCGCAACGGGATTTACGGTTTTAAAGTGGATTCCGAACCACTACACTCATCCATGGCACCGCCGGGACTCGAATCTGAAACCTATGGTACCGAGCGCTAGAGCGTTAGCCACTCGGCCATCAGACCCTTAATTAACTCATGTCTACTGATTTTAAGTTAAGCAGTAACTGTCGTGATCCAAAGCAAAATATGAGAAACTCTCTGAAACGAAAGAAACTGACATTTTTCTGGTTTGCAGAATTTAATCTTAATATATCTTGTCATATATTCCCTAATATTGTTCTTTATGTGCCATGCATTAAGACATATCCAATTAAAACTAATACCTTTAATAAAGAAACGGAAATACTTTATCGTCCGCGACTAAGGACACACCATTGCTTTTCAAAGTAAATCCAACCACATTACCCAATCTTTAATCTCCAACCCCCCTCCCTCCCCATTTTGTCCGCATTTCACACCGAGCAGCTTCGAAACCACTCAACTCTGCACGGAATATATTAAAAGGAGGGGGTGAGATGCCTTTTTCACTTTCTCTTTAAAACATCTCGTGCTTTATGAGATTCATCTTTCTTCAGCTTCGTGTATATGCGCTACTCGTGGTGTAGGGGAGTGTAGGGGGAAGAGGGTGTAGGGTGTAGAACAATAACTCAAAAATGAAAAGGAGGGATTTGGGATGACGTGTAACTCTCCCCTAAATAACACATCTAATTATTTTTAATCCCTCCCGTCTCCCCCCAAAATCGTTTAGTGTGTGCGAAGATTTGTAGGTGGTGGTTGGAAGGGTTTGGTGAATTAAGCAGTCGCAGTTAATGTTTTTGTCGTTCGAGATGAGCCTCTCCGGAACAGAGGGTGAAAAATGAAATGTCCAAATCGATCAGACCACCCTCTTTTCATTAGAGTAGTCACTTTTACAGGGTTGGGTGTCGGAATGCCAAGTCGCTGTGCCCACCATTTATGGACACCCGTAGTGAAATCCAAAATAATGCGCATAAACACGTGGGTATTTATTTTATAATGGAAAAGTAGTGAAAACCCATGCATTAAAAATACATTATGTATGCATATTTATATTTAAAAAAAATGCAAATGATGACAAAAAATGAACTTTGATTTTAAAATAACATTCTTGCGAATTAGTATGACAGATATTGCCTGATTTATGGATGAGTTTACAGTTATGAGTTCGCTGAACAATTAAATTATAGCCTGCGACCTCATGATGCGCTCGCATCTTGGAACATAATATAACAGGTTCTATGTTTCACTTCTTTAGGGACGCAGTGACGATTCCTAGATACGCAAAGTGGATGGTTGATAGCAGAGCAAACCAGACTCTTAGTTCAAGTTATTAGTGCTTTTACTTCAACTTACACCCGATAATCGTTTTTTAATTTCTTTCTTCGAAAATGAAATGGATTCAACACAAAACACGCTCCACCATAACAGACGCAACACCCATAACGATGCGTGAATACCCAAATGGACATGGATTTGCAAAAGCTGAGTGAAAGAGTGGAGAAACACATATCGCACTCGTCAAATAAATATTTTTGAATGATTTCATTTTTTTTATTTCGTTTTTATTTATATATCTTTTATATTTCATTTTGAGTGTTGTATATTTCTTTACCATGTGCGTTTAGTAACACTATTATTATATTATCTATGCTTATATGTAATAGTAAATAGTAAACACAAAAATATAGTAAATACAAAAAGAGTATATATAGAGTATATAGAGTATATTATTATATATACTCTATATACTCTATATATACTCTTTTTGTATTTACTATATTTTTACTATATTTACTATATTTTTATACAAAAAGATTAATTCTTTCAAAAACTGTCTATAGTGGGTCTAAATCTAATAGGGGGATCTATAATTTTATATACGGCCCGCGGAGTTATTATACATTTCCGAAGTGGCCTGCAACATCAGTTGGGTTGGCCACCCCTTAGTTAAGTATTAGTAATTGTATTAGTAATTTTTGATATGCAAAATATGAGAAATTCTGAAATGAAAGAAACTGACATTTTCCCCTTTGAAAGAATTTAACTAAATCTTAAAATATCTTGACTTTAAATCATAATTATTGTCTTTTATGTGCCATGCATTAAGGCATATCCAATGAAAACTAATCCTCTGATAAAGACACGGAAATACTTTATCGTCCTTGACTAAGAAAACCATTCCTTCTCCAAAGTAAATCCGACCACATTACCGACGCTCTAATCTCCAACTCTCCCCCCCCCCTCCACAATTTCTTCCGCATTTAAAACCAAGCAGCTTCGAAACCATTCAACTCTGCACGGAATATATTAAAAGGAGGGGGAGAGATGCCTTTTTCACTTATCTCTTTAAACATCTCGTGCTTTATGAGATTCATCTTTCTTCAGCCCCGTGCATTGGCGCTACTCGTGGTGTAGGGCAGTGGGGGTAGGGGAGAATAATAAATCAAAAATGAAAAGGAAGGGATTTGGGGTGACGTGCCACTCTCCCCTAAATAACACGTCTAATTATTTTTAATCCCCCCCCGTCTGCCCCCGAATCGTTTGGTGTGGGCGAAGATTTGTAGGTGGTGGTTGGAAGGGTTTGGTGAATTAAGCAGTCTCAGTTAATGTTTTTGTCGTTCGAGATGAGCCTCCCCGGAACAGAGGGGGAAAAATGAAATGTCCAAATCGATCAACCCACCCTCTTTTCAGGAGAGTAGTCACTTTTGTAGGGTTGCATGTCAGAATGCCAAGTCGCTGTGCCCACCATTTATGGACACCCGTAGTGAAATCACAGAATAGCGCTCATAAACACAGGGGTAAATATACATTCAAGCTCTAAATCCGCATCTCGTATGCAGCCCGCCTTGAATATTTTTCCGGCCAGTGAGATGTATCACACTTTTATAAAATATATTTGTTTTAGAATGCCCAAAGTAGCGGAAAACCAATGTTTTAAAAAAATACGCTATGTGTGCATGCATAGATTCAAATATGAACTAAGATTTTAAGATAATAGTCTTGCGAATTTAGTACAGATATTGTATGTTTTATTTATGCATTTACAGCTATGAGTTATGATCATGATCAGTGATGACTTACTCATGATGAGTGTAGAAACAATTATCGCACTTTTTTTTATTGCGTTTATATTTATATATTCTTTATATTTAATTTTTAGTGTTATATACATTTCTTTACAATGTGCGTTGAGTGTCATTATTATTATAGTATCTATGTTGACTTGTAAGAATACTAGTAAACTCAAAAATAGTAGCTCATTCTGTTTCAGTTGTTCACTCCACAAACTACCTATAGTGAGTCTAAATCTAATAGCGGGATACATAATTTAATATGCGGCCCGCGGCGTTAGGATGTATTTCCAAAGTGACCCGCAAGATCATTTAGGTTGGCCACTCCTGCTCTAAATCAAATTATTTAACCAAATGCAAAATGAATTAAATACAAATAAAGGAATTATTGTACTAAATAACAAAGTTATTTATATTTTGTTATAAAAATTTTTGTTTTTTAACATTGAAGTTTTATTAAACGCTATACAGAAATTCTCGAATAGCATAAAAATAAAAAATAAACATTATATATAAATATAAAAAATTATATATCCCCCTATTAGATTGAGACCCACCATAGACATTTTTTTTGGAGTAAAACATTGAAACATGATGAGTTATTATTTTTATGTATACTATTATTCTTACCTGTAAACATAGATAATATAATA
Source organism: Caerostris darwini (assembly GCA_021605075.1). Taxonomy (NCBI): domain Eukaryota; kingdom Metazoa; phylum Arthropoda; class Arachnida; order Araneae; family Araneidae; genus Caerostris; species Caerostris darwini. The sequence continues at coordinate 470,467 of BPLQ01014081.1, forward strand.
ATAATGATACTCAACGCACGTTGTAAAGAAATATATAACGCTGGAAATGAAATATATAAAAAATATATAAATATAAATGAAATCATTAAAAAATATTTATTTTAAAACTAACTAAGGATCTCTTTTGTCAACATTCAACTGCATATCTGTAAAAGGTCAATGATGTCACTTAAACCTAAACCATCGAACCTGTTACGTCAGAGTTCCAAGATACGAGCATATGAGTCCGTAGAATATAATTTAATTATTTTGCGAACCTATAACTGTAAACTCATGAATAAAACAAGCACTATCTGTCCTCTATTCACCAGAATATGATTTTAAAATCAATGTTAATTTTTTCTCATCATTTCGGCAGTTTATTTTTGAATAGAGTGATGCACACATTAGGGGTTTTTTTATTGCATTGGTTTTTCCCTACTTTGACCGGAAAAATATTCAAGGCGAGTCGCATGCGGGTTGCAGGTTGGCCACCCCTGCATTAGAAAGTTATCGTTCTTTTTGTTTAATGTTTACACTTTGGATATAATATAATGAATTCATTTAAAAATATTTAATTGATTAGTACGATATGTTCTCCACTCTTTCACTTAGCTTTTGCAAATCGATCTCCATTTGGGTATTGGCACATCATAACTGGCGTTGCAGTTGAGTTTTCGTTGTTTTTGAGCGTGTTTTGTGTTGGGTCAATTAGTCAACTTTCAACTCTTAAATAAAACAGCAATATATATCATATAGAATACTATTTTAAAATGATAGTTAAATTTTTCTCATCATTTCGACTGTCAATTTTTGAATAGAGGGATGCACACATAATTTATTTTTTCACACATTTTTCACACATTCCTTTAATTATTATAAAATAAATATATTTTGTGAAAGCATGATACATATCATGGGCCTAAAAAAAATTTAGGCAGGCTGCTGGTTACTCGATCCCAAAACCTACGATACCTAGCGCCAGAGCGCTAGCCACTCGGCCATTCAGGCACCATTGCTTCTGATGTGAAGAACAAAAGAGTATAAAATATGTTTATATACATCTTTAATTCTCTGTGTATGTATAAATACACTGAAGTGACAAAAGTCATGGGATACCTCTTAATATCGTGTCGGCCCTCCTTTCGCCGGCGAAGTGCAGCAACTCGACGTGGCATGGACTCAACAAGTCGTTGGAAGTCTTCTGCAGGAATATTGAGCCATGCTGTCTCGATAGACGTCCATAATTGTGAAAGCGTTGATGGTGCAGGATTTTGGGCACGAACAGACCTCTCGATGATGTCCCATAAATGCTCGATGGGATTCATGTCGGGCGATCTAGGTGGCCAGATCATTAGTTGGAATTGTACAGAATGTTCTTCAAACCAATCGCGAACAGTTGTGGCCCGGTGACATGGCGCGTAGACATCCATAAAAATCCCATCGTTGTTTGGGTACATGAAGTCCATGAATGGCTGCAAGTGATCTCCAAGTAGCTGAACATAAGCATTTCCAGTCAATGTTCGGTCTACTCGCACCAGAGGACCAAATCCATGCCATGAAAAAACAGCCCACACCATTACGAAGCCACCACCAGCTTGAACAGTGCCTTGCTGACAGTTTGGGTCCATGGCTTCGTGGGGTCTGCGCCACACTCGAACCCTACCATCAGCTCTTACCAACTGAAATCGTGACTCATCGGACCATGCCACGGTTTTCCATTCATCTAGGGACCAACCGATATGCTCACGTGCCCACGAGAGTCGCTGCAAGCGATGTCGTTCTGTCAGTAAAGGCACTCGAGGCGGTCTTCTGCTGGAATAGCCCAAGAATGACAAATTTCTCCGCACAGTTCTAACAGACAAGTCCCTTGTACGTCCCACATTGATTTCTGCGGTTATTTGACGCAGTGTTGCTTGTCTGTTAGAATTTACGACTCTTTGCAGACGTCGCCGGTCTCGGTCGTTAAGTGCAGGCGGTCGACCACTGCGCTGTCCATGGTGGGATGTTATGCCTGAAATTTCATACTCTCGGCACACGCTTGACACAGTGGATCTGGGAATGTTGAATTCACTAACGATTTCCGAAATGGCATGACCCATGCGTCTAGATCCAACTAACATTCCGCGTTCAAAGTCTGTTAATTCCCGTCGTGCGGTCATCATCACGTCAAAACCTCTTCACATGAATAACTTGAAGAAAAATGAAAGCTCTGCGAAAGCACTGCGCATTTATACCTGTTCTACGCGATGCTACTGCCATCTGAAAATTTGCATATTGCTATACCATGACTTTTGTCACTTCAGTGTATATATACATATAATTAACATCTATATCTATATCTATCTATCTATCTATCTAATATATATATATAGATAGATATATAATATAATATAAATTAATACATATACTTCGATGTACACTCAAGAAGAAACCTTTTTTTTCAATTCTTTCTATTAGTTCACACTCTCCCTATATATATCTTATTCAAATTTTCAATCGCTTATAAAATACTTTTTATTCATCCGCTCGAGTTCAAACACATTTTTTTTTGAACTTGTAGTGGATGACACTGGATGTTTATACGTTTTTTTTTTTTTTTTTTTTCAAATATATACCAATAGAGGGCGCCAGATATACTTAAAAAAATGAATGAAAATTATTTATAAAGGACTTTCTGCAATAGAGTGAAAAAAAGTAGGAATTGACTTTAATTTTTTTTTTTTTTTATTACTTGTTTCTACTTAAATAAACACAGAGGCACTTAACGTTCAAAGTGCCTCAAAGTATGTGTGTGTGCTCTAAACAGAGAATTAAAATGACGTCTCCGCCTTTTGTCTGCCTTTTAAATGGATGGTCCGAAGTTTAACAGAGTTTCAAATGCAGTTGGCGACTGATTCGGGAGAAAGTCAAACAGCACCAAGTTGAGTTTAATGAGTTAAATGAGGGAGCTTTTAACTTTGCAAAGTTTCCCCGGGACTTGATGCCAAATTGAGTTAACTTGAATTGTTTGGATAAATAAGAGCAGATATCGTTTCAAAAGCTTCGCTGAGAGTTTAAAAGTGTCGCTTTTGAAATAGTTGGATCGAAGAGAGAGTTTCCATAAATTAATTACATTTTTGATATGTCGTTTCATTTCATACGTCTCTTTATTTATTTATTATTATTTTTTTGGTTCTTGGAACGTATATCAGAAATTAATTTTGGATTTCTTTTTGACTGGTAGGTTTGTCGCTCTACGGTCGTCTTATGCACAATTTAGGCTAAACAAACCAGGAAATACCGTTTAAAGTGGATTGCAAACCACTACAAACACCCATGTCATCGCCGGGACTCGAACCCGGAACTTGTGCTACAGTTCTTTTTGGACATTTATGGAAAAGAAATTTCTTCATTATGGGAATGAAAAACCATAACTTAGTGAAAACAAAAATCTTTTTTCTCTATATAGGGCCTAAATGGCAGAGTGGTTAGTGTTCTGGCGCTCGGTACCACAGCGTTCGAGCTCCGGCGGTGGCGTCGATGTTTGTAATGGTTCGGAATCCACGTTAAACCGTCGTTCCCGATCCTAATAGGATAGTAGAGAGTTACGGGGTAGTGTTACTCCACCTCCGTAGCTTACCTTCAAGCTACCCGCACCTCTTGGGTAGTGGTAAGTGAGTAACGGTGGTGCAGCGCTTGCCTTAAGGCATCGAAGACAACTGTCTAAGTGTTTGCCAGCTACATTAGAACAAAAACAAAAGAAAAACACTTTTCCACTTTATAAATTTCCTCTGCTATTAACGTCACACTGTTATGTCTAGACAGACGCACCTAGTCTGGCACCTGCAAAAGATATTTTGCAACACTTTTCCTGCAACAAAAACAACAAAACCCCCGTCACTGTGACTAATGGAAAACAAAACGAACTTTTGACCATCAACTTTCTATCGAGTCCAATGCAATTCCTTATTTTTTTTTCCTACTTAAATAAACACAGCAGCACTTAAAGTTTAAAGTGCCTCAAAGTATGTATGTCTGCAGTAAATACGGAATTAAAATGAAGTCAGCTTTGAATGCATGGCCCAAAGTTTAACAAAGTTTCAAACGCAATAGATGCGGTTGGCGACTGATTCGGGAGAAACTCAAAAAGCGCCAAGTTTAGAGTTTTATTAAATTAGGGAGCTTTTAACTTTGCCGAAGTTCTCCCCGCACTGGGATGCCAAATTGAGTTAACTGGAATTGTTTAGATAAACAAGAGCAGATATCGTTTCAAAAGCTTCGCTGAGAGTTTAAAAGTGTCACTTTTGAAATGGTTGGATGCGGATAGAGTTTCCATAAATTAATTCAATTTTTAAACGTTCGTTTCATTTTATATGTCTCTTTCTATTTTTTTAATTTTTGATTTTGGTCTTTTGAACGAATATTAGAAATGCATTTTGGATTTCTTTTTGGTTGATAGATTTGTCGCTCTATCGTCATCTTATGCACACTTTAAGCTAAACAGACCGGGACATAACTTTTAGAGTGGATTCCGAACCACTACAAATATCCATGTCACCACCGCGACTCAAACCCGAAACCGTTCTTTTTGGACATTTATGGAAAAGAATCTCACTGAGAACAAAAAGTTTTTCTCTATAAACCACTATATAGGGCCTAAATGGACGAGTGATTAGTGTTCTGGAGCTCGGTACCACAGGGTTCAAGCTCCGGCGGTGCCATGGCTGTTTTGGAGTGGTTCGGAATCCACTTTAAACCGTAAGTCCCTGTCTAGCATGCTCATAGAGCGTTGCGGATATAGTGTTAATCCGCGTCCGTAGCTTATCTTCTAGCTGTTCGCATGTCTTGGGTAGTGCTAAGTGAATAATGTAGATGCAGCGCTTGCCTAAAGGCATCTAAGACAATTATATAAGTATTTGTCTGCTGCATTAGAACAAAAATAAAAGAAAAATACTTTTCCACATTTTAAATTTCCTGTGATATTTACGTCACACTGTTATGACTAGACAGACGCACGATTCTGGCACCTGCAAAATACATTCCGCAGCAATTTCTTTACAACAAAACACCCCGTTACTGCGACTGTGACTAATGGAAAATAAAACGAATTTCTGACCATCAACTTTCTATTGAGTTCGATGCAATTCGTTATTTTTTTCAATTCCTACTATTAACTTACACTCTCCTTCTATATATCTCGTCCAAATTTTCAATCGTTCATAAAACACTTTTGATTCATCCACTCGAGTTCAAATACATCTTTTGGAACTTGTAGTGGATGCCACTGGATGTGAATGCAGTTTTTTCTAATATTCATTCATTCAATTAAATTTAATTCATTATTCATTTTAGGTTTTTTTCAGATTTAAGTTGCATGTATCTACACATAGATGGTGCTAGATAAACATAAAATAATGAATGAAAATTATTTATAAAGGACTTTCTGCAATAGAGTGAGAAAAAAAATTAGGAATTGATTTAAATTTTTTTTAAAAATTACTTGTTTCTACTTAAAGTAAACACAGCAGCACTTAAAAGTTCTAAGTGCCTCCAAGTATGTGTGTATGCTGTAAATACAGAATTAAAATGACGTCTCAGTTTTTGGCTGCCTTTTAAATGCATGATCCGAAGTTGAACAGAGTTTCAAACGCAGTGGATGCGGTTGGCGACTGATTCGGGAGAAACTCAAACAGCGTCAAGTTGGATTTTATTAAATGAGGGAGCTTTTAACTTTGCAAAGTTCTCCCGGACTTAGATGCCAAATTGAGTTAACTGGAATTGTTTAGATAAATAAGAGCAGATATCGTTTCAAAAGCTCTGCAGAGAGTTTAAAAGTGTCGAAATGGTTGGAGGGAAGAGAGAGTTTCCATAAATTAATTTCATTTTTAAATGTTCTTTTCCTTTCATGGGATTGAAAAAGCGTAACTTACTGACAACAAAAAGTTTTTCTTTCCTCCTACGCACCTTCTGGGTAGTGCTGAGTGAGTGACGTCGGTGCAGCGCTGGATTTAAGGCATCCACGACCAAGCTGTCTAAGTGTTTGCCAGCTACACCAGGAAAAAAAGTCTATTAGAAATTAAGAACATTATAAACATACTTCTAAGCGGTTTATGAAATATGTAATGCATGAATCCCAGAATTTACAAAAAAAGAAAGACTTCGAATTTATAAAAAGAGTATTCAAATGGAATTTTAGTGCTTCCACACATTTAATCAAGTAATACAAATTTCTCTAAAAAAAATTATTGAATTTTATTCGTATTCGAGAAGTTTTGTGAGTAGCATTTGTCCATTCGTAAAGAAAATACGAAATGTAAATAAAATGTTCGAAAATATGTTCAAGGTAAATTTTTTCAAAGCGATATTTTGCAGATTTTAATTTATAACATTTCATTTAATAATGTGTTTGCATGGTACGTCTTTGCGAAAGCTTTGGTAAGCTACTGAGAGTGCACGACCTTGACAAAAGTGTTATCTTGAATATATCATAAAAGTTGATAAAATTTATCATTGTCATCAGTGGCGTAACAGCCCCATGGTGGGCGAAGACGGTCGGTCTACTGGTAGATTTCGAGACAGGGAATGTTATCATTATACGGGGTAGGGTGTTAGCCTTACACCCTACGATCCTATTAGATAGAAAACCAAAGTTGAAAGTGGATTTCCGAACCACTACAAACATCCATTGCACCGCCGGGACCCGAAAGCGAAACCTGTGGCACAGAAAGCCATTCACTCGCCCATCAGGCCCCGACAAAATGTATACGACATTAAAAAGTTAACAGTATACGATAATAAAAGTCTTTCGCCGTATTTTTATAATGTATTAAAATTAATTGTTTTTCCATAAGGGCATTTAATATTTATTGTTTTTTTTTTTTAAATATTCACACAAATTAAATAAAAATTTGGATTTCATTTTTAGAAAAAAAAAATTATTTTGACTAGGGCGAAAGATTAAAAAAAAATTAAAGCTGATGTAAATTTTAAATAAAGCTTTAATCAGTTTTGGAATGTTTAATTAGATCCCTACAAGAAAATGACTCTCTGCGAATTTAGCAATGTTGAAGGGATAACGCTAAAAATATCAGGTACCATAATGAAAATTTTCAAATTAGAAGTTAATTAACCTCATAAATTAATTTTGCAAATCCACAACATTAAAATGAGCAAGCCTATATGGATCAACATACACTCAAGAGCCAAAACATTATGATCACCCCTACATTTTGCAATGAACTCGGCTGGATGACGCGGAAGGCACGTGATCAAGTGGAAGTGGTATTTAACTGATATGCCAAGGCGGTATTAATCCATGGTATTAATCCATGCCAAGGCGGGTTGAAGCTGTGTTGCGCGCCAAAGGTGGGCCAACTCGTTATTGACAGGTGGTCATAATGTTTTGGCTCTTGAGTGTATATTTGTGAACAATCCTTTTAGGCATGAATATAAAATAATCCATAAATAAAAAGCACTAAAATTTTTGTATTTGGTGAGGATATTAAAGTTCAAATCGAAAGAAATGGAAAATGTAATGAAATAAACGGCTGCTGTTAAAGAAAAATACCAAAGATTCTTTTTATGTGTAACTTTGAAATTTATACAGTCTGATGAAAGTTCACGAAGTTGAACTCAGTTTAAACAATATTCAATATACAGGGTGATTATAATTAAAGTCCAACTTAATAAGATACTCGAAGAAGGGGGAAACGGTACGTCATCAAAAAAAGGTTCCACCGATTTTTTCCATCCAATTGGGTATGACCGTGCTGTCGTGAATGGGCTTTCCACTCACAGTCCCACACCTGTTGAATGACTTGGAAGTCATTTTTTCCGTCCAAACAACCGAAACATCAAGCACATTGAACACTACAGTTGGTTGAATGCGCAACTCATGCCAAATACCTTGTCATGTCGATTCAAACTCTCACTGGCAACCGATACATACGTAAAACAACTGCAAATTTATAATAAATATTTAATTTTATAGCTAAAAAGTTAAATTTATTAATAGTAATTATTTACATACGTAAAAATACTGCAAATTTATAATAAGTATTTAATTTTATAGCTAAAAAGTTAAATTTATTAATAGTAATTATTTACTTATATAAAACGACTGCAAATTTATAATATGTATTTAATTTTATTACTAAAAAGTTAGATTTATTAATAGTAATTATTTACTTACATCAAACGACAGCAAATTTATAATAAGTATTTAATTTTATTACAGAAAAGTTAGATTTATTAATAGTAATTATTTACTTATATAAAACTACTGGTAATTTATAATATGTATTTAATTTTATTACTAAAAAGTTAGATTTATTCATAGTAATTATCTGCATATATAAAACGACTGCAAATTGAAATTAATACAAATGTAAAAAATATTTAAATTTAGAGAGCTAATTGCTACTAATTGCTTTTTATCAATTTATGTATTAATTGCTAAAATCTATTGTACAACTAATTACTACTAAGTTATTACTAATTGGCAATTGACAATTTATCGGCTCATCTCTAAAATCTATTAGAGAATAATTTCTACTAACAGAATTAATTAATAATTACTGCATCGATATAAAGCTTCTCTAATGACGCGTTTCATACGAAATCAAAGGACGCGTTTAACTCAAGCTCTGAACTTTTTTTTTTATAATAACAAATTTACATTATAAAGTACCCTCTCAGACCTAATGGCCGACTGGCTAGCTATTTGGCACTCGGTACCACAGGTTTCGGGTCAGAATCCCGGCGGTGCCATGGATGTTTGTAGATGGTTTGGAATCCTCCTTAAACGTTCGATCCCGGTCTAATAGGATCGTACAGCGTTGCGAGTGTATTGTTATTCCGCGTCCGTAACTTACCTTCAAGCTACACGTGCCCCTTCGTTAGTGCTCAGTGAGTAACAGTGGCGCAGTCTTAACTTATGGCAAAAAGTGGAACTGTCTCTCTCTTTCTCTCTTTTTATTCTTGACTTAAAATCGATATTTCTTGGATTTTCCCGTACTTCTTTGAAAGTGTATTTAGTGGTTATAAACATTTCTGCTGAAAAATTATTATTAACGGTATCATAAAAATAACCAAAACGAACAGTACAATTTTGCTAATTGCACCAAAACAATTTATTTACTTTACTATAATCAATAAAAACATTTTTCTATTATTATAACAGTCTTTAAAAATTTTTAAAAATACATAAAGATATTTTATTAGAATAACTTAGTGAGCTACAAAACACAAGCCGTTAGACCCATTTTTGTTCTTCTTTTTTAATCTACAGTTTTGAATTTCAAATCAGCCATGCAGGTGCCCTTTTCATATTTCTTGTTTATTTTATTAATTAATTAATTTTATTTACTTATTTTTTGCTTATTTTTTTTTTCATTCGTTTATGTAATTTCATCAAGTCCAATTTGTTTATTTAGTTAAGCGAATACACATTTCTTGTCATTTGTTAACACATATGAAATATAAAATACCTCAGGCTCAAGTGTTTTTCTTTCAAACTTTAAAAAAGTCAACTGAATTTGCAAATAACTTCGGAATTTTTAATCTCACAGGTTCAACACTCTTTTTTAAAAAATAGAATTCGTTAGGGGAAAAGTTGAGTTGGCGCCAATGAAAACATGTTCACAATATTTTGATCCGTTTCTTTTAATAAATGCAAATTTTTTACAAAAACAAAATTTCGACAAATTTTTGATTTTTTAGAATCTGTGAAAAGGTATGTAATGTAAATATTTATGAAAATATTTGATGAAAGATACCCAGTTTAATTTTGCGATGTCTATTTATTTTTAAGAGGAAATAAAAAAATGCATACAGTAAAAAATTGTGTTTTTCTGAAGTTTACGTGTCGTACTGCAGTTTTCATTCTAACAAATATGTCAATAACTTTTGTCCAAAAATAACAGGTGAGTCTCGGTTTTGATTTTCTTCAGTAAATATCATTTTTATTAAATAATATATATTCTTCGTAAGTTTTGTTGTAGAAAAAGCACACTCAATAACAACCTTATTTGAACACATAACAACGAATAAAACGGGAATAATTAATATTAATTATTATACTACTCTGCCCAAAAAAGTGAGACCGATTTTTTTTTCAAAAACTCTTTGTTTATTCTTCCAAATTTATTTGATTTTTACTGATTTAAAAAGAAAATCACAAATGAAAAACGAAAAGTGTGGAATGCTAGTCAAAAAAAAGTTGTGATACGATACTCTACGACGGGGGTGGTCCAATTCCGTGAGGCGCCTATAAAATTATATATGCGCCTATAAGATTGAGGCCCACTATAGATATTGTTTTGGAGTGAACAATTGAAAGAGAATGAGTTATTATTTTCGTGTTTAATATTATTCTTACATGTAAACATAGATAATATAATAATAATAATGAAGCTAAATTGTATATAATAATAATAATGAAGCTAAATTGTATATAATAAAAATATATTGTAAAGAAATATTTAACACTCAAAATGAAATATAAAAAAATATATAAATATAAATGAAATAAAAGAAATGAAATCATTAAGAAATATTTATTTGACTAGTGCGATATGTGTTTGAGAAAGAGCGAATATTGCGAAGTACATGTTTTCTCATCCTTTCGGTAGTTCATTTTTGATTATATGAATGCACACATAATGAATCGTTTTTAATATGTTGGTTTTCACAACTTTGGTCATTCTAAAATAAATATATCTTAAGTGCGAAGAATCTCACTGGCCCAGAAAAATATTAAAGGCGGGCCGCGTGTTGGCCACCCCTGTCCTACATCAATGTCACTAGCATATTCGAAACTGATATCTCACGCTTATGCCCATCCACGGCCCAGACACGAGAGCGTTCAGTTTGAAGTCGACTGGCAGAATGGGATTTATAGAGTTAGAGCAAATCTTCAACTGTTTCACCATGAACGTCGATAAACACAGCTCTTGTCATTCTTTCTGGCGTTATAACATGATGCCAGTCCCATCCGCCCATGCAGAATCCTCACTGGCTGCAATCGCATTTCAGATAGATCTGCATCAACGTAGTTCTCGTATCACCAAACTCACCCACCTAATTAGAGCTCGGGTAAATTCGCCGATGCAGTTGCAGTGAAGGGAAATTACGCATCCATTTTGCCAATTATTTCGTCGATGCATTCTCAGATTTCGTTCCCCTGTCCGTCGGTGGGGAAGTTTAGATGTAAGGGCGCTGCTTCACAGTCGATCGGAACACGACTGTTTAACTGGGGAGTGGGTTGGTCCACGTTCAAAGTAATTCGATGGATGCACGCGCATAGGGAGGGGGGATGGCAGCTCGTTGGATTTCTTAGCTAGAGTTTGATAGGAATCAAGTCGAACCCTAAGCGGCAGTTCATGTTTAGCAGACGATATTCTTTGTCTTTTATCCCTGGAACAACACTCAATTCACAAATTCAGTACTGCTAGCATTTGGACTGCATTCCTATTTCTCAACACGTTTCGAAAGGACGATACTGTGCCCAAAAAAGTAAAACCAATTATTTTTTTCCACGAAAACTCTTTATTTATTCTTCCAAATTTATTTTATCGCCTTAAAATTCATCGCCTCCGGACACAATGCACTTATGGCAACGTTTTTTCCAATCTTCAATGCAGGCTGAAAAGCCATCGGCATCACGCTGAATCTCTTCGATCGACTCAAAACGGTGCCCCCGGAGTGGTCTTTTGAGTTTAGGGAAAAGCCACAAGTCGCATGAACTTCATCGAGTCCTGAGTCTTGTTCCAAAATGAATGTCCTCGTTTCCTTGCTTGTCGGGGAGATGTTTGTAGCACGTATCAGTATAACCAGCCTACACGATTATCGCTGAGACACAAACGACATTTAGTGTCTTCGATTCTAAAAGCAGTGGCTACATCAGGGATGGCCAACACGCGGCCCTCCTTGAATATTTCTGCGGCCCGTGTGGTGTATCACACTTTTTACAAAATATATTTATTTTAGAATGATGAAAGGAGTGAGAACCAATGGATTAAAATAACCCATTATGTGTGCATCCCTGTATTCAAAAACGAACTGACGAAATGACGAGAAAAAACTAACCTTGATCTTAAAATAATATTCTTGAATTTTGGATTCTTGTATCAGTGGAACTGATATTGAGTGGAAAAAGTAAAAATATGTAGACCCGGAGTTGATTGTGACATCATGTGGAGAAGTCTTACGCCTGATTGGGCGGAGTATTTTTCAGGAGTCCCCTACATCGGAGTCTTTTTTCTAAGACCTGCATAATTTTCCAATTTTTCATTTTCGTCATCAACAAAGGTGGATCTTAAAGTTGACCCTTGGAACAACACTCAATTCACAAATTCAGTTCAAATGCATTTGCAAAGTGACCCGCAAGATCATTTGAGTTGGACACCCCTGATATAGCCACTGCTTTCGGAATCGAAGAGACTCAATATCATGTAGGCTGGTTGTAGTGTTTCGTGTTTTTTCTCGTATGTGACGTAAATTCGGTTTAGTTACAACCTAAAATTCATATTTTAAGGATCCTCCTTCCATCATAGACTGGTAAGCTGTGCGTGGCGCATGTAACTGGAACAGCTCGTCGTCTATAGGGTATAAGAGAGAAAAGGAAGAAAATATAATTCCATAAGCAGAGATGCTAATTCGTCGGATTGATAACCACGAAAATGAAATATTTCGGAATTGCTCAGGTCACAAAACCCTTCCAAGCAGCAATTTCGGGGATTCTTGAAAAATGATCCCCTCAGTTAGGTGTGAAATATTTCCACGCGATGTCATCACCTCCGGGTCTACATATTTTTATTTTTTCCATTGAACATCAGTTTCGCTGATACGTACCACAAACATCTCCCCGATAGGCAATGAACAGAGGACATTAATTTCCGGCATGACATTTTAAGGGTAACTGAACCACATTTGATTTACGTATTGAAGAAAGGGAATAGAGCTTCCATCAGATAATTTGACTATCAATGCGAGACGTTTTTATACTCGTTATCACTATCACCACCGAATATCATTCATTTTATACTTCTATCATCATCATTAATTAATGGAATTTTCTTTAATATATACGTGAAATCGCATTCATTTCTTATATTTAGGAATGCAACCACCTACGCCACTCCCTGACAGGCAATGAAAAGCAGACATTAATTTTGGAGCAACACTCAGGATTTCGGATATCTGGCACTCGGTACCAAAGGTTTCGGGTTCCAATCCTGGCGGTGTCATGGATGTTTTGTTAGTGGTTCGGAATCCACTTTAAATTGTAGGTCCCGGTCTGTGTAGGTCAAAGTGTGCACAAGATGACCGTAAAGCTACAAACCAAATCTCAAACCCCAAGATTTCGGGCCAACACAAAGAAAATCGTCTGCCACTGACGATTTGGCTCGGTTCCTATCAAAATCTAGCTCAGAAATGCAACGAGAGCCCCCCGCTCAAACAGTCGCGTTCGATGGACGTGAAGCAGGCCCTTACATCTAAACTTCCCCTCCGTCGGACGAAATCTGAGACGCATGGACGAAATAATTGCCAAAATGAATGCGTAATTTCCCTTCACTGCAACTGCAGCGGCGAATTTATCCGCGCCCTAATTAGGTAGGGTGAGTTCGGTGATACGAGAACAACGATGATTCGGATCTATCTGAAATGTGATTGCAGACAACCATGAATCTATTTGGAATGAGGCAATAGAATCGCAGAACCTGGATGGGCGGATCGTACTGGCACCATGTTACAACGCCAGAAAGAATGGCATGTGCTGTGTTTATCGACGTTCATGGTGAATCAGATGAAGGTTTGCTAACTCAAACTCTATTCTGCCAGCCGAAATCAAACCGAACGCTGTCGTGTCTGAGCCGTGGATGGGCGCGATCAATCCGTGTGCGATAATAAGTGTGAGATATCAGTTTCGAATACACTAGTGACATTGATGTAGCCCAGGGATGTAGTCCGCGGGTTGCATGCAGCCCGCCTTCAACATTTTTCCGGCCCTTGATATTTATCACACTTACACAAAAAATATTTAGTTTGCAAGGAAGAGTGGCTCTGGCCGTCGGTACCACAGGTATCGGGTTCGAGTTCCAGTGTTGTCATCGACGTTTGTAAGGGTTTGGAATCCGTACGTCCCTGTCTTATATGACCGTAGAGCGTCACAGAGAGCAAACAGACTGTTCTTACCCACATCCTTCCTAAACTGTAAAAGGGCTCTATGCTCTCAGCTCTAAGCACAGTGTTGTGTGGTGTAGTAGTATTTTATAATGGCCAAAGTAGTGAGACAAAAAAAAATAATAATACATTATTTGCGCATCCATCTATTCAAAAAGTAACTGTCGAAAGGATGAGAAAAAATGAACTTTGATTTTAAAATAATATTTTCGCCCAAACACTTATCGATCTAGTAAAATATATAATTTTTAAAGATTTAATTTTTTTATTTCGTTTATATTTATATATTTTTTATATTTCATTTTGAGTATTATATATTTCTTTACAATGTGTCTTTTAGTATCCTTCTGATTATATTATCTATGTTTACATGCAAGAAGAATAGTAAACACGAAAATAATGACTCATTTTGTTTCAATTTTTCACTCCAAAAAATATGTCTACAGCTGGTCTAAATCTACTTGGGGGATATATAATTTTAGAAACGGCCGCGGAGTTAGAATGCATTTGCAAAGTGGTCCCCAAGATCATTTGGGTTGGCCACCCCTGCTGTAGCCATTTCAGAATCAAAGAAACTCAATATCGTTTGTGTCGCAACGATAGTCGTGTAGGCTGGTTGTAGAGTTATATATACACTGAAGTGACAAAAGTCATGGGATAGCAATATGCAAATTTTCAGATGGCAGTAGCATCGCGTAGAACAGGTATAAATGCGCAGTGCTTTCGCAGAGCTTTCATTTCTGTTCAAGTTATTCATGTGAAGAGGTTTTGACGTGATGATGACCGCACGACGGGAATTAACAGACTTTGAACGCGGAATGTTAGTTGGAGCTAGACGTATGGGTCATGCCATTTCGGAAATCATTAGGGAATTCAACATTCCCCGATCCACTGTGTCAAGAGTGTGCCGAGAGTATGAAATTTCAGGCATAACATCCCACCATGGACAGCGCAGTGGTCGACCGCCTGCACTTAACGACCGAGACCGGTGACGTCTGCAAAGAGTCGTAAATTCTAACAGACAAGCAACACTGCGTCAAATAACCGCAGAAATCAATGTGGGACGTACAAGGGACTTGTCTGTTAGAACTGTGCGGAGAAATTTGGCTTTCTTGGGCTATTCCAGCAGAAAACCGACTCGAGTGCCTTTACTGACAGAACGACATCGCTTGCAGCGACTCTCGTGGGCACATCGGTTGTTCCCTAAATGAATGGAAAACCGTGGCCTGGTCCGATGAGTCCCGATTTCAGTTGGTAAGAGCGGATGGTAAGATTCGAGTGTGGCCCAGACCCCACGAAGCCATGGACCCAAACTGTCAGCAAGGCACTGTTCAAGCTGGTGGTGGCTCCGTAATGGTGTACGCTGTTTTTTCATGGCTTGGACTTGGTCCTCTGGTGCGACTGGACCGAACATTGCCTGGAAATGCTTATGTTCAGCTACTTGGAGATCACTTGCAGCCATTCATGGACTTCATGTACCCAAACAACGATGGGATTTTTATGGATGACAATGCGCCATGTCACCGGGCCACAACTGTTCGCGATTGGTTTGAAGAACATTCTGGACAATTCCAACGAATGATCTGGTCACCTAGATCGCCCGACATGAATCCCATCGAGCATTTATGGGACATCATCGAGAGGTCTGTTCGTGCCCAAAATCCTGCACCATCAACGCTTTCACAATTATGAACGTCTATCGAGACAGCATGGCTCAATATTCCTGCAGAAGACTTCCAACGACTTGTTGAGTCCATGCCACGTCGAGTTGCTGCACTTCGCCGGGCGAAAGGAGGGCCGACACGATATTAAGAGGTATCCCATGACTTTTGTCACTTCAGTGTATTTATATTTATATATTTATATATAAAGAGAGAGAGAGAGAGAGACAGACACGAGCCATTTAAGATCTATGGACAGGAACGTAGAATAAAATGTTCACTTCTTTTCTGTTATAAAAACATTGTTAATTATAAGAACACCGAATATTAAAAAGGAAATTAATCTTTTTACAAGAAAAGGTTTGTTAAAACTGTTTTGAATTAATGCATTGTGTCTAGGCGAAGGAGAAAAAAAATCATTTTTCATTTCAGTCTTGTGTTTTCATTACTTTTATTATTTTTTCCCATTTTTTTTCTTTCAAATCTAGCAGATAATATGTTTTCTGATGTACAAATATGCACTTCATTTCAACACATACCAGTTTTAAAGAAAAAAAAACTTTTTTGCTACTTTAATTATTTTGTTTAGACGTATTATGTTTTAAGTAAGAAATTCTGGGAGATTATTTTTCATTTAGAATAAAAATCCATTTTTTATTTTTATTTCTATTCATAATGATATAATTTTTTTCAACTGTGCGTAAAACAGTTCTAAGAAGAATTCAATTTGTTGCACTTTAATCGCAATGCATTCTGACAAGATTAAATCTCTTTTGTCTTTGAATAACTGTAACTGACTCCGAAAAACATATGAAATAAAATATGAAAAAAAAAGCACTTGACGTATCATATTTATTCTACACAAAGATAAACTCTTTTTTTAACAGCTTATATTACATTAAAAAATTTAACACTATTTGAATAGTTGGAAGATGACATAAATGTTTCATTAAGAATTTAAAAAAAATTGAACCGACTGTGAATTTTATTCCGTGAAAAAAAATATCTAGATTTAAGATAAAAATTAAATAAAATTTCTTTTGTGTGTTGAGACAATTTATATATAGGCACGAGCCATTTAAGCTATATGACTAGGCACATAGAATAAAATCTCCCTTATTTTAGTTATAAAAACATTGTTAATTATAAGAACACCCAAATTTAAGACTGAAAAATAAATTTTTTACAAGAAAAGGTTTGTTAAAACTGTTTTTTATGAATGGAGTGTGTCTCGGCAAAAGGGGGAAAAAATCATTTTTCATTTGAGTTTTGTGTTTTCATTTCTTTTTTTTTTTTTTTTCCATTTTTTTCTTTTCTTTCTTTCTTTTTTTTCTTTCAAATCTCGCAGATATGTTTTCTGATGTACAAATATGTACTTCATTTTAACACATACTAGTTTAAAAAACAAACAAAATTTTTTTACAACTTTAATTAGTTTGTTTAGACCTATTATGTTTTAAGTAAGAAATTATGCGTGATTATTCATCATTTAGAATAAAAATCCATTTTAATTTTTTTATTTTTTTCATAATGATATCATTTTTTCCAACTGCGTTTGAAACAATTTTAAAAAAAAATCAATTTGTTGCACTTTAATTGCAGTGCATTCTGATAAGATTAAATCCCTTTTGTCTTTGAATAACTGTAACTGTGTCCGAAAAACATATGAAATAAATATGAAAAAAGAACATACAAGACGTCATATTTATTCTACTGAAAGATAAACTCATTTTTAACAGCTTATATTACATTAAAAAACTTACACTATTTGAATAGTTGGAAGATAAAATGAATTTTTCATTAAGAATTCAGGAAAATAGAACCGACTGTGAATTTTATTCAGTAGAAAAAACACATATTTAGATTAAGGTGAAAATTAAATAAAACTTCTTTTGTGTATTAGGGTAATTTCGTATTCATAAATCATGAATGAAAAAATAATTAAATATGGAAATAAAATTGAAATAATAGATGTAAATGCAATTGGAACAAAAAAGTAAATTATGTTAAGCATAAAAGTATTTCAAATTAATAATCTCTTTACATTTCCTATTTAATGTACAATTTTTTTTGCAAAGTGTTTCTTAATTGAAGGAAGTGTTTCTTAATAGTAGGATGGAATTTCATTTCTTTTTAAATTTTGTTTTTCATCGCATATAGTTTTGATTGGGGTCTATACTACGTCTACCTACTTGTAGATTTCGAGACGAGAGATGTTTTTTTCTTTTTACTGGGTAGGGTTTTCAGCTCTAAGCCCAACGCTCATATAAGACCGGGACCTACAGCTTAAAGGTGATTCCGAACCTCTACAGACCGCCGCCTAGAATCGAGCCCTAAACCTGTAGTACAGAGCTTCAGAGCGCTAGCCCCTCGGCCGTAGGCTCACGTATGCCGGAAAATGAAATGCAAAATATGATGCATGATGAAATGCAAAATATGAAAAAATTCTTAAATGAATGATTACTGAAGAATTCGAATGAAAGATGATTCCGGTTTAAAGAATTTAAATAAATCTTAAATATCTTGACTTTTATTCTTAACTATTGTTCTTTATGTGCCATGCATTAAGACATACAATGAAAAGTAATCCACTAATAAAGACAAGGAAATACTTTATCGTCCGCGATTAAGAACACCATTCCTTTCCAAAGTAAATCCAACCACATTACCGACGCTCTAATATCCCTCCCCCTCCCCTTTCTTCCGCATTTCACACACCGAGCAGCTTCGAAACCACTCAACTCTGCACGGAATATATTAAAAGGATGCCTTTTTCACTTATCTCTTTAAAACATCTCGTGCTTTATGAGATTCATCTTTCTTCAGCTTCGTGCATTGGCGCTACTCGTGGTGTACGGGGGGTGCGGGTGTAGGGGTGGAGAGAATAATAAATCAAAAATGAAAAGGAGGGATTTAGGGTGACGTGCCACTCTCCCCTAAGTAACACATCCAATTATTTTTAACCCCCCGTCTCCCCCCAAAATCGTTTGGTGCGGGCGATGATTTGTAGGTGGTTGGAAGGGTTGGATGAATTAAGCAGTCGCAGTTAATGTTTCTGTCGTTCGAGATGAGTCCCCCGGAACAGAGGGTGAAAAATGAAATGTCCAAATCGATCAGACCACCCTCTTTTCATTAAAGTTGTCCCTTTTGCAGGGTCGGGTGTCGGAATGCCAAGTCTCTGAGCCCACCATTTATGGTAACCCCGTAGTGAAATCACAAAGTAGGCGTCATAAACACATGGGCATATATATTTATATATACCTATACCCTATATATATATATATATATAAATATATATATATATATATATATATATATATATATATATATTCAATTGTAAACCCACTTTTCGCATGCATCCTTCTTTGAATATTTTTCCGGTTCGTGAGATTTATAATACTTTTACAAAATATATTTATTTTATAATGACTAAGAGTAGTGGAAACCAATATAATAAAAAAATACATTATGTGTGCATCCCTCTATTCAAAAATGAAATGATGAGGAAAAATTAACTTTGATGTTAAAAAATTATTCTTGCGAATTAGTATGACAGGCAGTGCCTGTTTTATGGATGTTTACAGTGATGAGTTCGCAGATTAATTAAATTATTGTCTGCGAACTCATGATGTGCTCGCATCTTGGAACATCTAATATAACAGGTTCTATGTTTCCCTTAGAGTGACCTTTAATTCGTGCTGTGACGATCCCTAGATACTCACAGTGGATTGTTGATAGCAGAGAAAACCAGACTCTTTGTTCAAGTTGTTAGCTCTTTTGGTGCCCCTTACGGAGATATACAATTTTATATGCGGTACCCGGAGTTAGGATGCATTTTCAAAGTGGCCCGCAAGATCAGTTGGGTCAGCCATCACTGAGTTAAGCATTAACTGTCGAAATCAAATGCAAAATATGAGAAATTCTGAAATGAAAGAAACTGACGTTTCTCCGGTTTGAAGAACTCAACTAGAATTAACTTTAAGAAACTAACTTTATCTTAAATATCTTGACTTTTATTCCTATGGGCCATGCATTAAGCCATATCCAGTGAAAACTAATACCTTTAATAAAGACAAGGAAATACTTTATCGTCCTCGACTAAGAACACCATTTCTTTCCAAAGTAAATCCACCCCATTTATCGACGCTCTAATCTCCCCCCCACCATTTCTTCCGCATTTCACACACTCAGCAGCTTCGAAACCACTCAACTCTGCACGGAATATATTAAAAGATGCCTTTTTCACTTATCTCTTTAAAACATATCGTGCTTTATGAGATTCATCTTTCTTCAGCTTCGTGCTGTGGCGCTACTCGTGGTGTAGGGGGTGTGTGGGTGTAGGGGGTGTAGGGTGTAGAATAATAAATCAAAAATGAAAAGGAGGGATTTGGGGTGACGTGCCACTCTCCCCTAAAAACACACCTAATTATTTTTAATCCCCCCGTCTCCCCCCGAATCGTTTGGTGTGGACGAAGATTTGTAGGTGATGGTTGGAAGGGTTTGGTGAAATAAGCAGTCGCAGTTAATGTTTTTGTCGTTCGAGATGAGCCTCCCCGGAACAGAGGGTGAAAAATGAAATGTCCAAATCGATCAGACGACCCTCTTTTCAAAAGTATTCACTTTCGCAGGGTTGCATTTCGGGATGCTAAGTCGCTGAGACCACCATTTAAGGGCACATCAAAGTGAAGTCACAAAATAGTGCTCATAAATACATAGCTATATATATACACAGTTCAATCACATTAATGTGACCTCATGTCAAAAGCCAGAATATGCACTCTTGTATATTCTGGCTTTAAGTGGAGTGTGGTATTAATTGTATTTAAGTGGTATTAAGTGCAATTCTTTATGTACACTCCACTGCAATGTGCTGCCCCCTGCCTTTTGTGATGGGTTATTTCACGTTGACGTCGAAAGTAGGTGGTGGTCACATTAATGTGACTGGACTGTATATATATAAATTCCAGCTCTCAATCAAGTTACTTTAAAAAATGCGAAATTGAATGAAATGAAATTAAAAAGTTATATAAAAAAACATTTTAAGTCAATTCCTACTTTTTTTCGCTATAATGCAGAAAGTCCTTTAGAAATAATTTTCATTCATTTTCTTAAGTTAGAAAAATTTTCTCTCTCACATGCACACTTTCCATCTAACTCACTCATTTATTCACATGTTTCAGTTTCCATTGTGTTCCCACCCCCTAGAACCCAGAATGAAAAAAGAATCTGAAAAATACATTTTTTTTCCACACGCTTCGCCACTGACGGTGTTGATTCCTAAATGTATATCGTGCTAAACATCTTATAGAAGAGAAATTCTTTCTTCGCAATAAAACTAAAATAAATGAATAAAATTTAATGAATGAATTAATAGAAAGTTTTTGTATAACGTTTTTTTTATCGTCTGATATTTTATTCTTCCTAGCACGCATGCTCATAGGAAACATTGTAACTATTGCGCATGCATATCTTTAATACTGTATTACTGAGCTATTCATATGAGCATGTGCGCTAGGAAGAAATATATCGGACGGTAAAAAAAAAGTTATGCAAAAACTCTCTAATACTTGAAAACACTGTATTAACATCAAATGTCGCTCACTGCAAGTTTAAAAAAATGCATTTGAATTTTAGTGGATGAATAAAAAGTATTTCATGAACGATTGAAAATTTGAGCAAGATATATAAAGGGATAGCGTGAGCTAACAGAAGGAATTGAAAAAATAATGAAGTATTGTATTTTGATAGTAGTATTGCAAATAGCTAAGTTATTGATATTTTGTAATGATAATTTTTGTTTTTTAACGCAAAGGTTTTATTAAACACCATACAGAAATTCTCAAATAACTGTTAAAAGAAAAATGTTTTATACCAGGGGTGGCCAACCCAAATGATCTTGCTGGCCACTTTGGAAATGCATCCTCATTCCATGGGCCGCATATAAAAATATATATGGCCCTATTAGATTGAAACACTCTATAGACATTTTTTGCTATGAAAAATGGAAAGAGAATGAGTTGTTATTTTCGTGTTTACTATTATTCTTACATGTAAACATAATATAATAATAATGATACTAAACGAACATTGTAAAGAAATCTAGAACACTCAAAATTAAATTTAAGAAATATATAAATATAAACGAAATAACAAAAAATTAAATCATTCAAAAATATTTATTTTGCAACTAACTAAGGGTCTTGTTCGCTCTGCTGTCAACAAACAACTGTGCTTATCTGTAGATGGTCACAGAGCTCACTTAAAGTGAAATATAGAACATGTTAAATTATATGTTCCAAGATGTGCGAGGATCATGATTATTCATTATTCAATTATAATTATTCTTATTATTATTCATTATTCATTCATTCAATTATTCTGTGCACACATAACTGTAAACTCATCAATAAAAAAAGGCAATGTCAGTCCTATATTCATAAGAATATTATTTTGAAATCAAAGTTCATTTTTTCTTATCATTTCGTTAGTTAATTTTTGAATAGACGGATGCACACCTAATGTATTTCTTTTAATACATTGGTTTTCACTCCTTTGGACATTTTAAAATAAATATAATTTGTAAAAGTCTGATACATCTCACGGGACGGAAAAAATATTCAACGTGGGCCGCGGGTTGGCCACCCCTGATTTAAAGTAGTAATAATGTGCTTATTCAAAAGATTGTTCCATTTGGATATTGGTCCATCGTAATGGGTGTTGCGTTCGTTATGTTTGAGCGCGTTTTGTTTTCGTTCGAAAAATACGATTAGCAGCTGTAAATTAAACCTAAAGCTCTAACAATTTCAACTAAGAGTCTGGTTTGCTTAGCTATCAATAATCAACTGTGTGTATCTATGGAAGGTTACTGCATCACTGAGGTGCGCATCATAAGTTCGCAGAATATAATTTAATTATTCTGCGAACTCATCAATAAAACAGGTAATATCTGTCGTATTATTTTAAGAATATCTTAAGACTATTATTTTAAAATCAAAGTTAATTTTATCTCATCATTTCGACAGTTCATTTGAATAGAGGGTTTTACACATAACGTATTTTATTTAATACATTGGTTTCCACTACTTTGGCCGTTATGAAATAAATATATGTATTTTGTAAAAGTATGATACATCTCACGGGTCGGAAAAATATTCAAGGCGGGCCGGCCGCGGGTTGGCCATCCCTGGTTTTATTCAACTTGTCACACTGGCATACTTCGTTTGATGGCTTGATATTTCACCAGCATTTAACATTTATTTGGGTTTCTAAAACTATCATTTTACCAGCATTTTCAAAAATTTGAATTACTGTCAAATAGTGTTTCATCAATAAATACAATTTGTCATTGATTTGCTTTGGATAAATTTGTTGGCAAGTAAACAATTGGGAGTAATTGTTTAGGTGTAGAAAAATATTCAAGGCGGGCCGCGGGTTGTTTTATACAATTCTATCTACTTTCCCGCTGAATAAAAGATACAGAATACAGACGTGTCTGACAGACGTATGTCCAGACAGACGCACGAGTCAGGCACCTGCAAAAGATATTCCTCAACACTTTTCTTGCAACAAAAACAACAAAACCCCCGTCACTGTGACTAATGGAATACAAAACGAACTTTTGACCATCAACTTTCTATCGAGTCCAATGCAATTCCTTATTTTTTTTCCTACTTAAATAAACACAGCAGCACTTAAAGTTTAAAGTGCCTCAAAGTATGTATGTCTGCAGTAAATACAGAATTAAAATGAAGTCCGCTTTAAATCTATGGTCCGAAGTTTAACAGAGTTTCAAACGCAGTTGGCGACTGATTCGGGAGAAACTCAAACAGCGCCAAGTTGGATTTTATTAAATGAGAGAGCTTTTAACTTTGCCGAAGTTTCCCCCGCTCTTGGATGCCAAATTGAGTTAACCGGAATTGTTTAGATAAATAAGAGCAGATATCGTTTCAAGAGCTGTGCCGAGAGTTTAAAAGTATCACTTTTGAATAAAAAGTATTAATTTAAAAGTATCACTCAAATATATATTTACAATATACTTTTATTTTCCTATTATACTGACAAGGTGACACAAAAAAATAATAGACATACAGACACAAAAACCGCATCTAACACGACTTACTACTAACAAGAAAGTTCCAAAATTCAGAGAGAAAAAAAAGTTCTTAAACCGAGGTACGGTTAGTTAAAGTTAAGAGAGGAAACGCATTCACGTGACAAACAAATAAAAAGCTCTAGATCGACATCATTTTCGACAATTTATACATTGAAAAGAATTTTCTTAATTATGGGAATGAAAAAGCATAACTTAATGACAACAAAAAGTTTTTTCTCTATAAACCTCTATATAACGAAGATTTTAATGAATACAATCAATTGGTATCCATAACAATTTCCCTTTTTTCTTTAATTTACAATTTTAGCTTTTTGAAGTTTCTTTTTTTGTAGTATGTTATCTCAATTCGTTTGAAATGAAACGCGAACGGACGCGAAGTAACACTACCCCCTCAACGCTTTATGATCCTATTAGACCGGGACCTACGGTTTAAAGTGGATTCCGAACCACTACAAACATCCAAGGCACCGCCGGGACTCGAGCCCGAAACCTGTGGCACCCGAGCTCAGAGCGCTAGCTACTAGGCCACCAGGCCCCAATTATATCTTAATAGACACATGGAAAAATGACAATGATACTAAAAATTAAATCAATTTCTTTCAATAAATCACAACAGTTTGCAAATCCATAATATTGGTAAAAAACACAAATTGAAAAACAAATTTTTCATAACAAATAAGTGTTTTGAGTGTTTCATTCGATAAAGTATAATTTTTTATCACTTAATAACATTAAATGAAATCTAATTGATAGATAATAAATAAATATCGTTTTTTAAATAAAGAAAATTAATTTAGCAAAAACGAAATAAACAACGATTAAACAAAAAAAAATAATATACACAAGGTCTAAAAACAGTACTTCAAAGTATGCTGAAACCTATTTTTCTGCATTTTTTTTGTGCCATTTTTTTTATGTGCGTATTTTTTTGTGCACCATAATGCATATTATGAATAATTCCCTTCAATACATATTATGAATAAACATTCATTAAAAAATGCAATTTCAAAAAAAAAAAAAAACCAGATGGCTGCCAACATAACATTGAAAAGAAAAAGTTCTTTTTCCTATTACCACTTGGAAGGGGTTTTTTTTCAGATAAGTGATAACAAAGTGATATCTATGAATTACAATGATGATGAAAATGACAAAAACAATTTACCAGTCATTTCTACTATTAAAACCTTGACTGGAAAACATATATCTACTATTTATGAACATGTTTAGATTCCAGGAAAGCAAAATTCTAGAAAAAAAATACCAACTTTTCTGCGAAAACTTTACGAAGAACACAAACAATTACTTTAATAGGTAGCATGTTTATATGACTCTACTCCACGTGAAATTAAATCAAATCGTCAGTTGTTCTCATGAACTTAAAACTTTATCAAAGTTTCAGCAAGATATTTAATACTGAACCATTCAAAAATGAAAATATTCTTCTGTAAGTTTTTGGTTTATTCCTCCTTTGTACTAAAGTGCATTTAATAATCATTTAGGCTAAGATATTGTGGAGAATTCATTAAAAGTTGTTGATATCACGATTTGAGGAATAATATTTTAAACGCCAAAAAGCTCAATTAGGGCGCGTTCGTCCATTTACATGATTACGTCCTTCCAATCATACCGAGTCGGTAAACAGGAGTCGAGGATTGCGGCAATCTCAGATTGCACTTTCGTCAACATGCAGCGACTGCAATTTAAGACTAGCATTTCAAGGAACGAACGCTGCTTTAAACGGATCAAGCTGTTAGGTAAACAACAGTTAGTTGTTAAAAGTTCAGGATATTGTTTAGTGTATTGGTTATTGGATATTGTTTGAACGGATATTATACATCGAAAATTGTTGTTGTTGTTCTAATACAGTTGGCAATACAGATACAGTTAATTCCCATGCCTTAAGCAAGGGCTGCTACTCATTTAGCAATACCCAAGGGGCATGTGTAGCTTGAAGATAGGTTATGCACGCGGAGTCACACAACCCCCACAAGGCTCTACGATCCTATTAGACCGGGACTTACGGTTTAAAGAGGATTTCGAACCGCTACAAACATCCATGGCACCACCGGAATTCAAACCCGAAACCTGCGCGGTATCGAGTGCCAGAGCGCTAGCCCCTATTCCATTCAGGCCCCAATTAATAATTGCACGTTTTTTTATATGAATTACGAAGAGGGGTTAAGGGGTCTATCACCCATGGGTACTCTGTAGTCAGTACGCTAATTGCCAGTTGCTAATCCATGTTTACAACTGCTTATTCCCTACACCACCTCGGTCGGTTAGCCTCAACGGAAATCTTCGGGCGGCTGGTGTGCGAGCCGCTTTCAGCCAATCGCCGTGAAACATTTCTCCCAAATACAGCTAGTGGTATAAATAATGTATAAAAACTCTGACTAAAAGAACAAAGCACGCATTTATGTTTTTTACCCTCAGTCGTAAGTTAATACTTTTCTTTTAGAGCTCCATTTTTGTTCGTTTTTTGAAAAGGGTTAGGGAAGCTCCGACAGATGGCGCCACACAGTTTGCATCTCCTACTCAACATACACCGTAACGCCCGGTTTGCGGTAGGCTTTGTGATACTAGAAATGTTTAGTGCAGGCGATTTAATACAGTTCATTAGCTTAAAATAAAGGATTCCATAAAAAAAAAATTATTTTCCGAAAACTATGTGTTCATTGCTTCTATTAGATAAACAAATAATTCATAGAGAGTCATTTTAATTTGTATTTTATGAGAGTAGTAAAATTATATTGCTTCACTATAGTGAAATAATATTCTAATTTGGTTTTTTTTGTCACTCTACGGTCATTTTATGAACACTTTAGGCTGATGAGAATGGGGCCTACAGTTTAACGTGGATTTCGAACCACCAACAAACTTCCATGCCACTGCCAGCATTTGAGCCTGAAGCCTGTGGTGCCAACTGTCAGAGCCCTAGTCATTTGCCCATCAGGCCGATAAAAATTTAAGGAGAAAAAAAAAATATTTTTTTAACAAGAATGCCTATAACTCAGTTCTGAACTTAGATTCAGTGCATACAAGTCATCATTAAAAAATCTAGATCAAATGATCCTGAATTCAGTATGCTGATAGATCGTGATGAAACAAAATTACAAAGTTAGTTTCTAATGGTTCTTGAAAGGAATTTAAACATATTTTATAAATGTTTTTCAATTTCTACTATTAGTTCGTACTCTCCCTATATATATCTTGTTCAGATTTTCAATCCTTCATGAAACACTTTTTATTCATCCACTCAACTTCAAAAACATTTTTTTCGAACTTGTAGTGGATGACACTGGATATGAATACAGTTTTTTTCAAACATTAATTCATTCATTAAATTTAATTGATTAATTTTAGTTTTTTTTAGATTTAAGTTGCATGCATCTATCAATAGATAGCGCCAGATGTAAATGCAAAATTTCAACTTTATTTGTAAAGGACTTTTCTACAATAGAGTAAAAAACAAGTAGGAATTTATTTTAATTTTTTTTTTGTATACTACTTGTTTTCAATGATCTCTTCGATAAGAAATCGAATTCAGGAGGTCTGTTTCGAAATTTAGCGTCGGTGAATCAAAATCTTAGAAGATATTCCTAAGTGGAGGAGATATTAAAATGATCACTACAGAGGTATTTTCATCAGAACGTGATGGTAAAATATGAGAGCTGTATAAAAGGCTCTGTGGTAGATGTTTTATTGTGGTTTTTAAATTTAACACATATTTCGGCCAGTAATAATTTGAAAAACTAACAGCATAGAACCCTTAATATCTCTTACGTTATAACTCCTAAATTTTTCAATCAGAAAGACAAGTAAACAATTTAATCTTTCTAAACGAACACCCTTCATCACTTTTTGTTCCACATTAAATAAATAAAAAAATTGTATAAACTCACAACTTGCCAGTAAAGAAATAAAAATATTTCATATCGCAATAAACAAAGTTTTAAATTTTTAATAAAGCTGCTTTGATTTGCTTTTTTTATTTTTTTGCTTTGATTTTGTTTGCTTAAGATTGCTTAAAGTTCCACGTTTCCGATAAAACAGTAAAAATAACACCTAAAACAGCGCTACACTATCAATATCCAACAAATCTTCACTGTTCAAATGATCGCGACAGATGTATTTTCATCAGAATGTTATGGTAAAATATAAGTGCGGTTTAAAAGGCTCTATGGTGGATGTTTTAATCTAGTTTTTAAATTCCACACGCATTTCTGCCAGCTATAATTTGAAAAACTAACATCGTACGTTATAACTTCTAAATTTCGTACATTTTAGAAATTGTACAAAAGTAACTTGTTAACATTACAAAATTGTTACCTCAACATTTAGAAACTTTGTTAGTTTAAATGCAATAAAGTTATGATTTTTTAAAGACAGGTAAACAACTTAATCTTTCTAAACAATAAATACCCTTCATCACTTTTTGTTCCACATTAAGTAAACAAGGAATATTAAAAAAAATTTTAAAGTCAATTCCTACTTTTTTTCACTCTATTGCAGAAAGTCCTTATAAATAAAGTTGAAATTTTCCTCTTACGTCTGGTGCCCTCTTTTGGTAGAAAACTTCAATGTAAAAAACAACGCAACTTGAATCTAAAAAAAACTGTAATTAATTAATTGATGAATGAATATTTCAAAAAACTGCATTAACATCCAGTGTTCATCCACTAGAAGTTTCAAAAAATATATTTGAATTTGATTGGATGAATGGAAAGTATTTTATGAACTATTGAAAATTTGAACAAGAATATATATTGAGAGTGTGAACTAATAATAGGAATTGAAAAAAAAAAAAAGGCAGAAACCCTCAACTTGCCAGAAAACGAAATAAAGAAATTTCATATCGCAATAAGCAAAGCTTAAAATATAAAGCAGTGATAGAAGTAAATGAAATCACAAAAGACTGTTTAAAGTTCCGCATGTAAGAGCTATTCCGATAAAAAAAATAACAATAGCACCGACAACAGCGCTACACAATCCATAACCAACCTACCTTATTCATTTAAAGGCGTCTCGCAGAGGAACGATAAAGACACATGCAAGAAAACATTCCGCGATCTCTGTTACAGTGAGGCCGAGAGGTAAAAGCGTTATTGGCCCTAAAATAAAGATATTTCTCTGTCTGTTATGGTGGTGGCAAATTGGATGTTTGCTGCAGATCCGTCGTTTTATTGCGCAAGTTATGCACCAACCACAGAATCAGCGCAACCCACAAAACCTCGGAGTGATTTTTATTGAGTGCCGTATCGGATGCTCCCCTCTCCGCCGAGTGGTCAGGGGACTTCCCCTAAAACATCGGTGAGATCAATAACTGTGGAAGGAAGGAACGGCGGCGAAGTGTTCCCCATCATAACAAAGAACAGGATCGTTGTTCTCTTTTATCGAAAAGTGTTTTGTTCTTTTTTTGTGGTGTTCCTACGATATAATTTTATTTTGAGTGTGCTCATTATTCTTGGTGCTGAAATATTAGGAGAGTAATATTTCTTTCTCCGTATATATCGCATTTATATTGATGTTTCAGCGTGATAAAGAAACCCGAAATTGATACTTTTGTCCTTTTCTATATGGCGTCGTCCACTTCAAGCGAAAAAAAGTAGCCAACAATGAAATATTTTGATGTACAAAACTGGTTTGAAAATTGTTGCTTTGGATTATCTGATCTGCAATTCAGTTAAAATAGGTTATGCAGGCCAACAGTGAGTATACGGAGACCAATACAGAGGTATTTTCATCAGAATGTGATGGTAAAATCTGAGTGTGGTATTGATGGGGGATGATGTTTCAATGTAGGGGAGGGGGGTGAATGTTTTAATGTAATTTTAAAATTTAACACCGATTTCGGCAGCTATAATTTGAAAAACGTATAGCACATAACGCTTGACATCTCATACGTTACAAATCCTACATTTTCCAAAACGGTAAACAACTTCATCTAAAACATCTTTTAACCACTTTTTGTTCCACATTAAATAAATTTTTAAAAAATGGAGAAACCCACAACTTGCCAGAAATGGAATTAAGTTTCACATCTCAATAGACAAAGCCTTAAATTTTTAACTATAAAGCAGTCATAGAGGTAAATAAAACCACAAAAGATTGCTTAAAGTTTTGCAAGTAAGAGCGTTTCCGATAAAACCAATAACAATAGCACCAAAAACAGTGCTACTCTATCCATAACCAACCTACCTTATTCAATTAAAGGCATCGCGCAGAGGAACACTAAAAAAACATGCAAGAAATTATTCCGCTAGCTCGGTTACCAATTAAACAAGTAACCGAACCGCTTAAGACAGGTAAACAACTTAATTTTCTAAATACAATATAACCTCCATTCTTCATTTTTCGTTCCAAATTAAATAAATAAAAAACATGGAGTAAAACCATAACTTTGCCAGAAACTGAATAAAGAAATTTCATATCGCAATAAATAAATATATTTAAATATAAAGCACTTTTCAAGGTGAATAAAATCACAAAAGATTGCTTAAAGTTCTGCAAATAAGAACGTTACCGATAACATAATAACAACAGTAGCACCGACAACAGCTTTACACTCTCCATAACCGACCTACCTTCTTCAATTAAAGGCATCGGCACAGAGGAACATTAAAAACACGTGCAAGAAACATTCCGCGAGTTCGGTTACAGTGAGGCCGAGAGGTAAAAGCGTTATTGACCCTAAAATAAAGAATGTTCCTCTCTGTTTGTTATGGTGGTGGCAAATTGGATGTTTGATGCACATCCGTCGTTTTATTGCACAAGTTATGCACCAGACATCGAATCAGTGCAACCCACAAAAACCTCGGAGCCATTTTTATAGAGTGACGTATCGGATGCTCTATATCGCAGGGGAAGTGGTCAGGGGACCTCCCCTGAGACATCGGTGAGATCAATAGCTGTGGAAGGAAGGACGGAGAAGTGTTCCCCCAAAAAAGGGTTGTTGGTCTCTTTTATCGAAAAGTTTGTCGTGAAAGAGGCGTGCTTTGTTCTTTTTTTGTGGCGTTCGCTACAATAATTTTATTTTGAGTGTTCGCATTGTACATGGCCGGTGCAGAAATGGTACAGGGATAATGTTTCTTTCTATATAAATATCGCATTTACTACTGTGGCCAAAAAGTAAGGCCAATTTTTTTTTTCAAAAACACTTTATTGATACTTTCAAATTTATTTCATCGCCTTCAAAGTAATCCCCTCCGGACGCAATGCACTTAGGCCAACAATTTTCCCAATCCTCAATGCATGCTAAAAAGTCATCGGCAAGGATGGCCTTCAGAGCGCGCGCCGATTCACGTTGAATCTCTTCAATCGACTCAAAATGGCGTCAATGGAGTGGTCTTTTGAATTTAGAGACTAGCCACAAGTCGAACCGTGTGAATACGGTGGTTGTGGAACGATATGGTTTTCAATTTTTCGAAAGTTTATGTGAGGTGAGGTGGAGGGTCGACCAAAGGCTCTTCGACCAGAGACGCGTTCTCTGCCTTCTTTCAACTGTTTATATAACTTGTAAACATTTCTTTCCGATACAGGAAAGCTCACCGAATGCCTTCTGCAACATTTTATAAGTTTCCGCATATAAAATTTTGGTAGAAGGAATTGTGTCGAACTGTTCCCATCATAACAAAAAGAAACGATTTTTTTTCTCTTTTATCGAAAATTTTGCCCTGGGAGAAATGCGTTTTGTTCTTTTTTTCTGGCGTTCCCTACAAATAATTTTATTTTGAGAGCGGCATTATTCATGGCCGGTACTGAAATGGTACAATAGTAATGTTTCTTTCGCATTTATATTGATGTTTCTGCGTGATAAAGAGATTCGAACGGGATTCTTTTGTCCCTTTCTATAGGGTGTCGCCCACCTCAAAAGTATTTAAATGATACCCTGACGAAAAATGCCACTGGACACAGTAACCAATCATGTAATTTGAGATACCAAACTGGTTTGAGAATTATTGATTTGGACTAGGTTAGGAAGCCCCTATTACCTACAAATAAATTGATAATAAAGAACCATAAAAAGAACACTCCATTATATAGACAGGAAAGCAGTACGTAACAGCACTGGATGTGCTCTTACGTACTGCTTGTATTAACATCATGTCATCCACTTCAAAAAAAATGTATCTGAACTTGAGTGGATGAAAAGTGTTTTCTGAAAGATTGAAAATTGGAACAAGATATATATAGGGGGAGTGTGAGCTAATAGAAGGAATTGAAATAAAGAGTTTTTGACAAAAAAAATATTTGGTCTTACCTTTATGGGCACAGTAGTGTATTGATGTTTATGTGTATATATATTGATTTATATTGATAAAAAGACTCGAAACGGAACCTTTTGTCCACTTCAACGGAGGGTCATCCACTTCAAACGTATTTAAATGCTGCGTCTAAGAAGAGAAGCCGATGGACAACCCACTACTGAACTGAAATGTTTTTTTTATTCAGGAGAAAAATGAAATGTAAGAAGAATATCTGTAAATAAATCGATATTAAATAACCATAAAAAAACGGCATCCATTATAGAGGCATGAAAGCATTGTGTAACAACACCGTTATTTTTTTTATCGACATTTAATGTATAGACCCCATTGTATAACGTCAAGTGTACATCAATAACGTAATGCCAATCCAACGGAGCGGACAAAGCACCAGTTTATGAAATATTAGAGGCATAAAGGTTTTTATTTTGGTTGCGTGTGAGTGAAGAATTAGATCTTAATTCCAAGAGAATATGGTACAAAGAACCGATAAGTAAATGAATAATAAATTACCATATACTTGTACAGTTATGTGAAAGCAGTACTTAAGTACGGTATATTTCGTTTACTTCTTTTTGTATCTTTGACAAACAGATAGGAAAAGTACCACTTAGAATATACTGTATGTATAGAGGTTCTTTTATTTTTTCATTGTAAAGTAAAAGATATTTATTTCAAAACAAAGATGCAAAAAAAAAAATATATATATAAATAAATTTTATACAATTTATTCATTTAAATAGGGAATGGAATAAAAAACCCGAATTCATTATGTAGTAAATCTATACTATTACATTGAATTCCATTGAATGCACGCAAAACGTATGCGGCTTCCTTAATATTTATAAAAAATCCTTACGTTTTTCATAACACTTTAATAAATTTTTATAGAAAAAAAATATGCACAAAAGATTGCAGTTTACATTGAGATAATTAATCTATAATAAAGTTGATTGTCTGTT
This sequence comes from Caerostris darwini, assembly GCA_021605075.1. Lineage (NCBI taxonomy): Eukaryota > Metazoa > Arthropoda > Arachnida > Araneae > Araneidae > Caerostris > Caerostris darwini. The sequence continues at coordinate 503,612 of BPLQ01014081.1, forward strand.
TATTATAGATTCCTCAATATTGATAATGTTATAAAAATACAACGCTATAAAAGTTTGATTATATTTTTAAAATTACAATTTTTGTTTAGTTAAAAAGAAAACATATACTTGTACACCGAAGCAATTCTGAATTAATAAAATAAAACCTGTCAGTTAAAAAGAAAATAACAATGTATTACTTTGGTAATATAGATCAAGGCATTAAATAGATATAATACTTTAAAAAAAATGACTAAAATATCCGCAATTCGTCACAATTCATTTTTATAACACGGTTTCGTGACTTGTTTTATACCAATGTCAGTGCTTAATTACATGGTTAAAAAAATAGAAGAATACACTCATTTCTTACAAAACTGAAATAGCAAAGAAGACTTTCAATGAATGATAGACATAATTTACTTTCAATAACAATGAAGTTATAGCTAAAAAAATAGGATGAGAAAAAGATTTTTTCCCTTATTTTTTTTTTGTTAGAGGTAATAATACTGTAATAAATTTTTATAAGAAAAAATGTACAAAATATTGCAATAGATGTATATTAGTTAATCAATATTGATATTGTTATAAAGATACAACATTATAAAAGGTGGATTGGATTATATTTGGCCAAGTTATACTATTAAGGTGTTTCGAATATATTTTTTGATAAAATCCTCCAAAACTACAAACATTATATTTTCTGAGTGGACCACTGCTTTATGTCAAATAATAATAATAATAAATAATGTGCTCTGTTAACGAGAAACGCAGCTCATCACACGCCACGAATTACAAGAGAAAAAAAAAAAAAAAAAAAAAAAAGAAAAGAAAAGAAATTAAACTTTATAAGCATTGCCAGCCATCTGAAGCATGAAGAAATCATTTTTTGTTCCTTTGTTTAGATATTAAGAAGCAAAATTTGCCCCAACAGAAACCAGATCGCTGCCGTTCTGGCTAACATTAACGTGATCAGACTTTTCTCTCATTGGCCACAACTTGGCTTCTTTTGGCGCTGCGAAAAGAAGCCAAGAAAGAAAAAAAATGCTACCAAACATTTGTTGGGCCCGGAGAAATGAGTTGGCATCCTACGGTGGTTAATATAGTGGTTATTTTGTAGAAAGAGAGGGTAAATTAATTAAAACACATCCTAAAAGAATGGGATAGTTTAGATGGTTAACATAGAATATGTTTCATAAAGTGATTAAATTAATGAATAAGTTACGTAAGGATAAAATGCGATGAATTGTGTTACAAGCTTTCAAATTTGCAATATTTTTTTTTGTTCTAATGCAGCTGACAAACACTTAGACAGTTGTCTTCGATGTTTTAAGGCAAGCGCTGAACCGACGTTACTCACTTACAGAACTTCCCAGGAGGTGCGTGTAGCGTGAAGATAAGCTACGGACTCGAATTAACACTACCCCCGCAACGCTCTACGATCCTGTTAGACTTAAATACGGCTTAAAGTTCATTTCGAATCACTACAAACACCCATGGCATCTTGACACCCTTTCTTTGTAGGTCTATTGTCGATTCAAAACGCTCTGACCATATAGTGTACTGTGATTTTTAGGAGTTATGTACCACTAATGGGATCTAAACCTTTTCCTCTTTCATGACGACAATTAACGCAGACTTATGCCGTAATATACATGTCATTCTACAGAAATTGGTCAATAAGCAAAGTCAACAAACCACCTTTATGAAATGATATTGCAGGAAACATTTTGCAAATTTTCTTTTCATACTGGAGGTTTTGCACTTTTAAACTTCCAACTGTGTCGATTTCTGTGTTAAAATATTCGCTTTTTCAGCAAGGAGTGCTAAAAATAGGAAACTTAGTAATCAACTGAATTCTAAAGAGACGATAATTTATTCATAAATGCCTTTATTATTTTGGCTCTTTAGAATAATGAGTTTTCGTCGCAGTAATTTTTTATTTTTTGCCTTTGAAAATTTCCATTTCCTTTTGCATGTAAAGATTCGAGAAAATTTCTGCACAAACATCATCGATGAAGAGGGTTCGAAATAATTCAAGAGCTAATTCTAATTTTCTATTTCAAGGAAGTTTAACTGATATTGAATTAAAAACAACTGCCAAAAGAGAGAGAGATAAGGGAAGACGAAAGAGTTTTGCTATTTTAAACTCGAATATTAATGTAATAAAATGAATTTTTTTTTCATGTATTTTTCTCCAATAGAGGTTCGGCCATTGAAATGAAGATGAGATTCCCTTTGTGTTGTTCCGAATAGAATATTTTAGTTCTAACACAAGAGTTGATTTCTGAAATTGCGCGGTAAGAAGTTGAAGTGAAAGTGAATTTTTGCGAATCTGCTCTCCAAATATGTTTATCTATTTATACTAATGTTTGTTTTCACTTTTCAGGCTGAATTCCGAAATGTATGCAAATATTTCAATGTTGACAAGTTTCGTTTTTATTTTATTGATAAAAAATAGATGAAAGCGTTGGTATAGTCCGATTAGCTATTCAGTGCAAAAAGGTAATTGGCTAAGTATTATAACAATTCAAATTGAGCGATGTGAAAGGATAGAAAAATAATTTCGGACAGAATTTAACGACAATAAAAATAATTATTTTTTTAAAATTTATTAAAGATTTAAATTGCATAATACAAAATAAACGCTAAAAAACATTCCGCCATAATTATTTTATTGCTTTGCGCATTGTGAATATATAATTCATAATCATCGTTGGCGTAGCAGCCCATTGTGGTCCAATGGCCGTTTACCTACGGGTACATTTCGAGACGAGAGATGATTTTCTTTTTACGGCGTAGGGTTACAGCTCTACGCCCAATGCTCAATTTCAGTCTGTAATTCCGCAAACACAATTGAATGCACGTTCTTTGCTCAATTCATTCAGATATTTCAAAAATCGCTGAAATCCGTTTTAGCGTCTTTTCACAAATCCAAGCGTAATTCAAACGACAAAAAATATTTTGGCGGGAAATTTCACACTGATGTCAAGGACAGTGCCGGCAATCTAAAAAAGAAAAAAAAAATTCAAATTCCATAAGCTGCGGGAAATTTAAATTGAAAATGGGTCTTACTTTTTGGACACAGTAGTATTGAATGAAACGTTTTACAAATTTACTTTTCTAATTGGAGATACTCCACTTTTCGACTTTCAATGTGTTGCCTTATGCGTTAAAGCATTCGATTTTGCATCGAGGAATGCTGAAAATAGGAATCTTGGTAATCAACTGAATGCTAAACAGTGATAATTTATTCATAAAGGCCTTTATTATTTTGGCTCTTCAGAATAATGAGTTTTCGTCGGAGTACATTTTTTTGCCTTTGAAATTTCCATTTCCTTTTGCATGTGAAGTTTCTGCACCAACATCATTGATGAGAAGGTTTCGAGATAATTCAAGAGCGCATTCTAATTTTCTATTTCCAGGAAGTTAACTGATATTGAATTAAAAACAACTGCCGAAGCGAGAGAAGAGAGGACGAAAGAGCTCAGCTATTTTAAACTCGAATATTAATGTAATATTCGAGTATCTTAATGTAATAAAATGACTTTTTTTTCATGTCTTTTTCTCCAATAGAGGTTCGGCCATTCAAATGCAGATGAGGTTCCCTTTGTGTTGTTCTAAATAGAATATTTCAGTTCAACACAAGAGTTGCTTTTTGAATTTGAAGGTGCTAAAAGTTTTCGTGAATCTGCTGCTCCAAAAATCCCATTTAAGTCTGCTTACCTGCTTACCTTTACAGACTGAGTTTTCCGAAATCTATGCAAATATTTCGAGTTGACAAGTTTCGTTTTTATTTTTGTGATAAGAAATAGATACCTAACGTTGGTATATTATAGTGTGCTTGCACCTTTAGATGCTGAAAGTCTAAAAGTGCAGGACCTTCTGTAAGAAAAGCAAATTTGCAAAACATTTCATTCAATATCATTTTATAAAGAAGGAATGTTGACTTAATTTATCGAGAAATTTCTGTAGAATGACATGTATATTACTGGACATGTCGCTTTATTCGCGATCAAGTTCTAGTCTGCTTTAATTGCCGTGAAAGAAAAACAAAAGGTTGAGATTTCACTAGTGATGCATATAACTCCTTTAAAAATATAGTACACTCGATAGTCAGAGTGTTTTGAATCGGCAATATACCCATAAAGAAAGGATGGAAAGGTGTCATGGATGTTTGTGAGTGGTTCGGAATCCACTTTAAACTGTATTTCCTGGTCGTTTTAGCCCTATTGTGCACAAGATGACCGTTGAGCGACAAACGAAACCATACATTTTATGTGAGAAAGAAATGTAAGCAAACTACTGTTCCATCAACTATTCAGTGAAAGTGTGAACTTCCGATTTAAAGTCAGATACTCATGAATCGATTACTTGTTAGACGTGCCTGCTATACATTCACAATGAGCAAAGCAATTTAAAAACAAGGAGAAGTTAAATAGTTATGGCGGAAGGTTTTTCAGCTAATTTTATTTTGATATTATGCAAATCAAATCTTTAACAAATTACAAATATTCATTTTTATTATCATTAAAATCCGTCCGAAATCATTTTTCTATCGTTTCATACCGCTCTGTCTGTATCCGTCTTACTTGACCACTTTCCGTTTTTTGCAAGCAATAACTGATTGCAAGTAAAGCGACTTTTCCAGCAGCATACATGTAATTTTACAGAAATTAGTCAATAAGTAAAGTCAACAATCCGCCTTTATGAAATGATATTAATTGAAATGTTTTGCAAATTTACTTTTCTTATTGGACGTTCTGCAATTTTACACTTCCAGTGTGTTGTCCTCTATGCAAAAAATAGGAACCTTGGTAATGAACTGAATTCTAAACAAACGATAATTTATTCATAAAGGCCTTTATCATTTTGGCTCTTAAGAAATAATGAGTTTTTGGCGGAGTTTCTTTTTTGCTTTTGAAATTTTCCATTTCCTTTTGCATGTGAAGATTCGAGCACAAACAGCATTGATGATGAAAAGGTTTCGAAATAATTCAAGAGCTAATTCTAATTTTCTATTTCCAGGAAGTAAGCTGATATTGAATTAAAAACAACTGCCATAGCGAGAGAAACGACGAAAGAGCTCTGCTATTTTAAACTCGAATGTTAATGTAATAAAATGACTTTTTTTTCATGTCTTTTTCTCCAATAGAGGTTCGGCCATTGAAATGCAGATGAGGTTCCCTTTGTGTTGTTCCAAATAGAATATTTCAGTTCAACACAAGAGTTGCTTTTTGAATTTGAAGGTGCTAAAAGTTTTCGTGAATCTGCTGCTCCAAAAATCCCATTTAAGTCTGCTTACCTGCTTACCTTTACAGACTGAGTTTTCCGAAATCTATGCAAATATTTCGAGTTGACAAGTTTCGTTTTTATTTTTGTGATAAGAAATAGATACCTAACGTTGGTATATTATAGTGTGCTTGCACCTTTAGATGCTGAAAGTCTAAAAGTGCAGGACCTTCTGTAAGAAAAGCAAATTTGCAAAACATTTCATTCAATATCATTTTATAAAGAAGGAATGTTGACTTAATTTATCGAGAAATTTCTGTAGAATGACATGTATATTACTGGACATGTCGCTTTATTCGCGATCAAGTTCTAGTCTGCTTTAATTGCCGTGAAAGAAAAACAAAAGGTTGAGATTTCACTAGTGATGCATATAACTCCTTTAAAAATATAGTACACTCGATAGTCAGAGTGTTTTGAATCGGCAATATACCCATAAAGAAAGGATGGAAAGGTGTCATGGATGTTTGTGAGTGGTTCGGAATCCACTTTAAACTGTATTTCCTGGTCGTTTTAGCCCTATTGTGCACAAGATGACCGTTGAGCGACAAACGAAACCATACATTTTATGTGAGAAAGAAATGTAAGCAAACTACTGTTCCATCAACTATTCAGTGAAAGTGTGAACTTCCGATTTAAAGTCAGATACTCATGAATCGATTACTTGTTAGACGTGCCTGCTATACATTCACAATGAGCAAAGCAATTTAAAAACAAGGAGAAGTTAAATAGTTATGGCGGAAGGTTTTTCAGCTAATTTTATTTTGATATTATGCAAATCAAATCTTTAACAAATTACAAATATTCATTTTTATTATCATTAAAATCCGTCCGAAATCATTTTTCTATCGTTTCATACCGCTCTGTCTGTATCCGTCTTACTTGACCACTTTCCGTTTTTTGCAAGCAATAACTGATTGCAAGTAAAGCGACTTTTCCAGCAGCATACATGTAATTTTACAGAAATTAGTCAATAAATAAAGTCAACAATCCGCCTTTATGAAATGATATTAATTGAAATGTTTTGCAAATTTACTTTTCTTATTGGACGTTCTGCAATTTTACACTTCCAGTGTGTTGTCCTCTATGCAAAAAATAGGAACCTTGGTAATGAACTGAATTCTAAACAAACGATAATTTATTCGTAAAGGCCTTTATCATTTTGGCTCTTAAGAAATAATGAGTTTTTGGCGGAGTTTCTTTTTTGCTTTTGAAATTTTCCATTTCCTTTTGCATGTGAAGATTCGAGCACAAACAGCATTGATGATGAAAAGGTTTCGAAATAATTTAAGAGCTGATTCTAATTTTCTATTTCCAGGAAGTTAGCTGATATTGAATTAAAAACAACTACCAAAGCGAGAGAGACGACGAAAGAGCTCCGCTATTTTAAACTTGAATGTTAATGTAATAAAATGACTTTTTTTTCACGTCTTTTTCTCCAATAGAGGTTCGGCCATTGAAATGAAGATGAGGTTCCTTTGTGTTGTTCCGAATAGAATATTTCAGTTTAACATATGAATTGCTTTCTGAATTTGAAGCTGCTAAAAAGTTTGAAATGAAAGTGAATTTTCTTGAATCTGCTCTCAAAAAATCCCATTTAAGTCTGTTTACTTGTTTGCTTTACAGAGTTCTGAAATTTATGCAAATATTTCATGTTGACAAGTTTCCTTTTTATTTCATTCGTAAGAAATAGATTTCAAACTTTGGTATCAGTGTATCAGTTATTGCGTGCAAAAATGGAAAGTGGTCAAGTAAGAGCTGTGTGAAAGGATAGAAAAATAATTTCTGACAGATTTTAATGACAGTAAAAATAATTATTTTTTAAATTTAATTAAAGATTTAAATTACATAATACAAAAAAAAAAAAAAAAAAAAAAAAAGCTGAAAATCATTTCACCATAATTATTTAACTTGTATTTTACAATGGCGTTGTGCATTGTCAATGTATAACTCATCCTCATTATTGGCTTAACAGCCCATTGTGGGCCAATGGTCGTCTATCTGCAGGGTAGATTTCGAAACAAGAGATGTTTTTCTTTTTACGGGGTAGCGTTCTCAGCTCTACGCGCAATGCTCAAGAGTCATATGAGACCGGTACCTACTGTTCAAAGTGAATTCCGATCCATTACAGACATCCATGGCATCTTGGCACCCTTTCTTTGTAGGTCGATTGTCGATTCAAAACGCTCTGACCGTATGGTGTACTGTCATTTCAAAGGAGTTATGTACCACTAGTCTTTTTGTCTTTCACGTCAATTAACACAGATTACAACTTGTTCGCGAATAAAGTGAATAAGGTTCCCTTTGTGTTGTTCCGAATAGAATATTTCAGTTTCACCACAAGTGTTGCTTTCTGAATTTGAAGGTGCTAAAAAGTTGAAGTGAAACTGAATTTTCACGAATCTGTTCTCTAAAAATCCCATTTAAGTCTGTTTACCTGTTTACTTTTGCAGACTGAGTTCCGAAATCTATGCAAATATTTCAAGTTTGACAAGTTTCGTTTTTATTTTATTGATAGGAACTAAATCCCAAATGTTAGTATACTAGTCCGATCAGTTATTGAGTGCAAAAAATGGAAATTGGCCAAGTAAGACGTAAAATAAATTCGGATTTTTCTTTAATTTATTAAATATTTAAATTACATAATACAAAAAAAAAAAAAACTAAAAAACATTCCACCATAGGGGCCTCAATGGACGAGTGTCTAGCGCTCTGGCGCACGGCACTACAGGTTTCGGTTTCCAGTCCCGGCGATGCCATGGATGTCTGTAGTGGTTCGGAATCCACTTTAACCCGTAACTCGTACAGCGTTGCGGAGGTAATGTTACTCCGCGTCCGTAGCTTCTCCTCAAGCTAAACACCCCTCCTGGGTAGTGGTAAGTGAATAACGTCAGTGCAGTCCTTGCTTATGGCTTATAAAGATTGCGGTCTAAATATTTGCCATCTGCATTAGAAAAAAAAATCTTTCTTAGAATGGTTTGCTGAAGAAATATGACTTTTGGAGCTAATTGTTGCACGTTTTCATCGGGAAATTCCATTAACCTTTTCTTTGTAGGTTGATTGCCGATTTAAAAAGCTCTTCAAACAATCCAATATACTGTCTCTTAATGGAGTTATGTATCACTAGTGGAATCTAAACCTTTTTCAGTTTCACGACAACTAACGCAGACTACAACTTGATCGCGAGTAAAGCGACTTGTCCAGCAGCATACATGTCATTCTACAGAAATTGGTCAATAACTAAAGTCAACAATACGCCTTTATGAAATGATATTGAATAAAATGTTTTGCAAATTTACATTTCTTATTGAAGATTTTGCACTTTTACACTGCCAACTATGTCGTCCTCTGCGTTAAAATATTCGCTTTTGCAGTCAGGAATGGTAAAAATATTAACATGATAATCAACTGAATTCCAAACAGCGATAATTTATTCAATAAAGGCCTTTATCATTTTGGCTCTTAAGAATAATGAGTTTTCGTCGGAGTAAAATTTTATTTTTTGCCTTTGAAAATTTCCATTTCCTTTTGCATGTGAAGATTCGGCACAAACATCATTCATGATGCAAAAGGGTTCGAAATAATTCAAGAGCTAATTCTAATTTTCTATTTCCAGGAAGTAAGCTGATATTGAATTAAAAACAACTGCCAAAGCGAGAGAAACGACGAAAGAGCTCTGCTATTTTAAACTCGAATGTTAATGTAATAAAATGACTTTTTTTTCATGTATTTTTCTCCAATAGAGGTTCGGCCATTGAAATGCAGATGAGGTTCCCTTTGTGTTGTTCCAAATAGAATATTTTAGTTTTAACACAAGAATTAATTTCTGAATCTGAAGGTGCTAAAAAGTTGAAGTGAAAGTGAATTTTGTGAATCTCATCTCCAAAAATCCCATTTAAGTCTGTTTACCTGTTTATCTTTTCAGACTGAGTTCTCCGAAATCTATGCAAATATTTCAAGTTGACAAGTTTCATTTTTTTATTTTATTGATAAGAAATGGATACCAAACGATCGTATACCACTGTGGCCAAAAAGTAAGACCCATTTTCAATTCAAAATTCCCGGGGATTATGGAATTTCATTTTTTTTTCCATTTTCAGGTTGCTGGCACTGTCCTTGATATTTGTGGGAAATTTTAAGTTAAAATATTCATTAGTGTTGTTGATTCTGGCGATTTTTGAAATGTCTTTTCAATAGACTCAAAACGTTATCCCCGGAGTGGTCTTTTGAGTTTAGGGAACAGCCAGAAGTAGCACGATGATAAATCAGGTGAATAAGGTGGTTATGGAACGATATGTGTTTTATATGCACGGGTCACCGAATGCCTTCTGCAATATTCTATACGTTTCCGCAAACAAAATGTAATGCAAGTTCTTTGCTCAATGAATTCAGACATTTCAATAATCGCCGGAATCCGTTTTGGCGTCGCCCAAAGCCAAGTGTCACTCAAACACTAATGAATACTTTGACGTCGAATTTCACACAGATGTCAAGGACAGTGCCAGCAACCTAGAAAAGAAAAAAAAATTGAAATTCCATTAAGCCCCGGAAAATTTAAATTGAAAATGGGTCTTACTTTTTGGGTAAAGTAATACGAAACGTTAGTATAGTCTGATCAGTTATTGCGTGCAAAAATGGAAAGTGGCCAAGTAAGACGTATTCTAATAGAACGGCATGAAAGGATAGAAAAATAATTTCGGACAGATTTTAATGACAATAAAAATAATTATTTTTTAATTAATTAAAGATTTAAATTGCACAATACCAAAAGAAAAATTAATTGAAAAACTTTCCCCCATAACTATTTAACTTCTCCTTATTTTAAAATTGCTTTGTGCATCGTGAACGTACCCTGAACTAACATCCCGAATAATCGACTCATCAGTTTTCGACATTAAATCGGATGTTTACAGTTTCACTGAATAGGCGATAGAGCAGCAGTTTGCTTGTATTTCTTTCTGACTGAAAATGTATGCAAATTTCATCTGTAGAATGAATTTTTAGTTTAAAATCATCTGATATGCAGTCCAATATATATATATATTAGTCACAACAATCTTGGATAATCTCTCTCATTCAAATATTCTATGCATGTATCATTTTCCGTTGACACAAATACAAACTGAAAGACGTGCATTATCCTTTTTGCATTAACATAACACAACTAATATTGAAGAAAAGAAAATCCTAATGCATTTGCAGCATTATTCGAATAACACATTCTTATTCATAACGAATCGCTTTCTAGTAGATCACATTTGTTTTAAATATTCATTTCCTGCTGCGCTACTGAGAAGCCTTTTTCCTCCTAAGCGATTCCACTTCTCATAAATATGAAATCATTTTCCAATTCCTAGGGCGAAGATTTCTCGCGTTATTATTCCAAAACCACTTTTGAATGTATCATCCTCATTTTCAACAAATGTTTTTGCTCCTCTGACTCGCATTCGAAATTCATTGTGATTCGATTATGACATTCTTCCACTTTGATTCGAATAAGTGTTCTTATTCGAAGATGTTTTTCAATTCGATTCTCTTAATGCGCGTTTTTTTTATTTTGGGAATAGTTGCTCGATGTCGCAGGTTTCGTTCCAAATGTGTTGATCTATTTTTCTTCTTCTTCTAATAGTAAAGAGATAATGTGTTGCTTTGTGTATCGATTCCTATTATTGGCCCACACTCTCCCTATACATATTTTGTTCAAATTTCCAATACTTTTTATTCATACACTCTAGTTCAAATGCACTTTTTTAAACTTGTAGTGGATCACACAGGATGCTAATACAGTTTCTTCAAATATTAATTCAGTAAATAAATTTAATGAATTAATTTTATTTTTTCTTTAGATTTAAGTTGTATGTATCTACCAATAGATGGCGACCGATAAACTTATAAAAAATGAATGAAAATTATTTATAAAGGAGTATATTTATGCAGTAGAGTGACAAAAAGTAGGAATTGACTTTAAAAAAAATTCTTTTTATATTACTTGTTCAAATAATCTCGGTGTGTATCATTTTCATTTGACACAAATAAAAACTAAAAGACGTGAATTATCCTTTTTGCATTAATATAACACAACTAATACTGAAAAAAAGCAAGTCCTAATACATTTGTAGCATTATTCGAATAAAACATTCGTATTCATAACGAAGTTTCTTGTAGAGCGCATTCGTCTTAAATATTCATTTCCTGTTGCTCTTTTTCATCCTACGCGATCCGACTTCTCTTAAGTATGAAATCATTTTCCAATTTCCGAACGCGAAGATTCCTCGCATTATTATTCTAAAACCACTTCTGAATGTATCATCCTTATTTTCAACAATTGTTTTTTGTTCCTCCGACTCGCACATTTGAAATTCATTGCGATTCGATTATGCGATTCATTCCACTTTGATTCGAATGGTGTTTGTTCTTTCGAACATGTTTTTCAATTCGATTCTCTTAGTGCGCGATTCTTTTCTTTTTTGGAATATCTGTTCGGGGACACAGTTCCAAAATGTGTTGTTCTTTTTTATTCTTCTAATAGTAAAGAGATAATGTGTTGCTTTGTGTATCGATTGGTTCACTCGGAGACAATGTTTGTCGTGAGGAAACGATTACATTAAATTATGCTGAGTTTTCTTTCAATATAAAATACATTTTAAAGGAATAAATAGTTGATTTAGACTCATAACAAACAAAAAAAAATGGCTCTTTCAGAAAGTTTTTTTTTTTTTTTTTTTTTTGCTGACCATCGGCGGGTCTCGTGTCCCACTGATATATGGCACGAATAGACCACCAAATGGTGCCATTGGACATTGCGCACAAGGAGGACTTTTGTGTGCAATTGCTACACATTTCCGTGCCATATAGGAGAAAAATAGAAAAAATTTCTATCTGTCAGTCTGACTAAAGGAGAAGCGATTTTTCTCTCATTGTCATTATCTCCCTGTAATCTTCAGCCTAATCTGCCTAGTGGCCAATTGGCTAGCGTTCTGGCCTTTGGTAATCCAATTTTCAGTTTGGAATCCTGGCTGTATCATGAATGTGTGTGAGTGGTTCGGAATCCACTTTAAACTGTAGGTCTCGGTCTAATTAGCTCAAAGTGTGCACATGATGACGGTAGAGCGACAAACCAAACTTCTTTTCTGGAACCAACGGATGTAAAGATTCGAACCAGAGCCTTCTGCATTCTAGTTTCTCACGTTACCACTGTAGGGCTCAGACGATTGTTTTTGTGCCTCGACTCGCATTTGAAATTCATTGCTATTCGACTATGCGATTCTTCCACTTTGATTCGAATGGTGTTCTTTCTTCGAATATGTTTTCAATTCGATTCTCTTAATGCGCGATTATTTTCTTTTTTGGAATAGCTGCTCGATGCCGCAGTTTTCATTCCAAATTATGCTGTTGGTTTTTTTTTCTTCTAATAGTAAAGAGATAACGTGTTGCCTTGTGTATCGATTGGTTCACTTGGCGACAATGTTTGTCGTGTATAAATGATTACATTAAATTATGCTGAGATTTATTTTAATATAAAATACATTTCAAAGGAACAATTAGTTGATTTTGACTCATAATAAACAAAAAAATTGATCGTTCAGAATTTATTTTTTGTTATCATCCATGGGTCTTTTGTTCTACTGTTGTATGGCACGAACAGGCCACCGAAAGATAAACGTTAGGGAATGACTTTTATGGATAACTGCTTCACATTTGAGAAATTTTGTCGCATGGGAGAAAAATAGAAAACCTCCATCAGTTACTCTGACTATAGGCATGGGTTTTTGCTCTACGGTCATCTTGCCACATGAGGGCTAAATAGATCGGAACCTATAGTTTAACGTGAATTCCAAACCACTAACAAGCATCCATGCCACTGGCAGGATTCGAACCTCTAGTCTGTGGTACCAAAGGCCAGAGCGCTAACTAATTGACGATTAGACCTCCGGAATATAGGAGAAGCTATTTTTTCTCATTGTCATTATCGCCCAATAATTTCTTCTTTTCTTGAAGCAATGACTGTAAAGATTCGAACCAGAAGCCTTCTGCACTCTAATTTCTCACGTAACCACTGTAAGTCTCAGAATGGTCAGATAAATAAAATTAACAAAAATTTGCACCCACTTAGTTGAAAATCTTCCTTTAGTAGTAACAATCTTGTATAATCTCTCTCTATCAAATAAACTCGGTATGTTTCATTTTACGTTGACACAAATACAAACTGAAAGACGTGAATCATCCTTTTTGCATTAATATAACACAACTAATACTGAAAAAAAAAAGAAAGAAAGTCCTAATGCATTTGCAGCATTATTCGAATAACATTCTTATTCATAACGAATCGCTTTCTTGTAGAGCGCATTCTTCTTAAATATTCATTTTCTCTGTTGCGCTTTATATTCCTAAGCGATTCACTTCTCATAAATATGAAATCACTTTCCAATTTCCGAACGCGAAGATTCGTCGCATTATTATTCCAAAACCACTTTTAGAATGTATCATCCTCATTTTCAACAATTGTTTTTTGTTCCTACGACTCGCATTTGGAATTCATTGTGATTCGATTATGCCATTCTGCTACTTTGATTCGAATAGTGTTCTTCTTTCGAACATGTTTTTCAATTCGATTCTCTTAATGCGCGATTCTTTGGAATGTGTCGTTCTTTTTTTGCTTCTAATAGTCAAGAGATAATGTGTTGCTTTGTGCATCGATTTGTTCACTCGGCGACAGAGTTTGTCGTAAGGAGACGATTACGTTAAATTATGATGATTTTTCTTTCACTATGAAATACATTTTATAAGAATAAATAATATTAAACAAAAAAAATATTATTAGAAATTTCTACTCTTAATAAACAAAAAAATCGTTCTCTCAGAAAGTTTTTTTTTGTTGTTGACCATCGATGGGTTTCGGGTTCTACTAAGGTATGGCACGTTAGTAGTACACAAGTTAGTGTACGAGTTTATGTTGTTTTAGTACGAGTGAACCCCAGCACGCCAAAATGGGACATTGGGCATTTTTTTGGTAACTAATCCATATTTGAGTGTCGTATAAAAAAAAACCAGGAAAACTCTCATCCGTCAGTCTCACTATACAAAGGCGATTTTCTCTCATTGTCCTATAATCTCCTCTTTTCTGGCCCGGCCTGGTGTCCAAGTGGCCAGCGCTCTGACGTTTGGTACCACAGGCTGCATTATCGAATCCAGGCGGTGTCATGTATGTTTGTGAGGATTTCGGAATACACTTTAAACTGTAGGCCTCGGTCCATTTTCGGTTAAACCTATTCTCTGGAAGCAATGGATGTATAGATTCGAACCAGAGGCCTTCTGCACTCTAGTTTCTCACGTAAGCACTGTAGGGCTCAGACAATTGTATTTGTTCCTCGATTTGGCATTTGAAATTTATTGCGATTCGATTATGTGATTCTTCTACTTTGATTCGAATGGTGTTCTTCTTTCGAACATGTTTTTCAATTCGATTCTCCTAATGCGCGATTCTTTTTCTTTTTTGGAATAGCTGCTCGATGACGCAGGTTTCGTTCCAAAATGTGCTGTTCTATTTTTTTCTTCTAATTGTAAAGAGATAATGCGTTGCTTTCTGTATCGAGTTGTTCCCTCGACGGCAGTTTTTGTCGTGAGGAAACTATTACATTAAATTATGCTGAGTCTTCTTTCAAAATAAAATACATTTAAAAGGAACAAATAGTTGATTTCAATTCATAATAATCGCTCCTTCAGAAAGTTATTTTTGTTGTTGACCATCGATGGGTCATGTGTTCTATTGATGTATGGCACGAACGTTCTACCAAATTCTGAAATTTGACATTCCCTTCGGGGAGGACTTTTGTCGGTAATTGCTCCACATTTACGTGCCGTATAGGAGAAAAACAGTAAAACTATCATCAGTTAGTCCGACTATAGGAGAGACGATTTTTCTCTCGTTGTCATCTTCGCCCTATAATCTCATCTTTTCTTGAAAAGGCCTGATGGCCAATTGGCTAGCACTCTGGACTTTGCTACCACAGTATGCATGGTGGAATTGTGACGGTGGCATGGATGTTTGAGAGTTGTTCGGAATTCACTTTAAATTGTAGGATACGGTCTGTTTAGCTCTCGTGTGCACAAAATGACCGTATAGCGACAAAACTAAACTCTCTTCTGTAAGCAATGCATGTACAGATTCGAACCAGAAGCTTTCTGCATTTTCATTTCTCACGTAACCACTGTAAGTCTCAGAAAGGTCAGTCATGGGATCGAGTGAATAAATGAAATAACAGCAATTTGCATTCACTTACTTCAAAATCTTGGATAATCTCTCTGTCTCTCTCAAATAATCTTGGTACGTATCATTTTCCGTTGACACAAATACAAACTGAAAGACGTGAATCATCCTTTTTTAATTAACATAACACAACTAATATTGAAGAAAAGAAAGTCCTAATGCATTTGCAGCATTATTTCGAGCGACACATTTTTATTCATAACGAAGTTTCTTGTAGAGCGCATTCGTCTTAAATATTCATTTCCTGTTGCGTTACTGAGTGGGCCTATTTTTTTTATCCTAAGCGTCTCAACTTCTCATAAATATGAAATCATTTTCCAATTTCCGAACGCGAAGATTTCTTGCATTATTATTCCGAAACCACTTCTGAATGTATCATCCTCATTTTCAACAATTGTTTTTTGTTCCTCCGACTAGCATTTGAAATTCATTGCGATTCGATTATGCCATTCCTTCACTTTGATTTGAACGGTGTTGTTCTTTCCAACATGTGTTTCAATTCGATTCTCTTAATGCGCGATTCTTTGTAATGTGTCATTCTTTTTTTCTTCATCTAATAGTAAAGAGATGATGTGTCGCTTTGTGTATCGATTTGTTTGTCGCGAGGAAACGATTACATTAAATTTTGCTGAGTTTTCTTACAATATAAAATACATTTTATTGGCATAAATAGTTGATTTCGACTCTTAACAAAATTGGTCCTTCAGAAAGTTTTTTTTGTTGTTGACCATCGATTTGACTACTGATGTATGGCACGAACAGCCTACCAAAGGAAGACATTGGACAATGCCTTCGCGGAGGACATTTGTGGATAACTGCTTTACATTTGCGTGTCGTATAGGAGAAAAACAGAAAAATGCAGTCAGTCCGACTATAGAAGAGACGATTTTTCTCTCAGTGTCATCTTCGTCTCTTTCCTACATCTCCTCTTTTCTGGAAGCGGCCTTGTGGCCAATTGGCTAGCACTCCGGCTTTGAGTACCACAGGCTCCAGGTGGTGGCATGGATGTGTGTGAGTGGTTCGGAATCCACTTTAAACTGTAGGCCCCGATATGTTTGGCCCTCGTGTGATGGCCCTGATGACCGCAGAGCGACAAAACAAATCAATAGAAAATCTGTAAACCAACAATGACTTACGATCTTTTCTCTAAATGACTGTTTAGCTCTCGAGTGTACAAGATGACCGTAGAGCCACAAACCAAACCTCTTTTATGGAAGCAATGAAGGCAAAGATTCGATCCAGAAGCCTTCTGCACTCTAGTTTGTAACTACTACAAGTCTCAGAAATGTCAGTCATGGGATCGGATGATCCAGTATTCATAACATAAAAAATTCATAAATAAAATACCAGAAAATTAAATCCACTTGGTTGGAAACAATCTTGAGTCCCAACAATCTTGGATAATCTCTCTCTTTCAACTAATCTCGGTATGTATCATTTTCCGTTGACACAAATACAAACTGAAACACGTGAATCATCCTTTTTGCATTAACATAACACAACTAATATTGAAGAAAAGAAAGTCCTAATGCATTTGCAGCATTATTTCGAGCGACACATTTTTATTCATAACGAAGTTTCTTGTAGAGCGCATTCGTCTTAAATATTCATTTCCTGTTGCGCTACTGAGTGGGCCTATTTTTTTATCCTAAGCTATTCAGCTTCTCATAAATACGAAATCACTTTCCTATTTCCGAACGCGAAGATTCCTCGCATTATTATTCCAAAACCACTTTTTGAATGTATCATCCTCATTTCAACAATTGTTTTTTGTTCCTCCGACTCGCACATTTGGAATTCATTGCGATTCGATTATGCGATTCATTCCACTTTGATTCGAATAGTGTTCTTTCGAACATGTTTTTCAATTCGATTCTAATAATGAGCGATTCTTTTTCTTTTTTGGAATAGCTGCTCGATGACGCAGGTTCCAAAATGTGCTGTTCTATTTTTTCTTCTAATTGTAAAAAGACAATGCGTTGCTTTGTGTATCGATTTGTTTCCTCGACGGCAGTTTTTGTCGTGAGGAAACTATTACATTAAATTATGCCGAGTTTTCTTTCAATATAAAATACATCTCAAAGGAACAAATAGTTCATTTATACTCTTAATAATCGCTCCTTCAGAAAGTTATTTTTGTTGTTGACCATCGATGGGTCTCGTGTTCTATTGATGTATTGCACGAACATTCTACCAAATTCTGAAATTTGACATTCCCTTCGGGGAGGACTTTTGTTGGTAATTGCTCCACATTTACGTGTCGTATTGGAAAAAAACAGAAAAACTCTATCAGTTACTCTGACTATAGGCTTGGCTTGTCGGTCTACGGTCATCTCGTGCATAGGAGGGCTAAACAGACCGGGACATGCAGTTTAAAAGGGATTCCGAACCACAGACAAACATGCATGCCAACGCCAGGATTCGAATCTGGAGCTTGTGGTACCAAACACCAGAGCACAAGCCAATTGACCATCAAGCCGCTTGACTATAGGAGAAGAGATTTTTCTCTTATTATCATCATCGGCCTATAATCCTCTCTTTCCTGGTTTCAATGATTGTAAAGATTTGAACCAGAAACTTTCTGCACCCTAGTTTCTCACGTAAGCCACTGTAAGTCTCAAAAAGATCAGCCATGCGATCGAATGACCCAGTAGTTATAAAGAAAAAATACAGAAATAAAATAACAGAAATTTGCACACACTTACACTCAAGAGCCAAAACATTATGACCACCCCTACATTTTTCAGTGAACTCGCCTGGATGACGTGGAAGGCACGTGATCAGCTGGAAGTGGTATTTAACTGGTATTAAGTGGTGGTATTAATCCATGCCAGGGCGGGTTGAAGCTGTGTTGCGAGCCAAAGGTGGGCCAACTCGTTATTGACAGGTGGTCATAATGTTTTGGCTCTTGAGTGTAGTGGAAAATCTTGGAAAATCTCTCTCTCTCTTAAATAATCTTGGTAGGTATCATTTTTCCATTGATACAAATAAAAACTGACAGACGTGAATTTTCCCTTTGCATTAATAACACAACTATATAAAAAAGAAGCAAGTCCTAATGCATTTGTGGCATTATTCGAGTAACACATTCTTATTCATGACGAATCGCTTTCTTGTAGAGCGCATTCGTCTTAAATATTCATTTCCTGTTGCGCTTTTGAAGCAGCCTTTTTTTCATCCTAAGCGATTCCACTGCTCATAAATATGAAATCATTTTCCAAATCGGAAAGCGAAGATTTCTCGCATTATTATTCCAAAACCACTTTATGAATGTATCATCCTCATTTTCAACAATTGTTTTTGTTCCTCCGACTCGCATTTGAAATTCATTGCGATTCGATTATGTCATTCTTCCACTTTGATTCGAACGGTGTTCTTCTTTCGAACATGTTTTCAGTTCGATTCTCTTAATGCGAGATTCTTTTCTTTTTCGGAATAGTTGCTCGATGTTGCAGGTTTTGTTCCAAATGTGTTTTTTTTTGTTTTTCTGCTTCTAATAGTAAAGAGATAATGTGTTGCTTTGTGTATCGATTTCTTCACAGGGGTTTTCGTGAGGAAATGATTACATTAAATTATGCCGAATTTTCTTTCAATATAAAATACATTTTATAGGAATAAATCGTTGATTTTGACTCATAATAGACAAAAAAAGTAATATAAAAAAATTTGAAAGTCAATTCCTACTTTTTTTTCACTCTTGCAGAAAAGTCCTTATAAATGATTTTCATTCATTTTTTTAAAGTTTATCTGCCGCCATCTACTGGTAGATATATACAACTTAAATCTAAAGAAACTAAAATGAATTCATTAAATTTAATTAATGAATGAATATTTGAAGAAACTGCTTTAACATCCAGTGTCATCCACTACAAGTTAAAAAAAATGTATTTGGGTGGACGAATAAAAAGTATAACATGAACGATTGAAAATTTGAACAAGATATATATAGGGAGAGTGGGAGCTAATAGAAGGAATTGAAAAAAGAAAGAGTCCTAATGCATTTAGTGCATTATTTGAGTAACACATTCTTATTCATAACGAAGTTTCGTCGCTTTCTTGTAGCGCGCATTCGTCTTAAATAGTCATTTCCTGTTGCGCTACTAAGTGGCCCTTTTTTCCTCCTAAGCGATTCCACTTCTCATAAATATGAAATCATTTTCCAATTCCGAACTCGAAGATGTCTCGCATTATTATTCCGAAACCACCTTCAGAATGTATCATCCTCATTTTCAACAATTTTTTTTTGTGCCTCCGACTCGCATTTGAAATTTATTGCGATTCGATTATGCCCTTCTTCCACTTTGATTCGAATACGTGTTCTTCTTCGAACATGTTTTCAATTTGATTCTCTTAATGCATGATTCTTTTCTTTTTTGGAATAGCAGCTCGATTAGCAGTTTGCGTTCCAAATTGTGTTGTTCTTTTTTTCATCTTCTAATAGTAAAGAGATAATGTGTTGCTTTGTGCATCGATTTGTTCACGTTATATTATGCTGAGTTTTTCTTTCAATATAAAATACATTTTATGGGAATATGTAGTTGATTTCGACTCATAAGAAACAAAAATCAGTCCTTCAGAAAGTTTTTTTTTTTATGTTGTTGAATAAAAGGTTATTTTTTTTGTTATTGACCATCGATGAGTCTCATGTTCTATTGATGTATGGCACGAATAGTTTACTAAAGGGGTTAAGATGTTCTCCCAAAAGTCCTCTCCAAAGGTGATGTCCTTTGAATTTTACTGAGGACATCACTTTCGGGGATGACTTTTGTGGGTAACTGTTTCACATTTGCTTGTCGTATAGGAGAAAAACTCCCATCAGTCAGTGACTATAGGAGAGTCACTATTTCTCTCATTGCCATCATCGCCCGATTGTCTCATCTTTTATGGAAGCAATGCATGTAAAGATTCAAACCAGAAGCCTTCTGCACTTTAGTTTCTCATTAAATCACTCTAAGTCTCAGAAAGGTCAGTCATGCGATCGAATAACATAAATAACATAAATAATCGATCATAAAAAAAAATACATAAATAAAATAACAGCAATTTGCACCCACTTAGTTAAAAACCTTTCTTTAGTTCCAACACTCTTGGATAATCTCTGTCTTTCAAATAATATCGGTATGTATCATTTTCTGTTGACACAAATACAAACTGAAAGATGTCAATTTTCATATTTGTATTAACATAACACAATTAATATTGAAAGAAAAAATAAAGGAAGTCCTGATCCATTTGTAGCATTATTCGAGTAAAACATTCTTATTCATAACGAAGTTTCTGGTAGAGCGCATTGGTCTTAAAATTTCATTTCCTGTTGCGCTTTTGAAGTGGCCTTTTTTATTCCTTAAGCGATTCACTTCTCATAAATATGAAATCATTTTCCAATTTCCAAACGCGAAGATTTCTGGAATTATTATTCTAAAACCGCTTTCAGAATGTATCATCCTCATTGTTTTTTGTTCCTCGACTCGCATTTGAAATTCATTACTATTCGATTATGCGATTCATTCCACTTAGATTCGAATGGTGTTCTTCTTTGAATATGTTTTCAATTCGATTCTCTTAGTGCGCGATTCTTTTCTTTTTTCGACTATCTGTTCGGGGACACAGTTCCAAAATGTGCTGTGCTTTTTTTTTTCTTCTAATAGAAAAGGGATAATGTGTTGCTTTCTGTATCAATTTATTCACCCGGAGACAGAGTTTTTGTGAGGAAATGATTACATTAAATAATGCTGAGTTTTCTTTCAATATAAAATACATTTTCAAGGAATAAATAGTTGATTTAAACTCATAACAAAAACAATGGCTCTTTCAGAAAGTTTTTTTGTTGTTGCTTACCATCGGCGGGTCTCGTGTCCTACTGATATATGACACGAATAGAACACCAAATGGTGACATTGGACATTGCGCACAAGGAAGACTTTTGTGTGTAATTGCTACGCATTTGCGTGTCATATAGGAGAAACATAGAAAAAATTTCCATCTGTCAGTCTGACTAACGGAGAAGCGATTTTTCTCTCATTGTCATTATCTCCCTGTAATCTTCAGCCTAATCTGCCTATTGGCCAATTGGCTAGCGTTCTGGCCTTTGGTAATCCAATTTTCAGTTTGGAATCCTGGCTGAGGCATGAATGTGTGTGAGTGGTTCGGAATCCACTTTAAACTGTACGCCCCGGTCTGTTTAGCAGTCTTGTGCACAAGATGACCGTAGAGTCACCAACCAAACCTCTTTTCTGGAAGCAATGGATGCAGAGATTCGAACCAGGAGCCTTCTGCACTCTAGTTTCTCACGTTACCACTGTAGGACTCAGACGATTGTTTTTGTTCCTCCGACTCGCATTTGAAATTCATTGCGATTCGATTATGCTATTCTTCCAGTTTGATTCGAATGGTGTTCTTCTTTCGAACATGTTTTCAATTCGATTCTCTTAATGCGCGATTCTTTTCTTTTCTGGAATAGCTGCTCCGTGACGCAGATTTCGTTCTAAATGTGTTCTTTTTTTTTCTTCTAATAATTAAAGAGATAACGTGTTGCTTTGCGTATCGATTTGTTCACTCGGTGACATGGTTTGACGGGAGAAAACGACTACATTACATTTTGCCGAGTTTTTTTCAATATAAAATGTATTTTATAGGACTAAATAGTTGAATTCTACTCATAATAAACAAAAAAAACCTGCTCCGTTAGATTTTTTTTCTGTTGTTGTTGTTGACCATCGATGGGACTCCTGTTATACTGATGTATGGCACCAACAGGCTACCGAAAGAGAAACATTCGGGGATGACTTTTGTGGGTAACTGCTCACATTTGAGTGTCGTATTGGAAAAAAACAGAAAAACTCCACCCGTTACTCTGACTATAGATTTGGGTTGTCGCTATACTGTCATCTTGTGCACAATTTAGGATAAACAGACCGAGGTTTACAGTTTAAAGTGGATTCCGAACCACTCACAAACATTCCTGTCACTGCCAGGATTCGAATCTGGAGCCTGTGGTACCAAAAGCTAGAACACTAGCCGATTGACCATGAGGCCGCTAGACTACAGGAGAAGAGATTTTTCACTCATTGTCATCATTACCCTATAATCTCTTGTCTGGAAGCAATGACTGTACAGATTCGAACCAGAAGCCTTCTGCATTCTAGTTTCTCACGTAACTACTGTAAGTCTGATAAAGGTCAGTCATGCGATCAAATGACCCAGTATTTATAAAGAAAAAATATATAGATAAATAAATAACAGCAATTTGCATTCACTTACTTGAAAATCTTGAATAATCTCTCTCTCTCTCAAATAATCTCGGTATGTATCATTTTCCGTTGACACAAATACAAACTGAAAGACGTGAATCATCCTTTTTGCATTAACATAACACAACTAATATTGAAGAAAAGAAAGTCCTAATGCATTTGCAGCATTATTTCGAGCGACACATTTTTATTCATAACGAAGCTTCTTTTAGAGCGCATTCGTCTTAAATATTCATTTCCTGGTGCGCTACTGAGTGGGCCTTTTTTTTATCCTAAGCGTCTCAACTTCTCATAAATATGAAATCATTTTCCAATTTCCGAACGCGAAGATGTCTCGCATTATTATTCCGAAACCACTTCTGAATGTATCATCCTCATTTTCAACAATTGTTTTTGCTCCTCCGATTCGCATTCGAAATTCATTGTGATCCGATTATGCCATTCTGCCACTCTGAATCGAATGGTGTTCTTCTTCGAACGTGTTTTCAATTCGATTCTCTTAATGTGTGATTCTTTTATTTTTCGAAATATCTGATCGGTGATGCAGTTTTCGTTGCAAAATGTTTTGTTGTTCTATTACTTTTCTTCTCCTCATAGTAAAGAGAGATAATTTGTAACTTTTCGTATCGATTGGTTCACTCCAGTTTAATGTTTTTCGCGAGAAAACGATTCCATTAAATTATGACGAATTTTCTTTCAATATAAAATACATTTTCTAGGAATAAATATTTGATTTATACTCATAATAATCACTCTTTCAGAAAGCTATTTTTCTTGCTGACTATCGATGAGTTTCGTACCAGAACATTAAAATTATACAATTTTGGCAAAATTGAAAAAAAAATCGATAAAGAAAGACCCATTTTGTATCAATCTTGTTGTAAGGAACTTGTCAAAAATATAAAATAGTGAGCCATTAATTAAAGCTAAGAAAACTAATTTTTCTCTCAGAATCTCTTACCTGTTAATCGCATCGAAAAATTAAAAACTCGACAAAACTACAACTTTTTTCAGTTTAATTAAAGCAAAAATAGTTAAAGAAAAATTTACTACTCGATATTAATCATTTGACATACATGAAACACACATTTTTAAATGTTAAGCTTTACCCATACAAAAAAATTTAAATTTTAACAGCTCCAATAAATGTATTTTTAAAAAATACACGCAAAGTATACCAACAAAAATTTTTTTAAATGTTGTAAAAACTCTTTAAAGATTTGAAATCACCCCGACAGCATTATAAAGACTGAAAGTCTTTTTAGACATAAAAATAATCCAATGTTTTATAACCATTTCACTACGCAGTTGCAATTCCGTATCACAGAATTACAATCTTTCCCCATTTATGTTTACAGAAAAGACTTTATCGCAGACATTTCTCTGCAATAAAAGAAAGAAAGAATGAAATCTCCTTTCGCCCTCTCCTATGTTGCGGCCATTAAAACTTTCTGGTGTAACATGACGGCAGCTAATTTAATGAAACGTCTCGTGTACAGTTCTAAATGAAACTCTCTTTTGCGAGTTTTGCAACTCTAAATGCGAATAAAAAGATGAACTGAATCCATTAAACACTTACGCAGTTCGCAGGAATTTTCTGTGAAGACGGTTTCTTGCACTCTTTTGGAGAACTTTTTTGGCGGGAGAAAGAGTGTCGCATTAACTTGAAACGAACATCCATTAGCAAAACAGATGTTTTAGGGGAAAGAGACAAACCGGCGCCGTCATTTATTAAAAAGATGAAGCGATCGGGCCCCATTTATTCTGTTTGATTTAAATCGAATTGATTTATCCACAGACACGAGTGATGCTTCGTACATTTTAAATCATACATACTGTTATTGAAAGCAAATGGAACAATTTTTAATGGAATAGTTTTTTTATGCCGAGTAGGTAGCACTCTGGCGCTCGGTACTACAGGTTTTGGACTCGAACCCCGGCGGTGCCAAGGATATTTGGAGTAGTTCGGAATCCAATTTAAGCCGTAGGGCCAGGTCTCATAGGATAGTAGAGATTTGTGGGGGTAGTGTTACTCCGCGTCCGTAGCCTATCGTCAAGCTACACGTGCCCCCCTGGGTAGTGCTCAACGAGACACAGCGGTGCGTATGGCATAAAAATTAACTGTCTGTATTGCCAGCTGCATTAGAATACAACAGCATAATTCCTTTTTATACCATTTCGTTGTCTACCATTCGTTGTCGACATCTATCAAATCGATTCATAATTGAAACGGGCAGTTTGAAATGTTAATAATTTCAAAACTTTGCATAAATTACAAAATCTAAATATATCGTCTTGAAGAAGTAATTTGAGGGTTGTAATTGAGCTTTTTGTAGTGGGGAGGGTTAGAATGTGGTTCGCGTCGGCTCAGTTCCCGCTGTTCTATGTCGGGGTCCGTGCGTGTTACGGGAGTGTTCGAGGTCCAAGTAACCAGGGAGATCTAACACTAAATTCCAGAATGAACTAAAATGAACGGGTGAAATTGAAACATAAGGAAGTTTTCCGGTGAAATTGTGTAGTGTCGTCTTCTATGCAACGAAGATATAACAGAAAGGAAGCCAAAAAATTAAAAAATCGACAAAACTTTACTTTTTTTAGTTTGTTTCAGTTTAAATGCTAAAATATTTAAACCAGAATAAATATACTACTCCATATTAATCTTTTGTAACACACGAAACACACATTTCTAAATATTAAACTTTAGCCATTAAAAACATCTTTCAGGCAATAAAATTTAAATTTAAACAACTCCAATAAATGCATTTTCCAGAAATACACGCAAGTGTCCCAACAAAATTTAAAAAAAATAATATCACTAAAATGTTGTAAAAATCCTTTGCAGTTTCGAATTCACTCCAATAGCAATCTAAAGTCAGAAAGTCTTTTTAGACATAAAAGTAATCCACATTTTTATAACCATTTCACTACGCAGTTGTAATTCTGTAACACAAAAATGACGATCTTTCCCCATTTATGGTTACAGAAAGCATATTCTTATCGCAGACATTTCTCTGCAGTAAAAAAAATAAAAATAAAATCTCCTTTCGCGCTATCCTATGTTGTGGCCATTAAAGCTTTCTGGAGAGGCAGATAATTTTATGAAACGTCTAGTGTACAGTTCTAAATGAAACTCTCTCTTTGCGAGTTGTGAAGATTTAAATGCGAAGAAAAAGATTTCTAAATCCATTAAATACTTCCGCAGTCGCAGGAATCTTCTGTGAAGATGGTTTCTCGCTCTCATTGGAAGGCATTTTTGGCGGAGAAAGAGTGTCGCATTAAGTCGAAGCGAACATCAATTAGCAAACAAAGATTTTTTTGGGGGGAAAAAGAGAAACCGGTGCCATTATTTATTAAAACCCTGAACAGATCGGGCGCCATTTATTTTGTTTCATTTAAATCAGATTGATTTAACCACTAATAACCGTACACTCTTAGCTATGGATACTGTTATTAAAAGCAAATGGAACATATTCCTTTATCGGTTAAATCGGATGGATTTAACCAAAGACATGGATGATTCTTCGTACATTTTAAACTAGGGATACTGTTATTGAAAGCAAATGGAACAATTTTTAAAGGAATGAATTTTTTATGGCAACCTGATGGCCGAGTAGTTAGCGCTCTGGCCATCGGTACCACATGTTTTGGATTCGAATCTCGGCGATGCCATGAATATTTGGAGTGGTTTGGAATCCATTTTAAACCGTAGGTCCCGGTCTAATAGGATCGTAGAGATTTGTGGGTGTAGTGTGACTCGCGTCCGTAGACTATCGTCAAGCTACACGTGCCCCCTGGGTAGTGCTCAATGAGTAACAGCAGTGCAACCCTTGCCTTAAGGCATCAAAGACAATTGTCTAAGTGTTTGCCAGCTGCATTAGAGCATCATTTATTTCCTGCTTATCGCCTCAAAAAATTAAAAACCCGCCAGAACTGCAACTTTTATCAGATTATTAAATGCTAAAATATATTTAAATCAGAAAATAGGATGATTCGATATTAATCTTTCATAACACATGAAACACACATTTTTAAATGTTAAGCTTCGTCCATTTAAAACATCTTTTAGGCAATAAAATTCCAATTTTAACAGCCCCAATAAATGTATTTTCCACAAATACATGCCAGTATACCAACAAAAATTTTAAAAATAATATTACTAAAATGATGTAAAAATTCTTTACACTTTCGAATTCACCCCGATAGTATTCTGAAGTTAAATGGCTTTTTAGACATAAAAATAATCCGATTTTTATAACCATTTCACTACGCAGTTGCAATTCTGTATCACAAAAATTACGATCTTTCCCCATTTATGGCTACAGCAAAGACTTTATCGCAGAAATTTCTCCGCAATAAGTAAAAAAAATAAAAAGAGAAATCTCCTTTCGCCCTCTCCTATGCTGTGGCCCTTATAACTTTCCAGTGAAACACGACGGCGGCTAATTTTATGAAACGTCTCGTGTACAGTTCTAAATTAAACTCTCTCTCTGCGAGTTTTGCAGCTCTGAATGCGAAGAAAAAGAATTCTGAATCCACTAAACACTTACGCAGTTCGCAGGAATTCTCTGTGAAGATGACTTCTAGGCTCTATTTGGAAGAATGTTTTGGCGGGTGAAAGAGTGTCGCCTTAAGTTGAAACGAACGTCCATTAGCAAAAATAATGTGTTGGGGAAAAATAGCGAACCGGCGCCATCATTTATTAAAAATCCGAAAAGATCGGGGGCCATTTATGCAGTTTGATTTAAATCGGATTGATTTAGCAACAAACATAGCGGATGCTTCGTACATTTCAAGCTAATGATACTGTTATTAAAAGCAAACAAAACACGTTCATTTGTATAATTTTTTTATAGCGATCTGATGGCCGAGTAGCCAGCGCTCTGGCGCTAGCTACCACAGGTTTCGGGTTCGAATCCCGGCGATGCTATGGATATTTGGAGTGGTTTGGTATCCAATTTAAGCCGTAGGTCCAGGTCTAATAGGATCGTAGAGATTTGTGGCTATAGTGAGACTCGCGTCCGTAGCCTATCGTCAAGTAACGTAAATGAGTAATGTCGGTGCAGCTCTTGCCATAAGGCATCTAAGACAATTGTCTAAGTGATTGCCAGCTGCATTAGAATAACATTTATTTCCTGTTGATCGCCTCAAAAAATTAAAAACTCGCCTGAACTGCAACTTATATTAGTTTATTAAATGCTAAAATATATTTAAGGCAGAATATAGAACGACTCAATATTAATCTTTTGTAACACATGAAACACACATTTCTAAACATTAAGCTTCATCCGTTAAAAACATCTTTCTGGCAATAAAATATTAAATTTTAACAGCTTCAATAAATGTATTTTCCCGAAATACATGCAAGTACACCAACAAACATTTTCAAAATGTTGTAAAAACTCTTCATATATTTGAAGTCACCTTAATGGCATTCTAAAGTAAGAAGGTCTTTTTAGACATAAAAATAATCCAATGTTTTCTAACCATTTCAC
Organism: Caerostris darwini; assembly: GCA_021605075.1. Lineage (NCBI taxonomy): Eukaryota > Metazoa > Arthropoda > Arachnida > Araneae > Araneidae > Caerostris > Caerostris darwini. The sequence continues at coordinate 531,889 of BPLQ01014081.1, forward strand.
TACGCAGTTGCATTTCTGTATCACAAAAATTACGATCTTTCCCCATTTATGGTTGCAGAAAGACTTTATTGCAGACATTTCTCCGCAATAGAAAAAAATAATAAAGGAAATCTCCTTTCGCCCTCTCCTATGCTGTGGCCATTAAACCTTTCTGGTAAAACACGACGGCAGCTAATTTTATGAAACGTCTTGTGAACAGTTCTAAATGAAACTCTCTCTCTTTGCCAGTTTTGCAGCTCTGAATGTGAATAAAAAGAGTTCTAAATCCATTAAATACTTACACAGTTTGCAGGAATTCTCTGTGAGGATGCTCTCTCTTTGGAGGAATTTTTGGCGGAGAGAGAGTGTCGCATTAAGTCGAAACGAACGTCCATTAGCAAAAAAGATGGTTTTGGGGAAAAAGACAAACCGGCGCCGTCATTTATTAAAAAGCTAAAAAGAACGGGCGTCATTTTTTATGTTTGATTTAAATGCAATTGATTTCACCAAAAACGCAGGTGATGCTTTTTACAACTGAACAAATGTTTTCGACTATGAACCTCAGAAAGAATTATTTCAGAAGTAGACTGACAGATGAGCATTGAGCCTCGTTCCTTAGAATCACTTCGAACCTCAATGCAAGGAACTTTTAAAAATGAAATCGCAATTTCATTCATCTCATTAACATGTTTCAATTGTAATACTTGTATATTGCTTTTTAAATTTTAGAAAAATTAATCTCTGCTCACCAAACTTTTTTATTTCGATTTTTGGTCCGCGATGGAAAAGTTTGCCCATTCCTGACCTAGACGGAGAAAGAGTGTCGCATTCAGTTGAAGCGAACATCCATTAGCAAAGCGATGCGTTTGGAGAAAAAGACAAACCGGCGACATGATTTATTAAAAACTTGAGCAGATCGGGAGCCATTTATATTGTGTGATTTAAATGCAATCCATTTCACCACAAACACAGTGGATGCTTCTTACTTTTTTAGCAATAGATTCTGGTACAAAAAAGAAAGGGAATTGGTCTGTTTATGTAATTTTCTTTTTTTATTTGTTTCTAATTTTGTGGTAGCTTTGTTATAGGGCAAGAAATAATTATTTAAATTTCAAAAAGTATTTTACAATATTTGATATTCAAGCATTATTTATTCAGACATTTTGCTTAATGTCGATATTGAATGTTTTTATGCGATATTAATTGCATAAGCTATCACAATTCGCTCTCAAGTGAGCTTCTTTCTGAAATTCATATTTTCTTTATTTTTTTTTTAAATTTCTTAAAAGGTAAAAGGACTAAAGAAACTATTAAGTGCATTCACCATAATATTGGGTAATTAGTCACAGTTTGAATAATTTAAAGTATATCCCTGTCCCAGTTGAGATTTTGTTTAAACACACTATTTAGCGACAGCTCACGATTTCACTTCTGGGCGAACTTACTCGATGAATTTATAGATCAGGGGAGGCCAACCAGGACCCGCCACGGGCTCCAGGGCAGCATGTGGCCCGCTTTGAACCTTTTTCCGGCCTGTGAGATGTATCACACTTTTACAAAATTTATTTATTTTATAACGGCCAAATGAGTGAAAACCAATGCATTATAATTGTATGGAACTGGTTGACTTACAATGCAATATTGAATTAAAACATCAGAGTCAAAAATAGATTTTTATAACACTTAATTATATCACAAAAGAGAAATTTTCCAATTTGAGAAATCTGGCACAAAAAAAGTGTTGCTGGTTTTGGTTGAACTTATATCTGCGAATCATTTTTCTAAAACGAAATGGACCTAACATAAAACACGCTCCAACATAACGGAAGTTAACCTGCAACACACATTACGACGTGAAAATACCCAAATGGAGATCGATTTGCAACAGCTATGTGAAAGACTGGAGAACCCCATATCGCACTAGTCAAACAAATATTTTTGAATGACTTCATATTTATATTTATAAATTTTTTATATTTTATTTTGAGTGTTTATATTTCTTTACAATAGACTTATATATTGCTTGTAAGTTCTTGTACAATGTATCATTATTATTATATTATCTATGTTTTCACCTAAGTATAATAGTAAACACAATAATAGTAACTCATTCTGTTTCAATGTTTCACTCCCAAAAAATGTCTGCAGTGTGTCCAAATGTAATAGGGGGAATATACACTGAAGTGACAAAAGTCATGGGATAGCAATATGCAAATTTTCAGATGGCAGTAGCATAGCGTAGAACAGGTATAAATGCGCAGTGCTTTCGCAGAGCTTTCATTTCTGTTCAAGTTATTCATGTGAAGAGGTTTTGACGTGATGATGACCGCACGATGGGAATTAACAGACTTTGAACGCGGAATGTTAGTTGGAGCTAGACGCATGGGCCATACCATTTCGGAAATAGTTAGGGAATTCAACATTCCCAGATCCACTGTGTCAAGAGTGTGAAATTTCAGGCGTAACATCCCACCATGGACAGCGCAGTGGTCGACCGCCTGCACTTAACGACCGAGACCGGCGACGTCTGCAAAGAGTCGTAAATTCTAACAGACAAGCAACACTGCGTCAAATAACCGCAGAAATCAATGTGGGACGTACAAGGGACTTGTCTGTTAGAGCTGTGCGGAGAAATTTGGCTTTCTTGGGCTATTCCAGCAGAAGACCGACTCGAGTGCCTTTACTGACAGAACGACATCGCTTGCAGCGACTCTCGTGGGCACGTGAGCATATCGGTTGGTCCCTAGATGAATGGAAAACCGTGGCCCGGTCCGATGAGTCACGATTTCAGTTGGTAAGAGCTGATGGTAGGGTTCGAGTGTGGCGCAGACCCCATGAAGCCATGGACCCAAACTGTCAGCAAGGCACTGTTCAAGCTGGTGGTGGCTCCGTAATGGTGTGGGCTGTTTTTTCATGGCATGGACTTGGTCCTCTGGTGCCACTGGACCGAACATTGATTGGAAATGCTATGTTCAGCTACTTGGATATCACTTGCAGCCATTCATGGACTTCATGTGCCCAAACAACGATGGGATTTTTATGGATGACAATGCGCCATGTCACCGGGCCACAACTGTTCGCGTTTGGTTTGAAGAACATTCTGGACAATTCCAACGAATGATCTGGCCACCTAGATCGCCCGACATGAATCCCATCGAGCATTTATGGGACATCATCGAGAGGTCTGTTCGGGCCCAAAATCCTGCACCATCAACGCTTTCACAATTATGGACGTCTATCGAGACAGCATGGCTCAATATTAATGCAGAAGACTTCCAACGACTTGTTGAGTCCATGCCACGTCGAGTTGCTGCACTTCGCCGGGCAAAAGGAGGGCCGACACGATATTAAGAGGTATCCCATGACTTTTGTCACTTCAGTGTATAATTTCATATGATGCCAGCGGAATTAGGATGCATTTCCAAAGTGGCCCGCGAGATCATTTGGGTTGGACACTCTTGTAATTATCTAGAGATAATGAATTTAACTGCTATGTACACACGGAACCGTATAATGAGATAGCACTTATATTCATTGTCAAGCCACCTCGTTTCTAAAACCATTCTTTCGAACCAGAGCTGTCCTGCTACCTCGCACTATTTCCATTTTTATCTGAATAAAAGCAAGCTAACACCATTTCATGTGTTAAATACAAGGAGGAGAATATAGGAAGCATAATAAAAAATTTCAGAGTGATGTTGTACAATTGTTGTACATTAAAATATTCATGAAAGACGCGAATCAAAGTTAATTCTATGGAATGTTCAAATGCCCTCTAGGATGACTTAAAGGAAATTTTATCCCGAATTCTCCCTTCTTTTTACTTTCGGAATAATCGGGCTCTAAATGCAGAGGAAGAGCGAACTCAAATCTTTTAAAGCACTTAGTCTTCCAACTCTAGGCTAATATCGTTCCGTCGGATTTTTGCCCCCCTCCGTTTATCGTTTCGCCCCCCTTCAATCTGAGGGGGAGATGCAGTAGAAGGGGGGGGCGAACATCCATTACCAAAGACACCATTTGGAACGAGGAAAAGAAGACGAGCTCTTGATGTCGTTTATTAAAAGGATGTCTCCTATTCTGTTTAATGAACTCGGAATGTTTTAAAGAGCACTGCGAAAGTCTCCCGTCCATTTTTAACCACCGCTGCAGAAGACTTGTTGCTGTTTTATGATTCGAGACATCTTGACTTGAGATAATTTCACATAGCATCAATATATTTGGGATGGGTCAGCATTCAAGAGCAGAGGAGGGATTGAATATGTGTAAATTAGCAATTTTCTTCATATAAAGCATGATGCTAAACCAAGTGGTGAATTTCATGTGCAATACCAGTTTGCTCACGAGATTCACTCACTAACGAATAGCCCTCTGGTCGACCCTCCACCCCTCACGTGCAAAAAATGAAAGATTGGGTGCTTGCAAACTGTCGATTTACAATTAGAGACCTTGCTTATGAGGTTGGAATTTCACTTTGGTTTGGTTTGTCTCTCTACGATCATCTTATGCATATGGGGGATAATTAGACCGGGACCTACGGTTTAAAGTGGATTCCAAACAACTACAAACGTCCATGTCCCCGCCAGGGTTCGAACTCGAAACCTGTGGTACCAATCGCCAGAGTGCTAGTTACTCGACCGTCAGGCCATCACCTCGTTTCTAAAACTACTCATTCGAACCAGAGCTGCCCTGCTACTGTGCACTTTTTGCATGTACGTGCATGAAAGGAAGATAACAACATTTCATTTTCCTAAAGCAAAGGAATAAATATAATAAAAAAGTCTCAGAGTGATGTTGTACAATTGCTGTACATTAAACTATTCAAGAAAGACACGAATCAAAGTTAATTCCGCGGAATGGGGCAAATGGTCTTCAGGACGACTTAAATGAAATTTTATCCCGAATTCTCCTTTCTTTTTACTTTCGGAATAATCGAACTCTAAATGTAAGGAAAAGAGAGCCTAAATCCTTTAAAGCACTTTGTCTTCCAACTCTGCGCTAATATCATTCCGTCGGATTCTTTCGCCTCCCCCAACGATCTAAGAGGGAGATGCATTGGGGGGGGGGTGAACATCCATTACAGAAGACACCATTTGGAACGAAAGAAAAAAGAAGAGACGAGCTCTTGATGTCGTTTATTAAAAGGATGTCTCCTATTCCTATTAATGATCTCGGAATGTTATAAGGATCCACCGTCGTCCATTTTTAACCACCGCTGCAGAAGACTTGTTGCTGCTTTATGATTCAAATTCTCACTGTGTCGAATTCTACTGTGTCCAAAAGGTAAGAGGAGTTTTCAATTTAAAATTATGGAATTTCAATTTTTTTTCTTCTGCTATCAACAATCTACTGTGCGAATCTAGGGATGGTCACTACGTCACTAAAAAAGAAAGAAGAACCTGTTAGATGCGATGTTCCGAGAGTCGTGAGTTTTCGCAGAATATAGTTTAACTATTCTGCGAAATCATAACGGTAAACTCATTCATAAGACAGGCGATATCTGTCCTATATTTGCAAGAATATTATTTTAAAATCAAAGTGAATCTTTTCTCATGATTTCGACAATTCCTGTTTGAATATAAGGAAGCACACATAATGTATTTTTTTTTTAATACATTGGTTTTAACAACTTTGGCCATTCTAAAATAAATATAATTTGTAAAAGTGTGATACATCTCACGTGCCACGAAAAATGTAGGTGGGACACATTTAAACCCACCAAGCCACCCTTATTTTAGATAATGGATTTACCTCCGGCTTACACATGCAAGCCGTACATACAATGAGATAGCACAGTCCTGCTACTGCTCACTCTTTCCATTTACTTGCATGAAAGCAAGATCACAACATTTGATGTGTTATAGGAGGAGAATATAGGAAGTATAACAAAAAATGTCAGAGTGATGCTGTACAATTGTCGTACATTAAAATATTCAAGAAAGGCACGAATCAAAGTTAATTTTCCGCGGAATGGCCTTTAAGATGACTTAAATGAAATTTTATTCTTTTACTATCGGAATAATCGAGCTCTAAATGCAAAGGAGAACGAACTCAAATCCTTTAAAGCACTTAGTCTTCCAACTCTGCGCTAATATCGTTCCGTCGGATTGTTTCGCCCCCCTCCATCTAAGGGGGGATGCAGTAGAGGGGTGGGGGCATCCATTACCAAAGACACCATTTGGAACGAAGAAAAAGAAGATGAGCTCTTGATGTGCTTTATTAAAAGGATGTCTCTTATTCTGTTTAATGAACTCGGAATGTTTTAAGGAGCGCCGCCGTCCATTTTTAACCACTGCTGCAGAAGACTTGTTGCTCTTTTCTGATTCCAGACACTTTGACTTGACTTGAGAGAATGTGACATGACAGCAATATACTGTGGCCAAAAAGTAAGACCAATTATTTATTATTTCAAATCCTATTTATTTATTCTATCACATTTATTTCATCGCCTTCAAAGTTAGCTCCTCTGGACACAATGCACTTGTGCCAACTTCTTATCTAATCCACAATGCACGCTAAAAAGTCATCGGCGGGGATGGCCTTCAAAGCCCTCGCCGATTCTCGTCAATAGAGTCAAAACGGTGTCCCCAGAGTGGTCTTTTGAGTTTAAGGAACAGCCAAAAGTCGCACGGTGTGAATAGGGTGGTAGTGGAATAATATGGATTTCTTTTTTGGTGAAAAACTCACGATGAGCCAGTGCAGTGTGAGCTGGCGCATTTTCGAGCTTACGTGTTTTCGGTACCCATCGAGATTGGACGCATTTGAGGGCCAAAATGGAATGGACCGATCCTTTTGAAATTCCAACATCGGCAGCAAGGTCTCTAATTGTAAATCGACGGGTTTGCAAGCACCAAATCTTTAATATTTTTGGACGTGAGCCTCGTCGGTTGAGGTGATTGCTCTTAGTCTTCAACGCGTTCTCTGCCTTCTTCGAACTGTTTATACCACATGTAAAATTTTTTTTATATATATATGAATGCTCTCCGAATGCCTTCTGCAACATTCTGTATGTTTCCGCAAACAAAATTGAATGCAAGTTCTTTGCTCAATTCATTCAGACATTTCAAAAATCGCCGGAGTCAGTTTGAGCGTCTCACAAAGCCAAGCGTAACTCAAGCACTAATAAGTATTTTGACATTAAATTCCACACAAATGTCAAGAACAATCAATGCCAGCAACCTAAAAAAGAAGAAAAAAATTGAAAATCCATAAGACTCGGGAATTTTGAATTGATAATGGGTCTTACTTTTTGGACACCGTAGTATACCAACGTTTGACATCTATTTCTTATCAAAAAATAAAAACGAAACTTGTCAACTTGAAATATTTGCATAGATTTCGGTGAAACTCAGTCTGAAAAGATATACAGGTAAACAGACTTAAATGGGATTTTCGGAGATGAGATTCACGAAAATTCACTTTCACTTCAAGTTTTTAGCACCTTCAAATTCAGAAATTAATTCTTGCGTTAAAACTAAAATATTCTATTTGGAACAACACAAAGGGAACGTCATCTGCATTTCAATGGCCGAACCTCTATTGGAGAAAAAGACATGAAAAAAAAGCCATTTTATTACTTTAACATTCGAGTTTAAAATAGCGGAGCTCTTTCCTTTCTTTCGCTTCGGCAGTTGTTTTTAATTCAATATCAGTTAACTTCCTGGAAATAGAAAATTAGAATTATCTTTCGAGTTATTTCGAACCTTTTTCATCAGTGATGTTTGTGCAGAATCTTTACATGCAAAAGGAAATGGAAATTCCAAAGGCAAAAAAAATAAACGCAATTCCGACGAAAACTCATTATTCTGAAGGGCCCAAAATAATAAAGGCCTTTATGAATAAATTATCGTCTGTTTAGAATTCAGTTGATTACCAAGGTTTCCTATTTTTAGCATTCCTCGATGCAAAAGCGAATATTTTAACACAGAGGACGACACATTTGGAAGTTTAAAAGAGCAGAACCTCCAATAAGAAAAGTAAATTTGCAAAACGTTTCATTCAATATCATTTCTTAAAGGCGGATTGTTGACTTAATTTATCAAATAATTTCTGTAGATTCACATGTATGTTGTTCGACAAGTCGCTTTACTCGCGATCAAGTTGTAGTCGGCCTTAATTGTCGTGAAACAGAAACAGGCATATATCCTGCTAGTGGTACATAACTCCATTGAAATTACAGTTCATCATATGGTCAGAGCGTTTTGAATCGACAATCGACCTACAAAGATAGAGTGCCAAGATGTCATGGATGTTTGTAGTGATTCAGAATCCGTTTTAAACCGAAGGTTCCGTTCGTATATGACTATTGAGCGTTGGTTGTAGAGCTGACAACCCTACCCCGTAAAAAGAAAAACATCTCTCGTCTCGAAATCTACCTGTAGGTAGACGGTCCATAATGGGCTGTTGCACCAATGATGATGATGAATTATACATTCATATTAAATAATTATGATACAATGTTTTACAGTATTATGCGATTAAAATCTGTAATAAATTAAAAAATAATAATTTTTATTGACATTAAAATCTGTCCGAAATTGTTTTTTTATCCTTTCACACAGCTCTGGTTGAATCGTCTTTCCATTTTTTTCATGCAAATAGCTGATCGAACTATACCAACGTTTCACATCTAATTCTTATCAATAAAATAAAAACGAAACTTGTCAACTTGAAATATTTGCATAGATTTCGGAGAAACTCAATCTGAAAAGATAAACAGGTAAACAGACTTAAATGGGATTTTCGGAGATGAGATTCACAAAATCCACTTTCACTTCAACTTTTTAGCACCTTCAAATTCAGAAATTAATTCTTGTGTTAAAACTAAAATATTCTATTTGGAACAACAGAGAGGGAGCATCATCTGCATTTCAATGGCCGAAACTCTATTAGAGAAAAAGACGTGAAAAAAAAGTCATTTTATTACTTTAACATTCGAGTTTAAAATAGCAGGTCCTTTCGTCTCTATTTTCTCTCTCGCTTTGGCAGTTATTTTTAATTCAATATCAATTAAATTTCCTGGAAATAGAAAATTAGAATCATCTCTTGAATTATTTCGAACTCTTTTCATCATCAATGATGTTGGTGCTGAATTCTTCTCCAATCTTTACATACAAAAGGAAATGGAAATTTCCAAGCTTAAAAAAACACACGCCGCTCCGACGAAAACTCATTATTCTAAAGAGCCCAAAATAATAAAGGCCTTTATGAATAAATTATCGTCTGTTTAGAATTCAGTTGATTACCAAGTTTCATACTTTAACATTCCTCGCTGCAAAATCGAATGTTTTAACACATTGGACAACACAGTTGGAAGTTTAAAAGTGCTGAACCACAAATAAGGAAAGCAAATTTTCAAAACATTTCATTCAATACGACTGTGCCCAAAAAGTAAGACCAATTTTAAATTTAACTATCTCAAGCATATAGTATTTTATAGTATTCGAGTTTAAAATAGCGGAGCTCTTTCGTCGTCTCCCTCGCTTTGGCAGTTGTTTTTAATTCAATATCAGTTAACTTCCTTGAAATAGAAAATTAGAATCAGCTCTTGAATTATTTCGAACTCTTTTCATCTTTAATGGTGTTTGTGCTCGAATCTTCACATGCAAAAGGAAATGGAAATTTTCAAAGGCAAAAAAAAACAAATGCCGCTCCGACGAAAACGGATTATTCTTAAGGGTCAAAATAATAAAGGCCTTTATGAATAAATTATCGCTGTTTAGAATTCCGTTAATTACCAAGATTCCTATTTTTAACATTACTGGCTGCAGAGCGAATATTTTAACTCATTCAATATCATTTCATAAAGGCCGATTATGGACTTAATTTATCGACCAAATTCTGTAAAATGATATAGGTACCAATTGATATTTGACGCGTTTGAGGCCCAAAATAAAATGAACAGAACCTTTTGAAATTCCAACATCATCAGCAAGGTCTGTAATTGTAATTCGACGGTTTGAAAGCACCCAATCTTTAATTTTTTTCGACGTGAGCTACGTCGGTTGAGGTTGAGGCTCGACCCGAGGGATCTTCGTCTTCAACGCGTTCGCTACCTTCTTTGAACTGTTCATACCACTTCAAAACATTTCTTTCCCATATAGGAATGCTCACCGAAGGTCTTCTGCAACATTCTATACGTTTACGCAAACAAAATTGAATGCAAGTTCTTTGCTCTATGAAATCACACATTTCAAAAATCACCGGAATCAGTTTTAGCGTCTCACAAAGCCAAGAGAAACTCAAACACTCATGAATATTTTGACGTCACATTTCACACAGATGTCCAGCACAGTGCTAGAAACTTAAAAAAGAAAAAAAAACCATTGCAATTCCATAAGCGCCAGGAATTTTAAATTGAAAATGGGTGTTACTTTTTGGACACAGTAGTATACTAACGTTTGGCATCTATTTCTTATCAACAAAATAAAAACTAAATTTGTCAACTTGAAGTATTTGCATAGATTTCGGAGAAACTCAGTCTTGAAAATAAACAGGTAAACAGACTTAAATGGGATTTTTGGAGCAGCAGATTCGTGAAAATTCACTTTCATTTCAAACTTTTTATTACGCAAATTCAGAAAATAACTCTTGTGTTGAACTGAAATATTCTATTTGGGGCAACATAAAGGGAACCTCATCTGCATTTCAATCGCCGAACCTCTATCTGAGAAAAACACATGAAAAAAAGTCATTTTATTACATTAACATTCGAGTTTAAAACAGCAGAGCTCATTCGTCCTCTCTTTCTCGCTCTTTGGCAGTTGTTTTTAATTCAATATCAGTTAATTTCCTGGAAATAGAAAATTACAATTGTCTCTTTAATTATTTCGAAACCTTTTCATCAATGATGTTTGCGTAGAATACATGCAAAATCAAATGAAAATTTCAAAGTAAAAAAAAAAAAAAAAAAAAATAAAAATAAAAATAAAAAAAAAATCGCTGTTCCGACGAAAACTCACTATTTCTTAAGAGCCAAAATAATAAAGGCCTTTATGAATAAATTATCGCTGTTTGGAATTCAGTTGATTACCAAGATTCCTATTTTGACATTTCTTCCTGCCAAAGCGAATATTTTAACAACACACTGGAAGTTTAAAAATACAGAACCTTCAATAAGAAAAGAAAATTTTTAAAATGTTTCATTCAATTTTATTTCATAAAAGCAGATTGTTGTCTTTACTTATTGACTAATTTCTGTAAAATGACATGTATGTTATTGGACAAGTCGCTTTACTCGTTTTAGTGTGCGTTAGTTGTTGTGAAATAGTAAAAGGTTTATATCCCGCTAATGGTACATAACTCCTCTAAAATCGCACTACACCATATGGTCAGAGAGTTTTGAATCGACAATCGACCTACAAAGAAAGGGTGCCAAGATGTCATGGATGTTTGTAGTGGTTCGGATTCCACTTTAAGCCGTAGCTCCCGGTCTCATATGACTGTTGAGCGTTAGGCGTAGAGCTGATATCCCTACAACGTAAAAAGAAAACGTCTCTCGTCTCGAAATCTACCCGTAGGTTGACGGCCATTTGTGTTGCCAATGATGATTATGAATTATACATTAACAAAGTGCAAAACCATTTTAAAATACAAGTGAAATAATTATGGCGGAATGTTTTGTATTATGCAATTTAAATCTATAATAAATTAAAAAATAGTTATTTTTATTCCGTTAAAATCTGTCCGATATTATTTTTCTACCTTTCACACAGCTCTGTTTAAATCCGCCTTACTTTAAAATTTGTTCACGTAATAACTGATCAAACTCTACCAACATTTGGCATCTATTTCTTACCAATAAATTAAAAACGAAACTTGTCAACTTGAGATATTCGCATAGATTTCGGAACTCAGTCTAAAAAGCAAACAGGTAAACAGACATAAATGGGATTTTTGGAGCAGTAGATTCGCGAAAATTCACTTTCACTTCATCTTTTTCGCACGCACATTCAGAAAGCAACTCTTGTGTTAAAACAAAAATATTCTATTTGGAACAATACAAAGGAAGCCCCATCTACATTTCAATGGCCGAACCTCTATTGAAGAAAAATACATGGGAAAAAAGTCATTTTATTACATTAGCATTCGATCTTAAAATAGCAGAGCTCTTTCGTCTTCTCTTCTCTCTCTCTCTGCTTCGGAATTTGTTTTTAATTCAATATCAGCAAACTTCCTGGAAATAGAAAATTAGAATTAGCTCTTAAATTATTTCGAACCCTTTTCATCAATGATGTTTGTGCAGAAATTTTCTCGAATGCAAAAGAAAATGGAAATTTTCGAAAGACAAAAAAATAAATGCTTACACCGATGAAAACTCATTATTCTGGAGAGCGAAAATAATAAAGGCCTTTATGAATAAATGATCGCGGTTTAGAATTCTGTTGATTACCAAGTTTTCCTTTTTTAACATTCTTAGCTGCAAAAGCGAATAAGTTTAACAGAAAATAAGTTTAAAAGAGCAGAACTTCCAATAAGAAATGTAAATTTGCAAAATGTTTTATTCAATATCATTTCATAAAGGCGGATTGTTGATTTTACTTATTAACCAATTTCTGTAGAATGACATGAATGTTACCGGACAAGTCGCTTTACTCGTGATCAAGTTGTAGTCTGCCATTATTTTTAGCATTGCTTGCTGCACAGCGAGTATTTTAACACAGAATTCGACATAGTTTGAAGTTTACAAGCGCAGAACATCCAATAAGAAAAGCAAATTTGCAAAACGTTTCATTCAATACTACTGTGTCCAAAAAGTAAGACCCATTTTCAATTTAAATTTCCCGCAGCTTATGGAATTTGAATTTTTTTTTCTTTTTTAGGTTGCCGGCACTGTCCTTGACATTAGTGTGAAATTTCCCGCAGAATATTTTTTGTCGTTTGAGTTACGCTTGGATTTGTGAAAAGACGCTAAAACGGATTTCAGCGATTTTTGAAATATCTGAATGAATTGAGCAAAGAACTTGCATTCAATTGTGTTTGCGGAAAAGCATAGAATGTTGCAGAAGCATTCGGTGAGCATTTTCCTTTATCGGAAAGAAATGTTTAGAAGTGGTATGAACACTTCAAAGAAAACAGAAAACGCATTGAAGACGAAGAGCCCTCTGATAGACCCTCCACCTCAACCGACGAAACTCAACTGTGCTCTCGACAGAGAGACGACCAAAGAGCTCTGCTATTTTAAACTGGAAAGTTAATGCAGTAAAATGACTTTTTTTTCATGTCCCTCTCTTTCTCCAACAGAGGTTCGGCCATTGAAATGCAGATCAGGCTTCCTTTGTGTTGTTCCAAATAGAATATTTCAGTTCAACACAAGAGTTGCTTTCTGAATGTGCGTGCTAAAAAGTTGATCTGAAAATGAATTTTGGCGAATCTGTTCTCCAAAAATCCCATTTAAGTCTGTTTACCTGTTTACTTTTCCAGACTGAGTTTCGAAATCTATGCAAATATTTGAAGTTGACAAGTTATGTTTTTGATTTTATTGATAAGAAATAGATGCCAAACGTTGGTATACTACTGTGCCCAAAAAGTAAGACACATTTTTGAATATAAAATTTCGTGCACTTATGGAATTTCAATTCTTTTTTCATTTTCAGGTCGCTGGCACAGTTCTTGACATCTGTGTGGAATTTGACATCAAAGTATTCATGAGTGCTTGAGACACGCTCGTCTCTGTGAGACGCTCAAACTGATTCCGGCGATTTTTGAAATGCATGAATTCATTGAGCAAAGAACCTGCATTCAATTTGATTGCGGAAACGTATCGAATGTTGCAGAAGGTATTCTGTGAGCATTCCTATGTCAGGAAGAAATGTTTACAAGTTTTATAAAAGGCTCAAAGAAGACAGAGAACGCGTTGAAGACGAAGAGCCCTCTGGTCGACCCTCCCCCTTAACGGACGAAGCTCATGTCCAAACAATGAAAGATTGGGTGCTTGCAAAACGTCTATGTAAATTTTCAGACATCGCTGATGAGGTTGAAATGTCAAAAGGATCGGTCCATTCCATTTTGGGCCTCTATCGCTTCCAATCTCGATAGGTACCGAAAACACTGAATGCGCCAACTCACACTGCATTCACTCTTCGTGACTTTTTCACCAAAAAAGAAACCCGTATCGTTGCACAATCACCGTTTTCACACCGTGAATGAAAAAAAAATTGAATAATAATTGAAAAAAATAAAAAATGGTGTTAGTTTTTGGGCCCAGTAGTATCATTTCATAAAGGCGGATTGTTGGCTTAAGTTATCGAGCCATTTCTGTAGAATGGTATGTATGTTGCTGGACAAGTCGCTTTAATCGCGATCAAGTTGTAGTCATCATTAATTGACGTGAAAGAGAAAAAGGTTTACATTCCACTAGTGGTACATGTTTTCTTTAAAAACGCAGTACATTCGATGGTTTGAAGAGCGTTTCAGAAAATTCAGATGATTACCAAGCTTTCCTATTTTTAACATTCCTAGATGCAAAAGCGACTATTTTAAAACAGATGACAACACAGTTGGAAGTTTAAATGTGCTGAACCACCAGTAAGAAAAGCAAATTTGCAAAACTTTGCATTCAATATCATTTCATAAAGGAGGATTGTTGACTTAATTTATCCAACCATTTCTGTAGAAGGACATATACACCACTGGCCATTAAAATTGCTACACCAGGAAGAAATGCGGATAACAAAATGGTATTCGTTGGACAAATACATTATACTGGAAATAACGACTGAATCAATTTTCAAGACATTTGGGTACAGAGATCCTGAGAAATCGGTACCCAGAACAACCACCTCTGGCAGAAGGGGGAAACGGTATGGCATCCGAAAAAAGTTGAACCGATTTTTCCCATCCAATTGGGTATGACCTTGTTGTGGTGGATGGGCTATCCACTCACAGTGTCACACCTGTTGAAAGACTTGGAAATCATTGCTTCCGTCCAAAAAACCGAAACCATCAAGAACATTGAACAATACAGTTGGTTTAATATGCCACTCTTGCCAAATACGTTGTCATTTCTATTCAAACTGTCATTGAAAGCCGAATTCACTTTCTTTATGGTGCTCGCAGCGCCATCTATTCATACACTTTTGAAGTGTTTTTGATTCCGTATCGTTTCCCATTTTTTCAAGTACCTTCAGTTCAAGCTAGAACTCATTGTGGAGAGTGTTTCTTTTTTTGACAGCATTTTGAAAGTGGGATTTTCAATATAATCACCCTATATATATTAATGATTATGATGTTAAAAGTTATGGGCATCCTATGTTACACATTCTATATTTAAACAAATTTATAACTGAAATACAAATAAATAAATTTATTTATATACCTTGATATATTTTCAAGTATCTGAAGTACAAATATTCGGCACTTTTAAGTCTTTAGAAAATAATTATATTAACAATTTACTTTTTATATTACAAATTTAGGGTTAGAATCCCGGCGGTGCCATGCATGTTTGGAGTGGTTCGGAAGCCACTTTAAGCCGTAGATTCCGGTCTAGCATGAACGTAGAGCGTTGTGGGGGTAGTGTGACTCCTCGTCCGTAGCTTATCTTCAAGATACACGCAAATACTGGGTAGTGCTAATTAAGTAACGTCGTTGCAGCACTTCCCTTAAGGCATCCAAGTATTTGTTAAGTATTTACCAGCTGTACTAGAAAAAAATACATATATTTTGAAGTATCTGTCAAGTTTCTTTTAAGCACATAGAATTAATTCTTTATAAAATAATTATTTCAGCAATTTACTTTTTATATTTGTAAATTTGTAAGCTTGCAACACAGTTCATTGCTTTTTATTCTTATGTAACTTATTCGTTCACTTAATCACTTTATGAAACATATTCTATGTTAAATATTCCATTAAACTTTGTTAAAAACTATCACTTATTTATGCAGATACCAACTATCATTTATATTTCATTTTATGAAACATATTCAATGTTTAAATATCTCATTAAACTTTTCTATGTTAAACATTCCTATGTAAACTATTCCATTTTTTAGAAGCATTTTAATTCATTTACACTTTCCTTTTACAGAATAACCACGTTATTTAAAACAATTTTTTGTCCGAAATTACCGAAGGTTGCCAACTCATTTCTCCTGGCCCAACAAATTTCTGGCAATATATGTTTTTCTTTTACTGTTTATTGCAGCGCCAAAAGAAGCCAAGTTGTGGCGAATGTGAGAGAACCCTGACCACGTTAACAAGAGCCAAAGCAGCGGTGATCTGGTTTCTGTTGGGACGAATTTTGTTTCTTAATATCTAAACAAAGGAATGAAAAAATGTTCTTCTCAAGCCTCAGATATCTGGCAATGCTTATTAAGTTTCATTTCAATTTTTTTCTGTAATCTATGCTGTGTCGTATGACGGGCTGCAATTATTTCTCGTTAACAGAGCATTTTATTTATTATTATTATTATTATTAGACATAACCCAGCGATCCGCACAAAAAATATAATATTTTTACTTTTGGAGGATTTTATCAAAAAATATATCTCGGCAGAATCGGAGGATTTATACAGTATAACTTGACCAATTGTAGTCCAGTTGGCTTAAATATGATGTATCAAGTTTCGTTAAACTTTAGTGAAGTAGATTATTATTATCATTTTGAAAGTAGGGGCCTGATGTTTGGGTGATTAGCGCTTTGGCGCTTGGTATCACTGGGTTCGAGTCCCGGTGGTGCCATGGATATTTGTAGTAGTTCGGAATCCACCTTAAACTGTAGGTCCCGGAAGGTTTTACGGTTTAAAGTAGTTAACTGTAGGTCCCCTCAACTAATTTCTCCGAGCTATCGCCCAACAAATGTGTGGTGTCCTTTTTTTTTCTTTCTTTGTCTGTTTATTGCAACGCCAAAAGAAGCCGAGTTCCGGCGAATGAGAGGAAACCCTCATCACGTAAATATTAGCCAGAGATCTGGTTTCTGTTGCGGCGAATTTTGTTTCTTAATATCTAAACAAAGGAAGGAAAAAAATGTTTCTCTCATGCCTCAGATGCCTTGCAATGCTCATTAGGTTTAATTTCATTTTTTTTTTTTTGTATCTCATGTCGTGTCGTGCCATGTGCTGCAATTATTTCTCGTTAACGGAGCACTTTATTTATTATTATTATTATTATTATTGAGACATAACCGAGCGGTCCGCACAGAAAAATATTTTTAGTTTTGGAGGAGTTTATCAAGAAATATATCGCGGCAGTATCGCAGGATTTATACAGTATAACTTGGCCTACTATAATTTAGTTCGTTTAAATATGAATGATTTAATTTTGTTAAATTTTAAGGAAGTAAATTATTAATATTAATTTCAAAGTTAAAATTAATTTGTTGTAGCTCTAATGCAGCTGCCAATACAGAGACAGTTCACCTTTACGCCACAAGCGAGGGTTTCACCACTGTTACTCATTGAGCACTCCCAAGGGGCAAATGTAGCTTGAAGACAGGCTACGGACGCAAATATCATCCCCCCACCTCACAATGCTCTACTATTCTATTAGACCGGGATCGACGTTTAAAGACATTCCGAATCATCATGGCACCGCCGGGACACGAACGCAAAACCTACCTGTGGTTTGATGCCTCAGATGCTAAGCAATAATTGTTAAGTTTAATTTCAGGTTTTTTTTGTAATTCATGGCGCGTCCTGCAATTATTTCTCGTTAACAGAGCACTTTATTTATTTATTATTATTATTATTAGACATAGCCCAGCGGTTCCTCACAAAAAACATGTTATTTTAGATTTGGATGATTCTATCAAGAAATATAGCGAAGGACTTAAATAGTATAACTTGTTTTTTTCTTCCTAGCGCGCATGCCCATAAGAAACATTATACCTATTGTGCCTGCGTATCTGTAATACTGCACTACTGAGCTATTCCTATGTGCATGCGCGCAAGGAAGAAAAATATCGGACGATAAAAAAACGTTATACAAAAACTCTCTAATAACTAACGCCTTATATATTATTCCTGCGTTAAATAGAATTCAATGTAACAATATAGATTTACTACATAATGAATTCGGGTCTTTCAATTCGATTTCCTATTTAAATGGTTAAATTGTATTAAACTTATTTATAAAAATTTTTTTTGCATGTTACTTTTGGAATAAATATTTTTCACTTTACAATAAAAACGTAAAAGAGCCCCTGTACATAGACTATATTCTAAGTAGTACTTTTCCTATCTATTTGTCAAATGTATAAAAAGAAGTAAAGTATATAATATATATAATATAATTATTAATTATTGTATACATAATTATATATACTTTGTATTGTATTGTATATAAGTGGTATCTTTTTAATATACCAAATAGATATTGTCAAATGAACAAAAAAGAAATAAACCGAACTTACCATTCTTAAGTACTGCTTTCTGTACATATCTGTACAAGTATATGGTAATTTATTATTCATTTACTTATTGGTTCTTTGTAACATATTATTTTGGAATTAAAAAACTAATTCTTCCCACACACACGCACACATGAAATAAAAACCTTTATATCTCTAATATTTCATAAACTGGTGCTTTGTCGGCTCTGCTGAATTGGCATTACGTTATTGATGTACACTTGATGTGATACAAGATGTGATGATCTATACATCAAATGTCGATATAAAAAATAACAGTGTTGTTGCACAATGCTTTCATGCCTCTATAATGGATGCTTTTTTTATGGTTATTTAATATCGATTTATTTGCAGATATTCTTCCTACAGATCATGCTTCTCGTGAATAAAAAAAACTGGCATTTCAGTTCAGTAGTGGGTCGTCCATCTACTTCTCTTGTTAGAAGTAGCATTTAAATACTTTTGAAGTGAGATGACCCTCTATTGGAGTGGACAAAAGGATCCCTTTCGAATCTTTTTATCCATATAAATTAATATATACACACCCAGAAACATCAATACACTACTGTGACCAAAAGATTAGACCAAATAATTTTTTTTGTCAAAAACTCATTATTTCAATTCCTTCTATTAGCTCACACTCTCCCTATATATATATTGTTCACATTTTCAATCGGTCATAAAACACTTTTTATTCGTCCACTTGAGTTCAAACACATTTTTTTTCAATCTGCAGTGGATGGCACTGGATGGGAATGCAGTTTTTTTCAAATTTTCATTAAATTTAATTAATTCATTTTGGTTTTTTTTTTAGATTTAAGTTGCATGTATCTACCAATAAATGGCGCCAGTTAAATTTAAAAAAAAGAATTCAAATTATTTATAAAGGACTTTCTGCAATACAGTGAAAAAAAAGTAGGAACTGACTTTAAAATTTGGTTTATATTACTTGTTAATTAAATAAGAATTGTAATTTAAAAAACAATCAGCATTTCATAATGTTGTATTTTTATAACAATATCAATATTAATTAACTATGAGAGACCGAGAAAAAGATTCTATAATAAACTAAACTTTTTCTGTGTCAACATCAATCTTTTGTGCATAGCTTTTTTCTATAAAAATTGATCAAAGTTCAACGATTGAAAAACGTTTGGAAATATTCTAAGTATTAACAACAGCGCATACGTTTTGCTTGCATTAAGTGGAATTCAATGTAATAATATAGATTTACTGCATAATGAATTTGTGTCTTTCAATTAGATTCACTATCTAAATGGGTAAATTGAATTCAATTTATTTACACAAATTTTTTTGCCTCTTACTTTTGTAAAAAAATATCTTTTACTTTACAATAAAAACATAAAAGAACCTCTATACTAGTACATACAGTATATTCTAAGTGGTACTTTTCCTACCTATTTGTCAAAGGTACAAAAAAGAAGTAAACGAAACATACCATTCTTAAGTACTGCTTTCACATATCTGTACAATTTTGTGGTAATTTATTATTCATTTACTTATTGGTGCTTTGTATCGTATTCTTTTGGAATCAAGATCTAATTCTTCACACAAAATAAAAACGTTTATGCGCCTAATATTTCATAAACTGGCGCTTTGTCCCGCTATGGTGGATGAGCATTGCGTTATTGATGTACACTTGACGTATTACAAAGGGTTCTATACATCAAATGTCCGATACAAAAAATAAAAGTGCAGTTACACAATGCTCTATAATGGATTCGCTTTTTTTATCGTTATTTAGTGTCGATTTATTTACAGATATTCTTCCCACAAATCATACTTCTCCTGAATAAAAAAACACAGACATTTCACTTCAGTTCAATAGTGGATAGCATTGTCCATCTATTTCTCTTCTTAGAGTAGCATTTAAATACATTTGAAGTGGATGACCCTCCATTGAAGTAGACAAAAGGTTCCGTTTCGAGTCTTTTTATCAATAAAATCAATATATATACACACAGAAACATCAATACACTACTGTGCCCAAAAGGTAAGACCAAGTACTTTTTTTTCCTAAAAACACTTTATTTATTCTCTTACTTATTCAAAATTGATATTGTTATAAAAATACAACATTATAAAATGGGGATTGTTTTTTTTTTAATTACAATTATTATTTAATTAAAAATAAAACATAAAAATTAAAAAAAAAAATTATATAAAAATTGGAACCGTTTACTGATTTGAAGATTTATGACTTCAGTGATATTTTTAGGATGGCGTGAACATTGTGCATTTTAGTATAACGTCACTCCCCATTCCATTCACTCATACGTAGTGACGTCACGTGCCGTATATGCTACGTCACGTGAATGCGTTACTACGTATTCAAGTGACTCACGTGACGTAGATTGTAGACTTACAATTTACGGTTCCAATTATGTGAATAGTGAATTGAATGCGCTTCCCATACTTCATTCTAATGTTCATTCATTTCATTCACTTATATGCTTCAGTTGACATATCAATAGAAGTACAACTGTGCCCAAAATGTAATAAAATTTTTTTTTTTTTCAAAACCACTTTATTGATTCTTCCAAATTTGCTTCATCGCCTTCAAAGTAATCAAGTGGTATAAAGTAAAACATTCTAAATTGTTCTTATTCGCACCGAATGATCCCTCCCATTCTTAAACGTTCCTGTTGCTCTGAAATCCATAAGTAGTTATGGCACTTGTTAAAATAAATGAAGTTCGTTCTGATCTATTATTGTCCTTAATTGGATTATAGTGGATTATAGTAAATGCGATAATTAACGAGAAATAAACATTATTCTTGTGATATTTCTGCACCATGAATGATGCGAACACTGCCCTGAATGCGAATGATGCGAACACTCAAAATAAAATCACTGTAGGAAGGCCACAAAAAAGAACAAAGCACACTTCTTTCATGGCAAACTTTTCGACAAAAGTCAACAACAACTTTTTTTTTGCTGTCATGGGAACACTTGACCGCCAGGTTGGCCTATATAACCTATATTTTGCAATTCCTACTATTAGTCCACACTCTCCCTATATATATATATATTTAAGTATATTTTGTTCAAATTTTTAGTCATTCATAAAATACTTTTATTCATCCACTTAAGTTCAAATACATTTTTTTGAACTTGTAGTGGATGACACTGGATGGTAATGCAGTTTTTTTTCAAATATTAATTAATTCATTCAATTTAGTTTTTTTTAGAATGAAGTTTCATGTATCGACCAATAGATGGCGTCAGGTGCAAGAGGAAAATTTCAACTGTGTTTGTAAAGGAATGTTCTGCAATATAGGGAAAAAAAGTAGGAATTGATATTATTATTTTTTTTATATTACTTATTATATAATGTTTTCACGTTTTTTATTGAAATAGCGTTAGTATATTACTGGTTATTTAATCTTATCCTTTCGAAATAAATATCTATCTCTTCACAAAAAAAAAAAACCCTACTTATCTTGTGCAATATTTCAGAATCCTTTGAATTGCCCTTTGAACTGGCATTAAGCTACTAATGTATATCTGATGCGATACAAAAAGCCCCCTTACCAGCTGAAGATAAAAAAAAACCCTGAATCTTCTCGTAAAACTTATTCTGTGTGAACATACAAGAACGGATGAATAAACTCAGGAATTCGTCAATGTTCAATAATGCACGAGGTATAGGAAGAAATGGATTGGAATACTGCAAGAATGGCCAAATTCAAATAGCCACATGTGAATAGATCAAGAATCCTTAAAAGAATATACAAAAGTAAGATAAATGTCGTCGCAAATGAAGAATGAAGTATTCTAATTTCTACAAGAAATGGTATCACATTCAATAACCAAAAGGATGTATGAAAGTTTGAAAATATTAGTCGTAAATGAAGAAGGAAGTATTCCAAATTCTGCAAAAAACATAATCACATACAATACCCAAATGAATATACCAAAGTTTGAAATATTCTTATTGTTCTTATTATCAATTTATTTGTAGATATGACCGACATAGCCTATTTTAACTGAATTTCAGATCAGCTAGTCCAAAGTAATCATTCTCAAACCAATTTTGTACATCAAATTATTTCATTGTCGGTCCAGTGCTACTTTTCGTCATGGTATTATTTAGATATGTTTGAAGCGGACGACACCCTATAGACGGGGACAAAATGATCTATTTCGAGTCTCTTTACCTCACAGAAACATCCACATAAAAGCGAGAAAGAAAAATTATTCTTGGAATATTTCTGCACCGGCAATGAATAATACGACGCTCAAAATAAAATTATCGTAGTAACGCCACTGAAACAGAACAAAACACACTTCTTTAATGGCACACTTTGCGATAAAACAGAACAACAAACCTATTTTTAGCTAAGACGGGAACACTTCAAAGCCAGGTTGGCCTGCATAAACCTATATTTTCATATAATGCTTTCACATATCCTTTTATTGAAATAGCATTAACATATTACTGGTCATTTAATCCTATTCTTTCGAAATAAAGATCTATTTCTTGACAAAAAAGAACCACTAATCTTGTGCAATACTCATTTTTTAGAAACCCTCATTTCTAGCTCTGGTTGAACGCATGGGCTAGAATTTGTTGGACAAATTTATTTGTTCTCTATCGACCCATTTTAAATGAATAGTGTGAACTAAATGTATTAAAAAAGTTTTCCTTTACATCTTGCTATTCAAATCAACAATAACAAATAAAGAAATAAAGAAGCAATAAACAAATAAAGAAGCATCTATGCGTACCGCAGACCTTAACTGGTATTTTCCAAAAAAAAAAAAAAAAAAAAACTGTCTTATCTATATTGTCAAAAGAAATACACTATGTGGAAGAAAGTGACGGGACACGACACTATAACTACATAAACCCATATTTATTAAAATTAATAGGAGGTGAGGCCTCCTTTGACTGCGATCACAGCTGCAACCGTTCTGGGTATGCTTTCCACTAAATTAGCCATAGTGGCAAGAGGAATTTCCTTCCAAATGTTTAACAGGAAGTTCCATAGTTCAGGCTTGCTTTTGGGGAGTGGGGTGCAGGCCCTCAACCGACGGTCCAATTCGTCCCAGAGATGTTCAATTGGGTTAAGATCAGGGCTCTGCACCGGCCACTCCATGAGTTTAACGTTGTTGTTCACATACCAATCAAGAGTACTTCTTGCAATATGGCATGTTGCTTTGTCATCTTGATACCACCAATCATCCATACCGTACGTTGCCCACAAGGTAGGAAGGACATGATTGTCGTGAATATCACAGTATCTATCGGCATTCATCGCACCATCAATCTTCATCAGTGGGCCAGCCCCATATCATGAGAAACAGGCCCATACCAACAATCTTCCTCCACCAAACTTTACAGTTGGACGACACACTCGGGCAAAAGGCGTTTTCCTGGTAAACGCCATACCCAAACACGTCCATCGGAACGGAAAAGGGTAAATCGTGACTCGTCACTCCAAAGGACGCGTTTCCAGTCATCCAGAGTCCAAGTACGGTGGTCTTTGGCCCATCGAAGGCGCGCTTTCTTGTTGGTTTTCGTAATCAAAGGCTTATGGGCCGCCGAACTTCCAGTGTAACCTAACTTATGGGCCTCGATACGATGAGTCTTGGTCGAAATGGCCCCACCTGTGGCTTGTCTAAATTCATTAGCGATGTTATCCATGGATGTTTGACGGTTACTTCGAATCTCCCTGCCGAGCACCCGCCGGTCCCTGCTGGTGAGAACTGTAGGTCGTCCACTTCGGGGTTTGTTCTGACAGTGTTCGTCAGTCTTGTAGCGACACACAACTCGTGCTACAGTTGATTTTGAGCAGTTACGGAGACGGGATATCTCCCTAATTGACACCTTGGCAAGATGCAATCCAACCAACACACTTTCTCGAACTCAGACAACTCTTCTTGCATCTTGACAAAACGCATCTTGACAAAAAACAACTCCAGTCGACTCCACAGAGTATTTATAGGATATGGCTGACACGTGATACCTATTATTGCGCATGTGTCAGCTGTATTGTCGACTTTTCTACTTTTCGGGAGTTTTCCCGTTACTTTCTTCCAGATAGTGTAGTATGAGAAGCATATCTTTGTTATATAATGCTTTCACGTGTGTTTTTATTAATATAACATTAATTTAATACTGGTTATTTAATCCCATTCTTTCCAAATAAACATATATTTCTTCACAAGAAAACCTCCACTTATCTTGTGTAATACTTCATGCTTTGTCCTTTGAAATGGTATATCTTATGCGATACAAAGGAGCCCGCTTACAAACTGAAGATAAAAAAATAATAACATCTAGTGTTGTTACTTACAATTTAGTGTCTCTTTTATGGTTCTTTATTATCAATTTATTTACTGGTTGGCCTGCATAACCTAATTTAACTGAATTTCAGAGCATCTAGTCCAAAGCAATCATTCTCAAACCAGTTTTTACATCAAATTACATCATTGCTGGTCACTTTGTCTAGCGGTCATTTTCGTCAGGGTATTATTTAAATACGTTTGAAGTGGACGACACCCTGTAGAAGGGGACAAAAAGAATCGATTTCGGGTTTTCTTTATCGTACAGGAACATCGATATAAAAGAGAGAAAGAAACGTTATTCTCGTACCATTTCTGCATCGGCCGTGAATAATGCGAACACTCAAAATGAAGCTATTGTAGGAACGCCACAGAAAAAGAACAAGACACGCTTTTTGACGGCAAACTTTCCTATAAAAGAGAACAGCAACTCTGTTTTTTGCTATGATGGGAACACTTCAACGCCAGGTTGGCCTACGTAACCTATATTTTTATATAATGCTTTCACATTCTCTTTTTATTAATATATTTTTTTTGTTCTAATGCAGCTGGCAAACACTTAGACAGTTAGGTTTAGATCTTGAATGATTTAAGGCAAGCGTCGCACCGACGTTACTCATTCAGCACTAACTAGGAGGTGCGTGTAGCTTGGAGATAAGCTATGGACCGTTATAACCCCGTAACGGTCTACGATCTTATTAGCTTTACGGTTTAAAGAGGATTCAGAACCACTACAAACATCCATGCCACCACCAGGATTCAAACCCAAAACCTCTTGTACCGAGCGCCAGTGCGCTAGCCTCTCGGCCATCAGGCCCCCTATAATTAATACCTCATTAATATATTACTGGTTATTTAGTCATATTCTTTCGAAATAAAGATCTATTTTACCAAAAAAACCACTTTTCTTGTGCAATACTTCATAACTTCATACTTTTTCCTTTGAATTGGCATTAGGTTACTAATGTGAAAGGAATGCGATACAAAGGGCCCGCTTACCAGCTGAAAATAAAAAAATAATAATAATAGCATCTAGTGCTGTTACGTACTGCTTCCCTGTCTATATAATAGAGTGTCTTTTGTTATGATTCTTTACTATCAATTTATTTGTAGGTTGGCCTGCATAACCTCTTTTAACTGAATTGCAGAGCAGCTAGTGCAAAGCAATCATTCTCAAACCAGTTTTGTATAACAAGTTATTTCATTGCTAGCTTCTGTGTCCAGTAGCAGTTTTGTCGGGTTATTATTTAAATACGTTTTAAGTGGACGACACCCTATAGAAAGGATCTCTTTTAGGGTTTCTATATCATACAGAAACATCAATGCAAATGAGAAAGAAACGCTATTCCTGTACCATTTCAGCCCCGGCCATGAATAATGCGAACACTCAAAATGAAATTATTGTAGGGAACGCCACAAACAAGAACAAAGTACACTTCTTCTGACGAACTGTTCAATAAAAGAGAGAACAACCCTGTTTTCTGTTATGATGGGACTAGCTGATCTGCAATTCAGTTAAAATAGGTTATGCAGGCCATATTCCCTACAAATAAATTGATAATAAGAATAATTAGAATATTAGAATATAATATAAGATTAGAATAGAATGTTATATAATATAGAATATATTTGATATATACTTTTGGTATTGTATGTGATTACGTATTTGTGGAATTGTGGAATACGACTACACTTAGCTTAATTTTGTATATTATTTTTAGAGATTCTTGAACAATTCATTCTTCATAACATTCTTGCAACGTTGCGATATTCATGCGGCTATTGAATTTGGCCATTCTCGTATGACATTTGCCGAGTAGATTTCAGTTTCTGTATACCCAAAAGAATATATCAAATATATTCTTATATTCTATATTATATTCTAATATTCTTATTATTCTTATTACCTATTTATTTGTAGGTAATATGGCCTGCATAACTTATTTTAATTGAATTGCAGAACAGTTAGTCCAAAGCAATCATTCTCAAACCAGTTTTGTATATCAAATTATTTCATTGCTGGTTACTTTGTCCAGTGGTAGTTTTCGTCAGGGTATCATTTAAATACTTTTGAGGTGGACGACACCCTAAAAGAATGGTACAAAATAAACCCTTTCGGGTTTCTTTATCACAGAAACATCAATATAAATGTTATATTTACAGAGAAAGAAGCATTCTTCTTGTACCCTTTCAACACCGTCCATGAATAATGCGATACTCAAAATGAAATTATTGTAAGGAACGCCACAAAAAAAGAACAAAACACACTTCTTTGATGGCAAACTTTCCTATAAAAGAGAACAACAACCCTGTTTTTTGTTATGATGGGAACACTTCAGTTATATTCAGTTCTTTTGTTATGATGGGTTCTTCCTACCAAAATTAGCGGAAACGTATACAATGTTGCAGAAGGCGTTCGGTGAGCATTCCTATATCGGAAAGAAATGTTTACAAGTGGTATATACAATTCAAAGAAGGCAGATAACGCGTTGAAGACGAAGAGCCTTCTGGCCGACCACCAACCTCACCTCATCTCAACTTTGGACAAAAATGAAACCCATATCATTCCACAACCACCGTATTCGCATCGTGCGACTTGTGGCTAGTCCCCCCAACTCAAAAGACCACTCTGGGGACACCGTTTTGAGTCGATTCAAGAGATTCAACGTGATTCGCCGCAAACTTTGAAGGCCATCCCTGACGAAGACTTTTCAGCATGCTTTGATTATTGGGGGAAAACATTGGCATAAGTGCATATAAGTGCATCGTGTCCGGAGGGGATGACTTTGAAGGCTTTGAAATAAATTTGGAAGAATAAATAAAGAGTTTTTGAAAAAAATAACAGGTCCTACTTTTCAGGCACAGTAGTAAATGCGATATTTATAGTGAAAGCAATATTATTCTTGTACTATTTCACCACCGGCCATGAATAATGAGAACACTCAAAATGAAATTATTGTAGGGAAGGCCACAAAAAAAGAACAGAACGCATTTCTTTGATGGCAAACTTTTCGATAAAAAAGAACAACAACCCTGTTCTTTGTTATGATGGGAACACTTCAACGCCGTACCAATTTTCCTAGTTATTGATCTCACCGATGTTTTTAGGGAGGTCCCCTGCCCACTCGGCGGCGATGGAGAGCATCCGATAAGGCACTTGATAAAAATTGACTCCGAGGTTTTGTGGGTTGCACGGATTCGATGTTTGGCGCATAACTTGTGCAATAAAACGACGGATGTGCATCAAACATCCACTTTGCCACCGCCATAACAGACAGAGAGAAACATTCTTTATTTTAGGGTCCATAACGCTTTTACCTCTCAGCCTCACTGTAACCGAGCTCGCGGAATGATTTCTTCTATGTGTTTTTAGTGTTCCTGTGCGAGATGTCTTTAATTGAAGAAGATTTGGCTGTGGATAGTGTACCACGGTTTTCGGTGTTATTGTTACTATGTTATTGGAAACGCTTTTACTTGCAGAACGTTAAGCAATCTTTTGTGATTTTATTTACCTTTTCGACTGCTTTATGTTTAAAAATTTAAAGCTTTGTTTATTGAAGTAGGTAATTTCGTTATTCCATTTCTGGCAAGTTGTGGGTTTTCTCCATTTAATGTGGAACAAAAAGTGATGAATGATATTTATTGTATAGAAATATTAAATTGTTTACATGTATTTAAGAAAGCAAACTTTATTGCATTTATACTAACAAAGTTACTAAATGTTGAAAAGTAAACAAGTTACTTTTGTAGAATTTATAAAATGTACAAAATTTAGGAGTTATAAAGAATTATGTTAGTGTGCCAAATTTAAGTTGGCCGAAATGTGTGCTAAATTTTAAAACTACATTAAAACATCCAGCACAGAGCTTTTATACTACCCGCATATTTTACTATCACATTCTGATACATCTGTAGATACATACATACATTTGAAGATTGAAGATTGGTTAGTTATGGATAGTGTAGTGCTGTTGTCGGTGATATTGTTACTGTTTTATCGGAAACGCGTTTACTTGCAGAACTTTAAGCAAGCTTTTGTAATTTTATTTACCTCTGTGACTGCTTTATTTTTAAAAAAATTTAAAGCTTTGTGTATTGCGGTATGAAATTTTTTCGACAGTTTCTGGCGAGTTGCGGGTCTCTACATTTTTTTATGTATTTAATGTGGAACAAAAAGTGATGACGGATGTTTATTGTTTAGAAATATTAAATTATTTACATGTATTTAAAAAAACGAACTTTATTACATTTAAACTAAAAGTTACTAAATGTTGAATAACAATGTAATGTTGATACTAAATGTTGAATGAGTTTACAATTTTGTAAAGTAAACAAGTTACTTTTGTACAATTTATAAAATGTACGAAATTTAAGTAATGTTAAAGGTTCAAATTATAGCTGACCGGAATGTGTGCTACATTTAAAAACTACATTAAAACATCCACTACAGAGCCTTTTAAACCGCACTCATATTTTACCATCACATTCTGATGAAAATATCACTGTAGCCATCATTTGAAGATTGGTTCGATATGGATAATGTAGCATTGTTCTTGTTGCTACTGTTTCTAGTTTATCGGAAACGCGTTGACTTGCAGAACTTTAAGCAATCTTTTGTAATTTTATTTACTTCTATGGCGGCTTTATATTTAAAAATTTAACTTAGTTTTCAAACTTAGCTCATACTTAGCTACTTAGCTTAGTATGAACTTAGTTTTTCAAATTTTAACTGACCGAAATGTGTACTAAATTTAGAAACTACATTAAAACATCCACAATAGAGTCTTTTAAACCGCAGTCATTCCCATTCTGATAAAAATACCTCTGTAGCCATCATTTGAAGATTTGAGGAGGTTACTGTTAATTGAGGATTAGCAAAAACATTGACATACGTGCATTGTGTTCGGAGGTGATTACTTTGAAGGAGACGAAATAAATTTGGAAGAATAAATAAAGAGTTTTTGAAAAAATAATAATAATTGGTCTTACTTTCTGGGCACAGTAGTAAATGTGATATTTATGGAGAAAGAAACATTACTCTTGTACCATTTCTGCACCGGCCATGAATAATGCGAATATTCAAAATACAATTATCGTCGAACGCCACAAAAAAAGAACAGAAGACACTTCTTTAATGGCGAACTTCCCGATAAAAGAGAACACCAATCTTGCCTTTTGTTATGATGGGACCACTTGAACGCCGTTCCCCTTTCCACAGTTATTGATCTCACCGATGTTTTAGGGGAGGTCCCCTGACCACTCCGCGGCGATATGGAGCACCCGTTACGGCACTCAATAAAAACGACTTCTGAGGTTTTGGGTTTGTTCTGAGGTTTGAGGATTGGATGGCTGGTGCATAACTTGTGCAATAAAACGACGGATCTGCAGCAAACATCCAATTTGCCACCGCCATAACAGATAGAGAAACATTCTTTGTTTTAGGATCCATAACGCTTTTACCTCTCGGCCTCACTGTAACCGAAGTCGCGAATGTTTTCTTGCATGTGCTTTTAGTGTTCCTCTGTGCGATGCCTTTAATTGAATAAGGTGGGTTGGTTAGGGATATTGTAGCGTTGTTGTCGTTGCTATTGTTATTATGTTATCGGAAATGCTCTTATTGCAGAAATGTAAACAATCTTTTGTGGTTTTATTTAGATTGAAAAGTGCTTTAGGTTTGAGATTTAAACCTGTTTTTGTTGTGAAGAGAAATGTATTTATGCTAATGCTGGCATGTTAAAGTATTCTTCATTTTTTCTATTTAAGTTTTCTGTGAGACAGGGTGCAAAAAATTGAAAATAATGTTTAATGTTTAGAAAAGATTAAGCTATGATTAATGTTCTCTTTTTTGTAGATTAGAAAAAAAGCAAGTTCGATGACAATAGTTTCATTTTTGGTTAAGGTTTTCTGAAATTTTTTAGATAATTGCGCAAATATTTTTGAATGCCTCTAAGTTATAAATTAAATTCTTTGTGATTTACAAGTCAAATCTTTTGTGATTTGCAAGTCGAATGTTTTGTGATTTTATTTACCTCCATGACCGCTTTATGTTTAAAAATGTAAAGCTTTTTTGTTTTATTACGATATGAAATTTCTTTGTTCCGTTTCTTTCAAGTTGTGGGCTTATCCATTTTTTTTATTATTAATTTAATGTGGAACAAAAAGTGATGAAGGGTGTTTATTGTTTAGAAAGATTAATCAGTGCAATATCAGTGATATATTTAAAAAAAAAACTTTATTCAAATTATTAATTAACAAAGTTACTAAATGTTGAGTTAACAATTTTGTAAAGTTAACAATTTATAAAATATACGAATTTAGCAGTTATAACGTATGAGATGTTAAGGGTTCTGTGCTGTTAGTTTTTCAAATGATAGCTGGCGGAAAAGTGTGATAAATTTAAAAACTACATTAAAACACCCACCATTTCCATCACAGAGCCGTTCTGATGAAAATTCCTCTTTAGTGATCTTTTGCACATTGGAGATTGGTTGGTCGATTTGGGATTTTATTTACCTCTATGACTGCTTTATATTTAAAAATGAAAAGCTTTGTTAATGGCTATATGAAATTTCTTTTTTCCGTATCTGGTAATTTGTGGGTTTCTAAATTTTTTATCAATTCCTACTATTAAGTCACACTCTCCATATACATATATCTTGTTTAAATTTTCAATCGTTCATAAAATACTTTTTATTCCTCCACTCCAGTTCAAATACATTTTTTCAAACTTGTAGTGGAGGACACTGGATGTGAATGCAGCTGTTTCAAACACTCATTCATTCATTAAATTT
Organism: Caerostris darwini; assembly: GCA_021605075.1. Classification (NCBI taxonomy): domain Eukaryota; kingdom Metazoa; phylum Arthropoda; class Arachnida; order Araneae; family Araneidae; genus Caerostris; species Caerostris darwini. Next base: position 563,316 of record BPLQ01014081.1, read on the forward strand.
AATTCATAAATTTTAGTTTTTTAGATTTAAGTTGCATGTATCTACCAATTTCAACTTAAAAAGTAGTAATTGATTTAAAATTTTTTTTATATTACTCGTTTTCAATTTACTTAATGTAGAACAAAAAGTGATAAAGGGTGTTTATTGTTTAGAAAGATTAAGTTGCTTACCTGTCTTTCTGTTTGGAAAATTTAGGAGTTATAACATATCAGATCTTAAGGGTTCTGTGCTGTTAATTTTTCAAATTCTAGCTGGCCGAAATGTGCGCTAAATTTAAAAACTACATTAAAACAACCACTACAGAGCCTTTAGTACCACACTCATATTTTACCAACACATTCTAATGAAAATACCTGTTTAGTGATCATTTGAACATCTCTTCCAGTTAGGAATAACTTTTAAGATTTTGATTCGCAGACGATGGTTAAGTTTCTAAACAGGCTTATTAAATTCGATTTCTTATTAAAGAAATCATTGAAAAAATTCATGACCAATGCATGTTTCGGGTTCGAGTCCTGGGGGCGCCATGGATGTTTAGAATGGTTCGGAATCCACTTTAAGCCTTAGGTCCCGGTCTTACAGGATCGTAAGACGTTGGGGGGGCGAAGGTAGTGTGACTCGCTTCCGTAACACATTTTCAAGCTATAAGTGCTTCCTGGGTATTGCTCAATCAGTCACAGCGGTGCAGCCTTTGCTTATGGTATAAATAAAGCAGTAAAAATTATTTGTAAAACCAATTGCAATGTTTTTAAAGCATTTTAAATTAAAAAATCCTAAAACATATCTTACATCCTAATAAATTAAAAGAAAATGGCGTTCTGCTTTGTACTGAAAGAATGAATTTAATTTTAGGAAGAAACACGTGCTCTTTTAGTGATATTACTTTTTCAATTGCTTGTGAGATGAAATTTGGAAAAAGCACAATTTCTCAGAAATTTCGTAAAGAAATCATAAACGCGAAATAAAACTGTCACATTCCCTGATAAGAGCCAAATTACAATTCCGAGTTTTTAAAAGAAACTCTTGTAAAGAATTGACCCAGTGTAGTTGTAATCTTATGAATACGTACATTGATGGGCAAATAAGACATTTTGAGAAAAAAAATTAAATGGTCATTTTATACTTAACGCAATTTCGAAACAGCTAAAATATCAATTTGAGAAAAATACAAATAGGGTTTCACAAATAAATTTTCAAGATAATCTTTTACTGTTTAATAAAACACCAAATATTATTCTATTTCACCACAACCTTTATGAGTCGTGCATTTTTTTTCCCACAATACCACTTGATCAATAACGCTCAATACGCAATTCTATTTCACCCGACGCAAAACGATAACGATACACAGTACTGATACCGAATCCAAAAATGCTAGAGCAACAGCGTTTCTTCTGCATGCACACATCGTAATGCACTTTTTGAAGATTCGAATGTCAGAGATGGATAATGTCGTCTGCGAATATCAATCGATATCGAAGACGATATTTTCATCATCATCATTTATCAAGTCGTTCAGGAACCGAAACAAATTTATGGGCTGTTCTAGAGAAGATTGAATTATTTCATTCCATCTTTAAATCGTCATCGTAAGTGTTTCGAGTTCGAATGGAGGCGGCAAACGATCCGTCTATTAAAATCCGTGAACGATTCATATTCAAAAAATCACTGAGCAGATTATTCATAGATCGACCCGAATCGTTCTGAATTTTGGGAATTCGAAATGTGCCAATTGCAATAGATACGCATTAATCATTGGGCCTCATCATAGAGGTTCAATAATTAAGTTATCTAAAGAACGAAATTGTTATTGGGATTGAGAATAGGAATTGAAATTTAGATTCGGTGCTATTATCTTTTGATGGCATCTTTTACAGTTTTCTTTTTTTTTTCAATTCCTTACATGTTATGGAAGATTTTCCGAGATGTCCGTATATTAGCGTATGTAGCATTGTATTTTCATCTGGTGAGCAAAAAATAAATCCGGAAACAATTCAAATTATTTGTTTTATAGTTAAAAATCTTTAAGTAAGTTTCTTTAGTAAATGTCTTGGTGATTTGATAACTGCGTTATATATATATACGTTTCAAAAATCGCCGGAATCAGTTTTGGCGTCTGACAAAGCCAAGCGTGACTCAAACACTCATGAATATTTTGACTTCCAATTTCACACAGATGTCAACTAAAAAAGAAAAAAAAATTGAAATACGATAAGGCCCGGAAATTTTAAATTGTAAATGGGTCTTACTTTTTCGACACAGTAGTAGGATCACAACCTTTGACAGTGCCACTTCCTCTAGTGGGTGCCATCACCCACTTTGGTTAACAGTACAATGATGTATTTCCATTATCTCTACCTCCCAGTAAAAGGACAAAATTTCCCAACAAATAGCTTTCAAAACTGTGCTCTTTGGACCATTTCTTCTTCTCTTTTTTACGCACACATTCGTTACGTCACGAGTGTATTTGCAAGCTGGCGGTAGCCTGGGAATCGAACCTTTAGTCGTCGAAGGATGGATGGCAGCAATGAATCTTCCCCCTCCTCCTCGTGTCGCCAGGGTCTGTCCTTAACAAATCTGGAGGAACACAACTGTAAAGAAGCAAGGATCATTAAATCAATAGTGGAAATAAGAACCAATTCTCCTTGTTCCTTTTTCTCCTGTTTTTGGGATGTCCACGGTTTTAGCCCCACAGTCGCAATTCAATTTCTTCTTTTTTTTTCTGTGGTCGGCGTTCGATGGACACATTATCGGCCGCCATATCTCTTGCTGAAGTCAAATGCCTCCTCAGACCTAATGGCTGTTTCTTGTTGGTGTTTTCATCCATTATTCATAAGAGCAACGGTTAAACGTGAGAAGATATTGAAGTGGACCCGAATCAGTGGCGCTTTTGGTAGCGTTTATTGGTTAGATGTCAGACACTTTCCCGTAATTGCCAGCAGGGTTGTTTTTTTATCGTGATATATTTAATGAAGATACGTTTATGGGCGTTAATTTACTGCCGAAACAATTTTTCATTACATTGAAACATCAATGATTTATTGGGTATTCCTTTTCGTAAAACACCCGTTTAACTACACATTTCTCACTTTCTCACTTTCCTTTTCTACTTTTTTTTCTAATGCAGCTCGCAAACACTTAATCTTAGTAATTACACTTATTAGTAAATGCTGTAATTAGCAAAATAGACGAAGATCTTTTAGAAACCATGTTCTATAGTTTGGTTTGTCGCTCTACGGTCATCTTGTAGACACGAGGGCTAAAGAGACTGATGAGAGTGGATTCAGAACCACACAAAAACATCCATGCCATCGCCAGGATTCGAAACTGAAGCCTGTGGTACCGAAGGACAGAGAGTTAGCCACTTGGCCATCAGGCCGTTACTATGCTCTATAAGTAGAGCACTGTTGTGCTAAAGTGTCCCATAAAACAATTTTTTGGAATCATTTCGTCTTTAACATTTCTCGACATTCGAATAATGCGAACGCTATTTAATCAACGAATCACCAAGACCTTTATTAAAGAAACGTACATAAATGTTTTTAACTATAAAGCAAATAATTAGAATTGTTTCAGGATTTATTTGTTGAGCACCAGATAAAAATGCAATGGATGCAAAGATAATGAATTATACACACATCACACACAGATCAAGACACAAAAATAAGTCTCGAAATATCTTCCGTAACATGTAAGGTATTGGAAACAAGTGATACAAAAAACATTTTTTAAGTCAATTCCTACTTTTTGTTCACTCTATTGCAGAAAAGTCCTTTACAAATAAAGTTGAAATTTTCCTCTGACATCTCGCGCCATCTATTATTAAATACATGCAACTTAAATCTATAAAAAACTAAAATTAATGAATTAAATTGAAGGAATGAATGAATATTTGAAAAAACTACAATAACATCCAGTGTCAAAAAAAAATGTATTTGAATTTGAGTGGATGAATAAAAAGTATTTCATGAACGATTGAACAAGATATATATAGGGAGAGTGTGAGCTAATACAGGAATTGAATAAGACACAAAAATAAGTCTCGAAAAATCTCCCCTAAAATGTAAGGAATTGGAAAAAAAAAAAAGAAAATTGTAAAATCTTCCTTCAAAAGATAATGACACTGAATCTAAATTTCAATTCCGATTTACAATTCCAATAACAATTTCGAACTTTAGATTACTTAATTATTGAACCTTCATGATGATTTCCTCCCAATGATTGATGCGTATCCATTACAATTGCACATTTCGAATTCTCAACATTCCGAACGATTGGGATCGATGTATAAGTAATCTACTCAGAGATTTTTAAACGTGAATCGTTCACGAATTTTAATAGACGGATCATTTGCAGCCTTCATTTGAACTTGAAACACTTACGATGACGATTACGATTTAAAGATGGAATGAATGAAATAATTTAATCTTCCTCAAGCAAGTCCATAAATTCATTTCGGTTCCTGAACGTCTTGATAAATGATGATGATGAAAATATCGCCTTCGATATCAATTGGGTATCGCAGACGACGCAGATCCGTCTCCGGCATTCGAATGTTCGGAAAGTGCATTACGATGTGTGCATGCAGAAGAAACGCTGTTGCTCTCATGGAATGAGCATTGTTGGATTCAATATCAGTTATGTGTATCGTTATCGTTTTCTGTTTGGGTGAAATAGAATTGCGTATTGAGCGTTATTGATCAAGTGGTAATGTGGAGAAAAAATGCTCGATTTATGAAGGCTGTGAAACAGAGAGCAGTGTTAGAATAATATTTGCTGTTTTTATTGAATAGTAAACTATCATTTTGAAAATTTATTTGTGGAACCCTATTTGTATTTTTCTCAATTAGTATTTTATCTGTTTCGAATGTGTATTAAATATAAAGAGATCCTTTATTTTTTTCTCTCGAAATGTATTATTTATAAATTTAAAGCAATAAGGTGCATATTCAAAAGATGTACACGTATATCTTCGAATGTTTTATTCATTTATGAAAAAAAGAACAGGACTGAAGGAGGGAAAACAAATAATTCACATGGTCTTATATTTTCCTTAAGAACATATTAACTATACATTTACTTATTCATCAAACGCAGTTCTTTAAAATTTATCTCGTTGGAGATCATTGCTGTACGAATTGCGACATTGAACTATGTTTCTTCGCTGCTCCACAACATTTCATTGAGCATAACATAATGGGCTTTCAACATGTAATTGATGTCAATGGAGCACACGTTGAATATATTCTGTACTTGAATAAATTTTAATGGTTCTGACAAATTATTTGTCCTTCTTTAAGTGCCTCAATCCCTCGTGTTGGATAAAATGTGAACTATATTATTATTATTATTATTTACAAAATTCTTTTTCCGATGGTCCATATACCGTATATACCAAGTTTCATCAAAATACGTTAGGCAGAAAGGAATATATATATATATATATATATATATACATATGCTGAAATTAAAGATGTTGTCAATGAAACATATTGAAACTTGAGATTATAAAATTATCCGTTAAAATCAACCCTAGCAAAATTAGCATTACACACAGAAAAGGAAGGGCAATATGAAGTCAAACACGGTACGATGCACCCAGTGAGCTCTCATCAAAGTATGAATTCCAATTTTGTCAGCAGAATTCTTAAATCACCGGTTCTTTTTGTTCCTTTTTTTCCCTCGGCGTTAACGAATTTGTGACTAGTCAAATTCTGTATTGCAGGATAATTCAGGAGCAAGGGTAGTACAATCGTTGGTACATGTCTTTGAATCGCCGCCGGAAATTTGCTGTTCTTCTTTAGTCTTTCGCAACTTGATGGCAGATTTGGCTAGCTCTCTGGCCTCTGTTACCAAAAGCTTCAAGTTCGATTCCTATAGGTGGAATGGAATTTTTGTAAGTGGTTCGGATTCCACGTTAAACAATAGATCCTGATATAATTAGCCTCAAGTGTGCACAAGATGACCGTAGAGCGACAAACCAAACCTCTATAATGTTTCACCGTACCCTTATTTCGATGAAACACTTCCCCAATGCACCCTAGGTTGCTTAGGAGGTGGGGGGAGGAACTAGGGGAACCTGTGCATTAGGGAATCTGCGCATTAGAGTACAAAGCATAAGACTTAGGAAACCTGCGCACCTACTGACCTTAGGGTTTGGTTTGTCTATCTACAGTCATCTTGTGCACACTTTTGGCTACACAGCCCGGGATCTACAGTTTAAAGTGGATTTCGAACCACTTACAAACATCCATGCCACAGCTAGGGTTCAAACCTGAGGCCTGTGATACCAAAAGCCAGAGCGCTAGACACTTGGCCATCAGGCCGCTAGGGAACTTAGAGAATATGTACATTAGAGTAAAAACTGAACCTCTTACTTAGGGAACCTGTGTATCAAGAGTAAAAATACAGACTTGGCTGGTTCCTTTCGGCATGGCTTGATTCCCAGACAGACAAACGACCCCACTGCTATTATTTCCTTCGCATTTCACTTTCGGGATCTGCTGCCGGCCCTTCCACGAAAAATCGTTTGCTCGCGAGCACCCCCTGTGAGAAAACAATTAGTTCGAAAGTGTTATCCAGACATCATCCCACTACCGGGAGAGAACTTTTCTAATGTTCGATAATTCATTCGCAGTTGTAGGAACGATGATGATGATTATTCTTGCTCAATCGATTCCTTTGAATGTCAGATTGGATTTTAATTGGAAGATCAGCGCGGCAGTTTCGATTATTGTAATCATAATCTATTTCTTTTTTTAAAATTCCTTGCGTTATGAGAAAAGCCTCCTATGCTTAATTCTATGAATTTAAATGTCATTTAAATTATGACTTGAGTTATCACATGAACTGAAGTGAAAACAATTGCTGACGTTTGATTGGAGGAATGAAAGGGGTTTGATGATTTGAAAGACAATACTTCTTGAATTCGATTGGAATGTTGAGTCGCATTCCAAGAATGGATAATCGTCTGCCATTTCGAATGTTTTAAAAGGGATGAAATGCTTCGAAATTTTCCATTAGGAAGGTTTTATTGCTTTTCATAAGACGAGATTCACAGAAGGAATGACTAATAAGAAATTTAAATAGCTATCTTTTGAAAACTGTCGTGCTTCTGGTAGTAAAAAGAAATATTTATTTATTTAATTAAAGGCTTTATTAAATGCTTATTTTTTAAACTAAAGATTTCTTATTTATTTAATTCAAATATACTTAAATTATTTGAAAGTCTTGAAAGCGTTTTTTTTTCGTCTAGTGCAGCCGGCAAACACTTAGAGACTTGTCTTGGATGCCTTAAGGCGAGCGCTGCACCGACGTTACTCACTTAGTACTACCTACCAGGTGCGTGTAGCTTGAAGATAAGCTACGAACGCGGAGTAACAATAGACCTCAACGCTATATGATCATTTTAAAGCTGGACCTACATTTTAAAGTGTACGAGCCTGGATGGCACCATAGGGTCTCAAACCCGAAACCTGTGGTATCGAGTGCCAGAGTGCTAGCCACATGGCCATTCAGGCCTCTATCTTGAAAGCATAAGTTGATGTGAATTTTCCCAACTTTTGATCTAGTGGTAGAGTGCTGAGGTTCGAATCCGCTGGCGGCAGAGTTGTATTTACTACTTTCAGAAACAAGCAATCTCGATGGCGATTGTGACGTGTCTCGCATCGATAGTCAGGCTGGTAAGAGTGTTCTTCTGTACCAGGGGGGCCAACCCGCTGCCAGCCTTGAATATTTTTGAGAATCGTTTAAATCATCACACTTTTACAAAATATATATTTTTTTAAAATGGCGAAAGTCCAAAATCAAATGTAATAATTGGAAAACCAAGGTATTAAAATACATAAGTTGTACATCTATATATTCAAAATTACATCAAATATGCAAAAGAAATAAGAAAACTTAGCGCTGATTTTGAAAGTATTTTCAGTAATTTAAAGTTAGACAAATACAACAAAATTTTTTAAATATATTCATCTTCCTTTCATGTTGAAATCGAGTCGACTTCAGAATATCTCGAAATCGAACTGGTTGACTTACAATGAAATATTGCATTAAAACGCAATTTTGAAACATCACAATCAAAAATAAGTTTTTACAAGGCTTATGCCATAAAAAAGAATTTTTCTAATTTGAGAAATCTGACCGTTCAGGCTTCCAAATTACAGATTCATAAATTCGAATGGAGATCTAATCTTGTACGCCAAAAAGTTTTATGAATCAAAGTTTTAAACTGGGAAGACTATACTAAGAACAAAATTCCAGCAAGGTTCAAATATAATAAATCAAAGAACAAAATACGAACATCGTTTTTTATTCAAACACTTTTTTATTCCAAATCTCAATTAAGAAAAGCACACCTAATCAATAAAATGTTCCTTTATAATTCGATAACTGTTACAAAAATCGAAAAAAGGTTATAAAGTACCAAAAAAATCCACCCCAGATGCATATTTTATGAGATCTGAAAAGGAAACACACGCCAAAATAACAGTTCCTGTAAATTGTCATTCAAGTAGCCAGCTTTCATGAAAGAAACAAGCAATATATAAAAATTTGTAAAGTCAATTCCTACTTTTTTTTTCACTCTTGCAGAAAGTCCTTTATGTATAATGTTCATTTATTTTTTTTAAAGTTTATCTGGCGCCATCTATTATTAGATGCATGCAACTTAAATCTAAAAAAACTAAAATTAATTAAATTTAATGAATTAATTAATATTTGAAAAAACTGTATTCACATCCAGTGTCATCCACTACAAATTCGAAAAAATGTATTTGAACTCGAGTGGATGAATAAAAAATGTTTTATGAACGCTTGAAAATGTGAACAAGATATATATAGGGAGAGAGGGAACTAACAGTATGCATTTTAAAACGCCCCTTTGTAATTCGATAAATATTATAAAAATCAGAAAAACGTTATAAAGTACCCAAACAAAATCAACCCTCTGCATATTTTATGAGAATTGTAAAGGAAACACGCGCCAAAATAACACTTGATGTAAATTGCCCTGAAAGAAAAAAAAGAACAGTTTCGAATACTCTAATGTTACCGTTGGAAACGCGTGGAACTCAAATAAAGAAAGAACTTCTTCAACAAGTCCAACAAGCATCGAAACTGGTTGCGTGTCTCCTATCATTAGCAATCGGAAGAATTCGGCAGTGGGTAGGGAGGGGTGTTGGTAGTCCCCTTACACCACACTCTTCTGAATAATTTAAATACTATCTTATTAACTACACTACAGCAAGTTGTGTTCTGTTGCATCGTTTATTAGCAGTGCAGACTCAAAAACAGCAAGTGCAATTTTTATGCAGATGGTCTTCGTAAGTGTTGGGTCATTAATGGCGTTATATCATGAATGGGGTTATTTTTGCGTGGAATGATCCTTAGACTTTATTTTTTGACTGTCGAGTGTCTTGTAACCTGTTATCGCAGTCGTTATGAGAGAGTGTTTTTGTTTCACATTACGTTCTTTTAAAGGGAATCGATTCTCTTTCCGAACCAAGGTTTTTATAATTCATGTTTTATGGGCATTTTTGGAGTGCTGTTGTTAAATCATAAAAAATGGACAAACATGAACCTTATAACAAGAACATGCATATTTTTTTTTATAAAATATAAACATGTATATTTTTTTGAACCAAATTTTTTTAATTCATGTTTTTATAGGAAATTTTGGAGTGCTATTGTTAAATTAGGGTATAAAAAATGAAACTTAAGATATTAATGTGTATATTTTTCGTTAATTGTTTGGAAAAAAATTATTTTTTTGGACTTTACGATAACACAAAAGAAAAGGCAAAATTTACATACTTTACAAATTTTCAATTTAAAATTTCTGGAGCTTATAGAATTTCTATTTGTTTTTCTTTCAATTCCTTCTATCAGCTCACTCTCTCCCTCTATATATCTTGTTAAAATTTTCAATCGTTCATAAAATACTTTCTATCCATATATTCAGATTCCTCCCCTCAAGTTCAAATACATTTTTTTAACTTGTACTGGATGACACTTGATAGTAACACAATCTTTTCAAATATTAATTTAGTAAATAAATTTAAATAATTATTTTTTTTTTTTTTATTTAAGTTGCATATATCTTTCAATAGAGGGCGCCAGATAAACTTAAAAAAATGAATGAAAATTAATTACACGGGACTTTCTGCAATATAGTGGGGAAAAAAAGCAGGAATTGACTTTAAGAATTTTTTTTTTTTTTCATATTACTTGTTCTTTTCTAAAATGCTGCCACTGTCCTTGACATATGTGTGAAATTTGACGCCAAAGTATTCATGAGTGTTTGAGTGACGCTTGGCTTTGTGAGACGCTGAAACGGATTCCGGCGATTTTTGAAATGTCTGAATTCAATGAACAAAGAACTTGCATTCAATTTCGTTTGCGGAAACGTATAGAACGTTGTGGAAGGCATTCGGAGAGCTCCCTATATAGGAAATAAATACTGAGAAGTGGTAGAAACAGTTCAAAGAAGGCAGAGAAAGCGTTGAAGACGAAGAGCCCTCTGGACAATGAACAAAGCTCACATCCCAAAAAATTAAAGATTTCGTGCTTGCAAACCGTCGATTTACAATTAGAGACTTTGCTGGTGATGCTAGAATATCAAAAGGATCTGTCAATTCCACTTTGGGAGATTTTACTAATCAAGGTTAATACTGGAAAGAATATAGAAAGAATAAAATTCCAGTGAGGTTCAAAAATAATAATAACGTTAGTCAAGGACGTCCGTTAGCTTTTTCTCCCTAGCGCGCATGCTCAGTTTCCTATGAGCATGCGCGCTAGGGAGAAAAATAACGGACGTCCTACGGTGACGTACGGTATGCAAAAACTCCCTAATAACTCAAAGAATAGAATACAAATATCGTTTTCTATGCAATCACTTTTTTATTCCCAATCTCAATTAAGAGAAGTGCACGTAATGAATAAAAACACTCCTTTATTTATCATTCGATAAATATTATAAAAATCCAATAACATTATAAAGTACCAAACAGTACCATAAAGTACCACCCCGATGCATATTTTATGAGAATTGCTAAAGAACACGCGCCGAAATAACACTTCATGTAAATTGCCCTGAAAAAAAAAAAAAAAAAGTTTCGAATACTCTAATGTTACCGTTTGGAAACACGTGAACTCCAATGAAGAAAGAACTTCTTCAACAAGTCCAACAAGCATTTGAAATGGTTGCGTGTCTCCTATCATTAGCAATCGGAGGAATTCGGCAGTGGCGGCAGATTACACTCTTCTGAATAATTTAAATACTATCTTATTAACTACACTGCACGTTGTGTTCACTCGCGCTGTATATTAGCACTGCTGACTCAAAAACAGCAACTGCAATTTTTATGCAGATGGTCTTCGTAAGTGTTGGGTCATTAGTGACGTTATATCAGGAGTGGGGGCTATTTTTGTGTGAAATTATCATTAGACTTTATTTTGTTGAGTGTTCTTGTAACCCGTTAATATAGTCGTGTCGCGGGAGTGTTTTTTTTTTTTTTTTTTACATTACGTTCTTTTAAAGGGAATCGATTCTCTTCTGAATCAAAGTTTTATAATTCATGTTTTATGGGAATTTTTTGAGTGCTATTGTTAACTTGCGTCATAAGAAATTGACAAACATGAACCTTAAATATGAATATGTATATTTTTGTGAACATTTTGGAAAAAAAAAAAATATGTTTTTGGGCATTACTCTAACACAAAATAATAAGTAAACTATATAACTTGCAGACATATACTGCTACAGAACACTATTTTTGAACACTTTTGAAAGAAGTGTTAAAAAGTAATACCAGTTTTCAATTTAAAATTCCCGGGGATTATGGAATTTCAATTGTTTTTTCTTTCTTAGGTTGCTGGCACTGTCCTTGACATCTGGACGAACATGAACATGCATTTTTTTTGTTATAAAATATGAACATGTGTATGTTTTTTAACGAAAGGTTTTTTTAATTCATGTTTTATGGCCATGTTTGGAGTACTATTGTTAAATTGTTGTTGTTGTTCGAATACAGCTGGTACTACAGAAACAGTTTGTATTTATGCCATAAGCAAGAGCTGCAACTGTGTTACTCATTTAGCACTATCCGGGGCACGTGTAGCTTGAAGATAGGCTACGGACGCGAGTCACACTATTGTTAAATTAGGTTATACAAAATTGACAAACATGGATATTAAAATATGAACATGTATATTTTTTTGTCAACATTTTGGTAGAAAAAAATTTTTTTCCACTTTACGATAACGCAGAAGAATATTCAAAATATATCACTTGCAGACTTACACTCAAGAGCCAAAACATTATGACCACCTGTCAATAACGAGTTGGCCCACTTTTGGCGCGCAACACAGCTTCAATGCGCAATAATACCAGTTAAATACCACTTCCACCTGATCACGTGCCTTCCACGTCATCCACGCGAGTTCATTGCAAAATGTAGGGGTGGTCATAATGTTTTGGCTCTTGAGTGTATATTTCAGATACGTACATCAAGATAGCCGTAAGGACTGCTTAACATTTTGGGAAAAGCATGAGTCAATAGAATACGTAACACGTCATTCGTTCAGCGGATGGTTCATTAGTAGCTCAACAGGTTGATATGACTTTCGTACTTCCCCCATGTTGCACTTGTGTAAGTGAGGGTTAGTGAATTCCGTGTGAAGTAACAGCTAGCACTGAAATTGACGAGTTGCGTTCTCTTAGATGAAGCATTAGAAATAGAAATTGATTTTACTGTTTTTTGATCTTTGGTTTAAAGATTGCATTTCGAAAGGGATTTCTGGATAAAAGTAAAGAAAATATTTTTGTTTGCCTGCATATTTGTGGAGAATTTTCTTCATTTTAAGCGATCAGGGTTCCTGTTCTAATAGAACTAAATTCACAACTAAATCTGATGACCAGATGATGCCTGATTGCAGAAAATGGTTTTTGTTTAATTATAAAAATTAATTAGGATTTATTCATAGTTTTTTGGCTAGACACGATGTTAAGGTATATTAACTTTAAAGAAAAACATACATTGTTAAGTACATTGGTATACAGTTCATTGGCCACTTCCTTTAGTGGCTGTTACCACCCACTTTGATTAATAGTATAATGATTTATTTCCACCATCCCCACTTCTCAGTAAAAGGACAATATTTAACAAATAACCTTCAAAATTGTGCTTTTTGGACCATTTCTTCCTCTCTTTTATTCAATTCCTTCTATTAGCTCACACTCTCCCTATATATATCTTGTTCAAATTTTCAATCGTTCATGAAATACTTTTCATTCATCTACAGAAGGACAGAGTGCTAGCCACCAGGCCGCTAGGGAACTTAGAGAGTATGTGCATTAGAATAAAAACGCGAACATCTCACTTAGGGAACTGTGTATTAGAGTAAAAATACAGCCAGGTTAGTCCTTTTCAGCATAGCTCGATCCCAGACAGACAAACGACCCCACTGCTATTATTTCCCTCACATTTCACTTTCGGAATCCGCTCCCAGCGCTTCCTCGAAAAATCGTTTGCTCGCGAGCACCTCTTCTATGAGAAAACAATTAGTTCGAGAGTGTTATCTCGGTATGATCTCACGAACTTTTCTAATGTTCGATAATTCATTCGTAGAGGAACGATAATGATGATTCTGCTGCTCAATCGATTCATTTGAATGTCAGATTGGATTTTAATTGGAAGATCAGTGCAGCAGTTTCGATTATTATAATCGTAATCGATTCCTTTTTTCAAAATTCCTTCCGTTATGAGAAAAGCCTCCTATATACGTAATCTATGAATTTAAGTGTCATTTAAATTATGAATCAAGCTATCGCATGAAGTGAAGTTAAAACAATTCCTGACATTTTGATTGGAGGAATGAAAGGGGTTTGATGATCTGAAAGACAATACTTCTTGAATTGGAATTGGAATTTTCAGTCGCATTCCAAGAAACGGATAATTGCCCGTCATTTCGAATGTTTAAAAGGGATAAAATGTTCTGAATTTTCCATTAAGAAGGTTTTATTTCTTTTCATACTATAGGACGGCATTCAAACTGATGCTTAAGGAATGGCAAATAGGAAATTTAAATAGCTATCTTTTGAAACTGTCGGCTATTTTTTTGTATAAAAAAATATTTATTTATTTAATTAAAGGCTTTATTAAATGCTTATTTTTCTAAACTAAAGTTTTCTTATTTCTTTAATTCAAATATATATATATTTTTTTAAAGTCTTGAAAGCTTAAGTTCTAGTGAATTTGCCCGACTCGTGACAGAGTGTAAGTGTGCTGAGGTTCGAATCCGCTGGCGGCGTGGTTGTAGTCACTGCTTTCACATGCTGACATTAATGGAATTTAATTAATTGTAGGTGAAAAAATCAGGAAGTGCAATATATATATATATGTGTGTGTGTGTGTCCATTAAAGAGTGTAAATCAGATATTTCATAAAATAGCAAAATATTTTAGGAAGTAATCAACCAAGTCAGTTAAGATACGATAATTTGTAATAATTCATAATAAAGAGTTAATAATTTCAAACTTTAACTATTTCATAGAATAACTAGTTATTTTATGAAATAACTAATGATGGAACGTTAAAATATCATCTTTTATTCATATATATATCTATTTAATTAGTGTTCCGATTACTTAACGTATAATATAATGAAGATGTGTATCTGATTGTACCTGACTACGCTGTACCTGACTACGATGTGCGCAAGAGGACAATGTGCAGTTTAGTTGATTAATAAAAAAAATTACGTAAATATCTAATTTTTTTTTGTATTATTATTATTATAATTTTTAAGTAAAGAATAAATTTTTGAAAGGTGAAAAAATAATAAATAAAAAAATAAATACAATTTCTAGGGGAAATCTAATAAAACAAAAACAATTTCTAGGGGAAATTGTGACTCAGTGGAGAAACTGCATGGTCATTCGGAAAAGAGGATATCGGAACGTTAATGAATAATATTCAGAACAGCGCGAGGTCTTTTGCGATTTTCGAAATCAGAAAGGTCGTAATCATAGTTGCTCAGATCATTCGAAACAGAATTATTAATAATGGGAATGGAGTTATAAAAATTTTGCGTAATTTTACAAACAAGTTGTTTAAAACTTGGGAGGGAAAGAGCATGTCTGATATCCTCTTTTCAGAAAAACCAGGACGAATTTGTAATCATTAGTATTATTTTATTTTCAGTCTTTGTATGATCTCTAAATTCAAAGAAGCAGTAGATCCCCAAATAGGACTCGCCTGTGCAAGTATTGGACTCCAGTAAGCAAAATAAATGGGTTTTTTTATTTTACTAGGACATAGTAGAGTTCTTACAAATAAGTGGATACAGTACGCGAATACATCTATTAAATTTATTCCTAAGATAGTTAATGTGAGGACCATAATTCAATTTCTGATCTAAGATTACGCCCAAACATTTAGCTTGAGCGTCAGCAAACCAGAGTTAATGCAGGAATGGGTTATTTTGATTATCATTTTCTTCTACAGCAGGGAAAGAATTAGGGGATAAATACGGAATATTAATCTAGGAATAAAACAGTTCAGGTTTCAAATTTTAAGATTCAAGAATTCGAATTGTGGTTTTAATCTTCTATTCCAAAACATTTTTAAAAACTGGGAAGATTATACTACGATAAAAAAAAGTAATATACAAAAGAATTTTTAAAGTCAATTCCAATTTTTTTTTTCATTCTATTGCAGTAAGTCCTTTAAAAATAATTTTCATTCATTTTTTTTAAGTTAGAAAACATTCTCTTTCTCTCTCTCATACACACTTTCCATCTCTCTCACTCATTTACTCACGTTTCATTTTCCATTATGTTCCCTCCTCGACTACAACCCAGAATGAAAAAAAAAATTGGAAAAAGAAATTTTTTTTCCAGCGATCTTCCAATATTTCTCCCATATAAAACTAAAATTAATGAATTAAATTTAACGAATGAATAAATATTTCCAAAAATTGTATTAATATCAAATGTCTTTCACTGCAAATTAAAAAAAAAGCATTTGAACTAAAGTGGATGAATAAAAAGTATTTTATGAACGATTGAAAATTTGAACAAGATGTATAAATATATAAACTCATGTTTGTGAAAATTGCAACACCATGAACGACTTACGCGAGTGAGCTGAAATTTTCAGGAAATGCAAATTAGCGCATGATATGCAAATGATTAGAATTTCAAATCTGTAGCGCATGCGTATGCTGAGCAGCGCCCTCTGAACGGCGGATGGATCCGAATAAATAGACGGCTGTAGCGAGGCGTGTATGGTTATCGGTGGTTATCTGCTAGTGGTAAATGTTAGCTGAATCGTTACTTATGATTCTTCGACGAAAGAGAGCGAGATTTGAACAACTTACAGAGTTTGAACGGGGAAGAATCATCGGCCTTCGTAAAGCTGGATTTTCTTATCGTGCAGTAGCCGCTCGTGTGCAGCGTAACAACAGCACAGTGATGCGTCTTTGGAAGCAGTGGACGGACGAGTGTAGGACAACTCGGAAATCCGGGAGTGGACCCCGAAATGTGACGTCAGCTCGCGATGATAGACACCTGGTCCGCATGGCGCTGACGGACCGTACAGCTTCCTCTAGACAATTGGCAGCACAGTGTGGTTTCATTGTGTGCTTCATCAATTCGTAGACGTCTGCTGCAGGGTGGACTGCGTGCAAGAACTCCTTTATACAGGATCCCTCTCACGTTAAACCATCGCCGCCTGCGGCTACAATGGGCCGCTCAGCATAGAGACTGGCGTGCTGATTGGTAGCATGTCGTGTTTTCTGACGAATCCTGCTTAAATTTGTGGTACCATGATGGCCGCATTCGTGTCAGAGGCTATGCCGGTGAACGCCACAGTGGACGGATTATCGAACGCCCCAGTGGACGAACACCCGGAGTTATGGTCTAGGGTGCCATAGCATATCATGGACGATCTCAATTGCTAAGAATTGTGGGCAATCTGAACAGCAACCGGTACATCAGTGAAGTTCTACAGCCCTAAGCTGTTCCCTTCCTTCAAAGCTTGCCAGGCGCTGTATTTCAACAGGACAATGCCCGCCCTCATATCGCTAGGACTGTTCAATCCTTCTTTACAACGCGGCAGGTACAGTATATACCTTGACCTGCGTATTCCCCGGATATGTCGCCGATTGAACATGTATGGGATTTCGTTGGTCGGCGTCTCGCTCGTGATCCTCGTCGTGTTGCTTCTGCAGATGAACTTTGGGTGCGCATACAAACAATATGGACTGCTCTTCCTCAGGCAGACATTCAAAATTTGTTTGACTCCCTGCCACGTCGTGTAGCATCAATTATTGCGGCGCGTAGTGGCTACACAAAATACTGATTCCGATCTCTTGTTATTGTTTGTTTGCTTTGAACATTTAATCATTTATTTGTACCACTACCACTCAACTGTGTATTAAATTCCATTCAATTATGACGATTCCTTCATGGTGTTGCAATTTTCACAAACATGAGTTTATATAGGGAGAGTGTGAACTAATAGTAGGAATTGAAGAATTCCTGCAAGGTTCAAATCTAATAACGATGTTCAAATCTAAAGCACACCTAATGAATAAAACGCTCCTTCATAATTCGATAAATATCATAAAAAACCGAATACATTATTAAGTACCGAACAAAACACCACCCCGATGCATAGTTTATGGCAAGTTGCAGAGGAACACGCGTCAAAATAACATTTGCTTGCAAACCGTGGATTTACAATTAGAGACCTTGTTGATGATGTTGGAATTTCAAAAGGATAGTCGCATTCCATTTTGGGTCTCAAACGCGTCCAATCTCGATGGATACCGAAAACACTGAATGCTCCAGCTCGCACTGCATTAATTCGTCGTGACGTTTTCACTAAAAATGAATCCCATATCGTTCCGCAACCACCGTATTCACACCGTGCGACGTCTGGTTATTCGCTAACTCGAAAGGCCACTCCGGGGATACCGTTTTGAGTTGATTGAAGAGATTCATTCAACGTGAATCGGCGTGCGTTTTGAATGCCACCCCTGCCAATGAATTTTTAGCATACATTGGAAAAAAAGTTGTCATAAGTGCATTGTGTTCGAAGGTGATGACTTTGAAGGCGATGAAATAAATTCGGAAGAATAAATAACGAATTTTTGAAAAAAATTAAAATTGTTCTTACTTTTTGGGCACAGTAGTAATAACTCAAAGAACAGAAGGCAAATATCGTTTTCTATTCAAACACTTTTTTTATTCCTAATCATCATTAAGAAAAGCACACCTAATGAATAAAAAAGCTCCTTTATAATTCGATGAATATTATAAAAATCGAAAATCGACCGAACAAAACCACCCCTAGTGCATATTTTATGAGAACTGCAGAGGAAACACGCGCCAAAATAACACTTGATGTAAATTGCCCTGCAATTGGACGAAAAAAGAAAAAGAACAGTTTCGAATCTTCTAATGTTACCGTTGCAAACACGTGGAACTCCAATGAAGAAAGAACTTCTTCAACAAGTCCGACAAGCATCGAAACGGGTTGCATGTCTCCTATCATTAGCAATCGGAAAGAATTCGGCAGTGGGTAGGGGTAGCGGAGGGTAGTCCCCTTTCCACTACACTCTTCTGAATAATTTAAATACTATCTTATTAACTACACTACAGCAAGTTGTGTTCGCTTGCGTCGCTTATTAGCAGTGCGGACTCAAAAACAGCAAGTGCAATTTTTATGCAGATGGTCTTCGTAAGTGTTGGGCCATTAATGACGTTATATCAGGAGTGGGGTTATTTTTACGTGGAATGATCATTAGACTTTACTTTTTGGTCTGCGAGTGTTCTTGTAATCTGTTAATTCAGTCGTTACGAAAGAGTGTTTTTTTACACATTATGATCTTTTAAAGGGAATCGACCATTTCAAGAACCAAAGTTTTTTAATTCATGTTTTATGGGCTTTTTTGGAGTGCTATTATTAAATTACGTCATAAAAAGTTGACAAGACATGAACATGTATATTTTTTGTTATAAAAGATGAACATGCATATTTTGTTTGAACCAAAGTTTTTAAATTCATAATTTATAGGCATTTTTGGAGAACTATTGTTAAATTAGGTGATAAAAAATTGACAAACATGAACATGTATGTTTTTTGTAATAAAATATGAACATGCATATTTTTTTTGGAGCAAAGGTTTTTAATTCATGTTTTATGGGCGTTTTTGGAGTGCTATTGTTAAAGTAGGTCATAAGAAATTGACAAATATAAGCATGTATATTTTTTTGTTATGAAATCTGAACATGTAAATTTTTTTTGAACCAAATCTTTTTAATTCATGTTTTATGGGCATTTGTTTGGCGCCTATTGTTAAATTAGGTCATAAAAAATTGACAAACATGAAGAATGAAATATGAACATGTATAGTTTTTGTTAACATTTTTGAAAAAAAAATTTTTTTGGAATTTACTCTAACACAAAATATTAGGAAAATATATAACTTGCAGACATATACTACTATGTCTAGAAAGTAAGACCCATTTTCAATTTAAAATTCCCGGAGCTTATGGAATTTCAATTGTTTTTTCTTTTATCTAGGTTGCTGGTACTATCGTTGACTTCTGGACAAAATATGGACAAACATGAACATGCACGTTTTTTGTTATAAAATATGAATATGCATATTTATTTTTGAACCAAAGTTTTTAATTCATGTTTTATGAGCATTTTTGAAGTACTATTGTTAAATTGTTATTGTTGCTTTAATGCAGCTGATACTGCAGAGGCAGTTAGTCTTCATGCCATAAGCAAGGGCTACACCTGTGTTACTCAATGAGCACTACCCGGGGGTGGGGGAGTACGTGTAACTTGAAGATAAGCTACGGACGCGAGTCACATTATTGTTAAATTAGGTCATAAAAAATTGACAAACATGAACATGTATGTTTTTTGTATGCATATTTATTTTGCATGCATATGCATAATTATTTTTGAACCAAAGGTTTTTAATTCATGTTCTATGGTCATTTTCGGAAATCTGTTGTTAGTTTAGGTCATTAAAAAATTGACGAACAGGAACACTAAAATATGAACTTGTATATTTTTTGTTAACGTTTTGGAAAAAAAAATGTTTTGGGATTTTACGATAACAGAAAAGAATAGGCAAAATATATCACTTGTAGACATATATTTCTAATACATACATTAAACTAAAAGAAAAACAACTTTCAAAAGTATAGCTGAGTAAGAGCCAATCGAGTTAGAAAGCAAAACTACATGGTAAAAAGAAGTTCCATAATATGCGCACCATAAATTACATGTACACCGTAAATTACAACGTTGATTAAAAGTCTTTCCCAAAGATCTGTACTTCTGCCTTTTACTGTACATTTGTACTTCTGCCTTATGATGCTTTCCCCAATTCCTGATATTTTAATACTTTCTTCTTCCAATTCGGGAGCATGATGCTTCTTAGCACAAGCATATTTGTGAGTCAAAATTACATCAAACTTCCCGCATCAATCAATGCTGAAAAGACGGCTTCGTCCAACTTTACTTTGACTGTAATTAATCCTACAAAATCCTCTTTGAAAATTAAGTTATTAAATATATACTTGGAATTAGGATGAATTATTCTATTATCTATTGCTATCTACCTATATTCCATTACTTGTTATAGCGAGCATCAGATGAGAGATTGCACTCGGAAGATTTCTGCCTTCTGTTGTTTGTTGCAGAATGATACTGTTATTAAGATTATTAAGAGAGATTATTATTATTAAGATTATTAGAGATTATTCAAATTGAAGATATTTTCCACATTATATTAAGTATATTTCTTTTGAAGTGTACAAAACATTAGTATAAGGAGCCAAATTAAAAATGCTTTGGATATTGAATTAATGCATTTTACTTATTAAGATTTTTAAAATTTATTTCAAATATATCTGCTCAAAAAAAATAATATTAATATAATGTGGAAAACCATTATAATTTGACTCCTTTTTCATAATTTCATTCACTTTATTAAAATTAATTTTCTCTTTAATTCCCCTCATGGAAATCGAAATATGTTTATTTACTTATTTTGAAGAACAGTTTTCACATTACAATGATCCAAAATTCCTAATTTATTTTTTTCTTTTTCAAATAAATTATATCAAAAAAGAGTTAACTTACAAATTTATTCAAGTTTAAATTTTTTTATAAATACCTTTAAGCCTTAACAAAATTCTGTTCAGAAATATTTTATTCAATAAAAAAAATCTAAGGATAATTCTTTTTATGCATAAACATTTTTGAAAACTTTTTTTAGCTAAAATAATATATATATATATATATATATATATATATATATATATATATATATATATAAATTCTATTGAAACATTATTTTAAAAGAAATCAAAGTTTTCTACTCTAATTAATTAGATACTGAAAATTATTTTAAAAAGAACAAAAAAAAAAATAATATAGATACCATTTTCATGGACATAAAAAATATTTCCAGTGAATTACCTTAAATGCGGTTCTAAAACCACATTTAAGCCAATTGGGAAAACAAATTAAAAAGACATGTTTGAACTTGAACAAAAGACGACGAACAGATATGATTTCAAAATTACATTACGTAAAAAAAAAACATTCATACGAATTTAATCATATGGAAGAAAATTTGAAAAAAAAAA